>OX638358.1:38284378-38750151 GCA_951812935.1 Hermaeophaga mercurialis
TGAACTTTATGAGCTAAAAAAATGGAAGAGCGAACTTCAAACTTATATACCCTGCAATTTTCAGTAAAACATGTTTCCATATTAAATAAAATGCAATAAAATTTTATTCTTTAATCTGAAATACTTAATTTTCATTTGTAATATGATTTAATTAAGAATTATTTGAGTTTATGCAGACATTTTTAATCACTCTCGTTGTAAATTTCACAAATTTTCATAAAATTTGTTATAAATTATAATTAATCATTTATAGTGGTTTAAAATTGTCGAGAAATACTTATGGGGTGCCTTTTAATATACACTTTTTTCGAAAGCTCAATGAAAAGTGAGATACAGGCCTTTAAATTTTTTTGGCAGTAAGTATGATTAATTACGTCAATATTTATAATACGTAAGTATTAAAACAAAAATTTAAAATTTAGTAAATAAGTTTCCCAAGCCTTTTCTATACAAAAAAGTACTATTTATACGTTTCCGTAAATAGCACCCTTTTGGAGTAATTTAAACTTAAAAGTAAGATGTGAACTTTACAATTAATAAAAAAAGTGTCTAATAAGCCAAGTAGGGTTTGAAACCGACAATAATGGATATTATTACATATGGATAAATAAACGAATTAATTTGGCATTTTTAATATAAATTTTCTTTCAAATACATTAATTATAATAAAATGAATGTTCAATTTTTAATTAATACCCTCATATGACGCTAACCTTAAGTTCTAAAATTTACCAGTTACTAAACTAGACCTTATTCTAAACATCGATATATCGTATGAGCTTATTAATTAGGGTTTAATAACAAATTGTTTGTTATTTGATACATCCCTCTCTTGAACTTAGGTACTTAAGAGTTTCTTTGGAAACATTTGACTTTTTGAACAATATTCTAAATTCGTTATAATCTAAGTAATGCATTAAGCATTGGTAATAATTTGTTTTAGAAGAAATATTCGTGGTAAAGAGGGAAATATTCTAATTATAGAAATGGAAATAATGAAAGCAATATTTTGAACAGCCAATAGGATTAAAATAAGGAGAAAAAGTATTACAACATCCACACAAAAATGCAGATAAAAGAATTAAAGCCAACAACAAAAAATAATAATAAAATAATAATAAAATAATAAAAATACCCAGTAAAATTTTTAGCAGAATTTTGGAAAAAACTAAGATATCAACTAGAGGTAACGATGGAAACAAGGATGTAGGAAGGAATTGAGTACGTAAGGAAAATAAAGAAAGAGTTATGAGACCTGACTATATAACAGAGAGGCAAGAAATAGATAACGTTATAAGATTTAACTTTAACTATTACAGATACTCATCTCTGGGAGAACAGATGAAAAAAACAACAGAGGATTGGTAAAGCTTAAAGGCCCTACAACGCCCTAAGAATCACATTCGTTGGGAAAAAAAGAGGTATAGGGCAGTGTATCCAGTGAATCTTGGATATTAAATAAAAATAATAAAAGTACTAACTTTGGAAATGATGTTCTTAAAAAGTAATTAAAAGACGCGATCTAATTAGAAATAAGGCAGACATAATAGGTTTTAAAATAAAACTGATAGAAACAATAATTGAAGAAAGACAACTAAATGGGTTTGTTCACGTACATAGAATTAAAGAACAAATTGACAAAAACGTTTCCGAAGCCAGAGTACTGGGCAAGAGTAAGATGGGACGGTCACGATTTCGATGGGAAACAGTGGGAACAGTTGGAAGAGGAAGATATATGTAATGAAATAAATATTGTACAGGGTGTCGAAATAAGAGAGCGACGCGGCCATATCTCGGAAACTTTTTATCTTACATCTTTCGGAAAAACAATCTGTACAATAAAAGTACCACAGAAAAACCTCTTGAAATTATTTTGAGGTTTGTAACTCGACCGCCAGAGGGGCGTAACTGCTGCATTAAATAGTAACATTTTTCTATTTTTTTCAAAGTGATGGTATCCTAATATTAATTTTTTTGAAATGTTTGCGAAATTCTGCATATTTTTTGTCTGAAACTTTTTTCTCTGAAATGTAAAATAAGGGAGTAGGGGGAGAGGTAAGTCCTTTCTAGAATGTGATTAATAACGTCAAATCTACCTCATGACAGACCAATAACCGTAATTTAGTTCCTGCATGAGTTGAAAGAATTTGTTTCAGATTCCAATACAACATTTATAACCTGTTTTTTATTTTTGGCTTTAATATTTTAGTTATTAGGATTTTTAGGTAGGACAATGACATCTGAAACTAGTGGTCCTGACAAAACTTTTTCCTAATATTAAATTAGTAGAATAATAAACATATACGAGTAAAAGCAAAGTATATATAACGTCTGGTTAGGTAACAACTTCTGGCGAGTTGTTACAGCATACACCGTTCAGGTCATTGTTTACTTTGATCATTATCTCGTTCATACATGTTTGAATAGATCTCATATTGACCGTTGTAAACTAGCATCGTACTTACTTCATGATGAACTAATTCATCTTTAATGACCTCTCACTGGGAGAACTAACATCGGTTGAACTTGTCTTTACAAATCTGGCCACTGAACTGTACAGGAAAACGGAAAATGCATAGAAAAAGAAGACGCGTATCTTTAAACCCTTTGGGGGTTTTCTGTATGTTTTTATTTAAAGGGAGGTTGGTTTTAAAGTAATAGGAAAAAGGATTTTCTTGTCGTAGTTTATTTGCTGCAGATTAATATAACATAGAAAATGTATTATAATAGAGTTCAATTAAAGATCTGAATAATTTATAAATTCGTTAGTAATTTTAATAACAAAATAAAAAATGTGAAGTTTAATTTTTGAATGAAATTATCACTCTAAAATGTAAATATTATCGTTTTCTATTTTATAAAGATGATAACCTAGGAAGTGCATTTTATTTCATTAGGTTTTAATTAAAAACTTTAATAAGTCTTAAATTCGATAGTAACTTCAATATAGAAACTAAAAGATTTAAAGTAAATTTGGCTTAAAAATAAAAATTATTATTTAAAAACATAAATAGTTTTTGAAAAACGCTTATAATAAAAACAGATCTTAATTTATCACAAAATATAACTATAAAGAGTAAAAATGTAATTTAGTCTTTTTCTATTTTGTTATATATGTTGGTAGTTCAGTTACAGGGTGTTAAAATAACATTGAAATTTAGTTGTGACTTTTAAGTGAATTACCCTTTATAAATATTATTATTATTAAAGTAAGAATTGATTTATTGTAATATTTTTCCTTCAAGACTTTGTTATTGGTTAACGTTCAATTCAAATATTTTTTGTAAATAAAGTTTTGCAATTGGTGTTTACCGAAATAATTACTTACAATTTTATTTAAAATGGTCGGATTTATCATAAATCTAGAAGGTACGAAACTTTCCTATGTTTATTCCAAAAAAGTTACAGATAAATAAAATAATCAATTTTAATAGATGCAGTACTCCTGAAGGAATAGATTAAAAATTATATTACACTCATGTATTACTTATGTTGAAAAAATGAAGGTACAACAATTTTATCAACGTTAATTAAACACCTGCCAATTTATGGCAAAATAATTGAAAAAAAATTTACTTTGCACCCTTTAGCTTATTAAGATTTTATATTAAAATAAGCAAAGTTTAGAATAATCAAATTCGAGACTAGGCTGATATTATTTTTTATAATTATTATACCTAAATTGATCTTATAATAATATTAATTTTTTTTTTGAATATGTAATAGTTTTCACGTGGGCAGACACAAAAATTAGCGAGTAAAATACGATTCTTTATCGTTTAATTTATGATTCAAAATTACTACAGCATTTTAGTATTTTGAACATATACGTTACTACTAAATTAACGTTTTGACAATTATTGGCTACATTATGTGTTTGTTAAGATATTTGGTTAATAATCTGAGGTTATGGCCGATCTAAAATATTATAACACTCGCTCGTGTTTAAAAACCTTTATATTGTTACGATATTATGTACAGGGATTTAGTGAAATATGGCACTGAACATAAAAAATATTTTTTATTTTCCAAATTATAATATTTACTATTTATTTAACATTACGTGAGCGAGAGTTATGGGACAAGGCCGCCAACGAGTGTTAAATAAATATTTTTGGTAGAGTCATCAAAATTAATAAACACTAGGTTCTTTTTGGTTATTAAAATAAAAGAAGATCGGACGTCAAGTTTGGGTTCTCAGCGAGAAATCGATAGTGCCTGTCCCTGCTATTAAGTGTATTGGTTATTTAATGTATAAGTTGTCCTTATGATTTAGTTGTTTTCATTAAATAGATAAATTATTATTGTTTTTACTTAAACTCTTTAATTTCCATTAACCAATTTACGTAATGGGTTTGAACACCCCTGAAAATTATATTTAGATATATTCGTATATTTATTTATTAAAAACAACCCAACACGTAACGATATACATGATGTCAATTTGACATTTCACTGCTACACAAAACAACAATTTCTCCGTATTTATGTACTTTTCTTCGCTTCTCGAACATTTCAGATTAATCATTAATAAATAAATAAACTATGAAGTGAATGTTTGCCTCAATCACCTGTTCAAATGATTTTATATACCCGTACAGTGCGATTCAAAAGTGTTTCTCCATTTTCAACTATTTTTTTTACGAAAATGATATTACAAAATCTTCGAACACGTCGATTTGATAAAATTCTCGCCCTAGATTTTAGTTTTGCACTCCATTGAATATTATAAACAGCAAAAGCAAAAGGGCGACTAATTTCACATTTAAAATGGTATTTATTTCCGTATTCAATAGATTTATGGGTTAATTAAATTCAAATTTGAAATACACTCTGGTTTAATAATCTCATTAATTATTTTTAACTTAAAAAATAACCTATTTTTAGTTTGTTAACTTAAATTCAAGGTAACTCTATAAAGAGAAAGCTAATGGTGTGAGATCGGGTGATCTTGAAGGCTATTTCACATGTATTCGGTACCGTATCCATCTTATCTCATAAATAAAATTTCTCGCGAAATAAGGAGAAGGATCATCTTTTTGGAAAAAGATAATCCACATCGAATTCTTCTGGTGTATTTTCTGAAATTTCAGTTATTTTTCCAGAAAAAAAAAATCAATAACACCATTGTGGGTGGTCTGTAGGACTTTAGACATAATGAATAAAGAATATTTACTGAGTTTATTAATAATACATACAACCTAACAGGTACACAGACCATAGGTCACTGATTTTGTTTATTAGCCTTTGGCTGTGTGCACAATTTCGGTGTGTAAATTAGGAAATTATGGTTATTAGGCAATATAATTCGGTGCTAGGTAAATAAATCTCTGCATCTATTTCACAATGATCTCGTCTAATATAATTTTCCATCATAGTATGTATTGTTTTAGAGTTGTATGTTTACTACAAAACTATTAAAGTTACATATCAGATACTAACCGTCATGGATATGGAAATATCTAAATCTAAATGTTTGATTAGATAGAATTTTCTCCTTATACTATTATTTCGATATTCGATTGTAGAGATAGAGTACACCAAGTAATAATTATTATTTTTCAGGATAGACAAATATTGTTTTAAAAGTTTCGAAAAATAAGCAAACTAAAGTTTGACACCGTCAAATAATGCAGCAAAACTGAATTAAACATAATCCGATTCGATATCAGATAAAGCTCCAAATATGCCTCCGGAAAATCATTTTTACACAGGAAACTAAAAGGAAAAACAACGCGAATTCCCGCTTTGCCATTCCATTCCATAAAATGAAGTTCGCTAATGGAACTAACAAAAGAAACTCTAATTAACTGTCATAAACTGAATGAGCTAAACAACCATCTATTTCCCGGCAGTAAAGTCTACATAATAGTAAATAACATATATTTCACTTATGCTATTGTTAGAAATTATACTAAGATTCTCGGTAATCTGTTTCAAAGTATGCAAAGATGTTTTTCCACCGTAAAAAAGAGAAATTAGGTACTATTGTAGCTAAAACTGTTTTCTCGCTTATCTGAGAGTAACACTAGCGAAATAATCTACAGGGCCGGCATGTGAATCCCTACTTTCAAAATTAAGAAGCAATTATTAAAAAATAAATAAGATTTTTCATATCATTAGTCACTTAACTAAGGTTATTGGAAGATACATTTGGTTAGGTATTTCTTAATCTCATCCATATGCAACACTATTTTTCAAGAGTGTTTATGACCTGGTTCGAAGGCGTTATCATTTAACGGCAAACTCGCGTGAAAAATTGGATTGGATCGATCAATTCAAGAGGTTACAGAATAACCGAATAAATATGAGTTGAGCCCTCGTCAAGTTGCATAATGCGTTTTCGCCACCGGACCTGGAGTCTTCCACAAAAGGATGTCGAAAAACGAGCTAACATGGCCTTTGAGAGTCTATACCTTGCCTCGAGAGTTCGGCCATGTTTAAGTTCTCCTTTATTATATGTTTTTGCCGCGGGTTATATGTTCATAAATTTAGTGTATTGTGTTATGGTTCCATGGGGCTAACCGTAGCAATTACCGTTTTGTGGATTTTCGTTTAATACACGAGAGTCTTGTAAACGTTTTTCTTTAGGGATAATCTTATACAGTTTAGATCGGTATCGGTTAACACAAAACATAGCAGGTTAAAAGGCTGTTTGATGCTCACATACATTATGTAGAGTAATTTGTTTTTAGGCTTATCAAGTGTTCGGTTGCTTGTGAAACTTCCTAAATTTATTACAACCTCTGCTAGGAGCCAGATTAAGAAAATTTATGTGCAGAATAATTCAAAAATTTTTTTTGTAAATATAATGCATAATTAAGAAAATAATAAAAATCTGTAGAATTTTATTCATAGCATAATCATGTATGCATAAAATCTATGTGCTTAGTTTCCTAAACAAATCCATTACATCCAATAAATAACTGCATTATTCTTCAATAACTTTATTGGAGATTTTCAAACATTTAAACTCTAATAATAATATCATGGTTGACACGAATTTTCACTGATTACTACTTAAACTAAAATTAATTTTACATATTTTGTAGTCTGAAGAGTCATTAATTGTTTGATCTTACAATTTGTGTGACAGAATCTCTTATTAAGCGGAGAGTGGAAAAAGCGGGATGAGTGTGGGTGGTTCAGTGGATTCTTAGCAACTCTTCATTTCTTAAAATGTGGAACTGGCCACGATGTGTTGAGAGTGACCACGTATCTTGGGTTGCATATGTGCTGAGAGAGGGCAGTTTTCATTGGGCAATTTTTTTAACGTATTCAGCGAATTGTTTATTAGTTGAAGTAAATTTTTGCGGACTAACGTCTACTGTATAAAATTATTTTAAAATCTTTAAAATGAGTGAACTTTAAACATAATCAGAAAATACAATATATAAAATTACACAAGATACGTAGATTATATTCTTTTAGTTTGGAGTGGAAATAATATAATAATAATAGTAAATAATATCCACTCGAAAATAAAGTTTACTCTAGAAATACAAAATAACAAGCAATAAACAAGTTTGCTAGATCTGACATTAAAATTAACCACCACTAATAAGGATGAATACAAAATTTATAGAAAATTATAGATAATAGTTCACTACATCAACCCAACATAAATATGCAACTTATCATTGCTATTTAAATAGACTATTAATTTTATCTATAAAAAATCAAAACTTCAATATTAAACTACTATTTGCAGTATAACTGAAATAAATGGATATAAACTTGAACTAATAACAAAAAACAATATAATATATATATAATATATAAATACTGCTAACTAAAATAACAATAACATCTCAATAAATACATTATATATTCAAATATCTTAACTTATTTTGGAAAATATTTTAAAAATCGCAAATATCTTTATGCCATTTACAAAAATTGCGTATAAACCTTCAAATTCAATAAGAAACTTAATATTCAATAATAAAGATAAGATAGACCCCTAGGGGTTTACGAAATATTTTATGGCTCTTGAAACTCTGAATATATAGGCAGAACTTTTAGAAATTTCAAAATTAGAAAAACAGAACATTTACACTGTCTAAATTCACGATCAACAAGATTCTCATAGTTTCATTGTTTCATCTTCTATTTGAAAGTTTAAACCAACCATGGTTTCAAGTCTATAGAATATTTCCATATTCTTGATTTTGCCGAAAAAATAATCTAGTGTTAAAAAACCAAAAATCTTTTAAGAATATTAACACTAATTAACCTTGAATTTACTGTTTTATTTAGATATCTCGCCAATTTTTAAAGCAATTACATAATACGAGTACTTACATATATTTCTCCCATTTTTTTCTATCAATTCTCTACTTACATGGTCGTAGTTCTTCAAAATTACTATTTTTAAGTTATTCAGTTAAATACTAACCACAGAATTCTTACCAGAAACTGTCTAATTCGACATTTTAATAATTTGTCATATAATTTTTTGTTAAAAATATTCAAAATATTTAATATTAGAAACGAAAAAAATCCTTATGCATTATAACTTGAATCGAAGTAATTTTTTACTAACTACGAAATTAGTCGTGTGTAAATAAAAAAATTATGAGATTAAGATATAATTATCCAATTCTGAAAAAAACTGAAAATTTTTATTTTTTTAAAACACAAAGAATGATTCCACATGAAAAAACCACAAATTATTTTGAAGTTACTTCCAAAATAATTGATAATATTGATAATGTTGTAAATTGTTTGATTGGGTTAATTTTAATTGCTAGTAAGCATTAATAAAAAATCATCGGTATACTTTCAAGGATATTCCATAATCCTTTTCTCCTTCTTAAAATTACACTTGAAGATAATTGCAATTGTTTCCTAAAGAGTAATTAAATAAAATTAAGCTGGGAGGAACTTTGATAATATTAATTAAAGTTAAGGATTAAAGCAAGAAACAAGCTTTTCTCAAATAATATTTTCCCGAGATTAAGAAATATGCTTTTTTGTTGTTAATTATTTAAAATTTAATAGGTTTATTTTTGCCTTTAAAGGCAGTTCTTTGAAGAGTCTAATTGGTTTTGAGAAACGTAATATACATATAACAGGTCGCAGACACTTAAATTAGAAAGAGGACGCTAGCTAAAAATAATATTAAAAATAATGTTTGAATAAATAAATCCAACTGAAAAATTAACATGCATTTTGAAAAATATAAAATTATTTTTCATTCTGGACATTAACAATGACGAAGGTTTTAAAAGCTTTATGTCCATCTAATTTTAAGTGACATTTTCATCCTGATGAAATTAAATTATTTAATAATTTCAGACGAATTTAATTATTTATTCATATTTAAATATCGAGCCGCTATATATAATATATTTATTAGAAATAATTTTGAAATTTCGGATGAGACGTACTCAATAATATATGTCAAGTTTTAATTATATATAGAGTAAAGTATAAAATGAACTGGATGGAAAAGTTAAAAAAAAACGAAAACACGACGATATTTAAAATAAAGTGTCGCTTTTTGTTGAATACAATAAGACATTATTACGTTTTATTTATAATACTTTTCTTATTAATAACAATTAAAATTTGTTTAACAGAACCATCATTAATTTTCATATAAACATTTTACAAGTAGGTATTTCATGCTAAATTTATAAAATCTTTTTAAATATTTTTATGACAATTGTTTCACCTTTTGGCATCATCAGATAAGATTAAAGAAATTGATAGGAATTACATATGCAGACTTGATTTTGTATTATAGATATTGCAACCAATAATATTCTTCTGTATGTGTAATATTCGATATATACGATTTTAACATTTCTACATACTATTTTAGCAACATTTTATTTAGCTTGTGGATTAGTCTCTCATTCCAAACCTTGCGCGAAATCAAGAAATAAAAATGAGCACATTTTTTCTCTTCTAAGGCTTCCTGTACTATAGCTGTTCTTTGATGATCCAGATATATTGTTGAGTCCTTTTGTCTGAATCCAATCTGATGATCACGAATAATTTTGGTGCTTTGAATTATTAGTTTTATTCTTTAAGCAACAGTTTTTCAAATAATTTGGGAATTATTGATAAAAGTTAAATTGGTCTGTAAGATTTCACTTCATTTGGTGATCTTCCAGATTTTGGTAACACGATGGCCTTTGCTGCTTTTCAGTTTGCATGCACAAATTTTAAACTAAAGGCTGCAACTTCTTTTGAAGTAACAGGTGTTATTTCTGTTTCTTAAGTCCCGAAAATTATAATATCGGTCAAGTGGCCTCCGATACATATTCAGCTTCGTTTCACACCATTTTCCTCACTCTCAACACTTCTGGCAATAAGTTCTCCACTTCTTGTTGGTTGTTCTTTTTAAAGGAGGTTTAGAGAATTTTAACCTTTTGTGTTACGTGTTAGTGCATTGGTTTTTTTAAATGCAGTCGATTGAATTAGTTTGGTAAAATTTTGAATTTCTATGTCTGAGACACCGCGAGTATCGAATTTATTCTCAGCGAGTAATATATTATATTTTCTCCGGGACCAGAAATTTACTCCATTTTTACTCATGTTTTATTTGAATTAAAATTTGTTATTACGGCGCCACCATTTACATTTACATTGACAGTTTTGATATTGGTAGTTTTATTTACAAGAATGGGATTATATTCTTTTTTGATTATGACTTATGAAAAGATCACTAATCGTTTTTTTCAAAAAAAAAGTTATTCAATTTCTGTCCTTTTTGGTAATTTATCATTTTTTTTTGTAAGTTGAAAAAACTTTATGGCAATAAAAAATATTTGCATTTTATAATTAAAAGTCTTAATTTTCTTGTCCTGTTTCCATTATTTCTAAGTAATACGTCAATATCAATGTTTTTTATCAGTTTTTGCTCCTTTAATAGAAATATGATGATCGCTTATGTCCCTTGTATGGAATAAACTAAATTAAGAATTCTTTGATGCCGTTCTTTGGCAATGTTTCCAGGTATATAGAACCAAAAATACGAAATACGTGCTTTGTCAATGTTAACTTTATAATGTAAACTTTTTGTAAGTAAAAGATAATAAAAGTTTTGTTGGACTGTTTGGCCAGAATAACAAACTCGCGGCCGTAATATAGGTCCAAGTTAAGATTCCATTTAAATTCCGAACTAAGAAATCAGGTCGGTATTCGAATGAACAAAGACATATTTGAACGATTGATGACAAAAGTTTCGAGTTCTCAAGATATAGAGAATAAAGCTAGTAAGCACTGGTATAAAGTTTTGTTTTGTAAAATCAGCACGTCAGCACTGAATAGTTTAGTTTCTCTACAAGCGAGCCAATCGAAAGAGTCTATCGACTAATAAGTTTTGAATAAGGTTTCCGAACTCCCTTAATTAATACTGTACTTTTAACAATAATGCAAAGTAGTTCAAACTATTTTGGTGTTCGCAAATGAGGTAACAATTGATTAAATCTACTAGATGATCAAATAATTGACAAACTTCAAACTGTTCCATTCATTTGTTCGATTTTCTTAAACTAATTAACTTTATAAATTAATTAAAAAGTCTACAAGACATTATGTTTCCGTAGAACTTTGAAATACTACGAGGCGCAAAATTACTTGATCAATTGTCTAAGCTATTAGTTAAAAGTTTTATTTAAGTTAAATCCTTATTGCAAATTAAAATAAGTTATTCGGTTTCTTAAGTCCCGAATATTATATCGGTCAAGTGACCTCCGATACATATTCAGCTTCGTTTCACACCATTTTCCATGACTTGTCTCAACACTTCTGGCAATAGGTTCTCCACTTCTTGTTGGTTGTTCTTTTTAATGGAGATCAAGAGAATTTTTTCCTTTTGTGTTACGTGTTAGTGCATTGGTTTTTTTAAATGCAGTCGATTAAATTAGTTTGGTAAAATTTTGAGTTTCTATGTCTGAGACACCACGAGTATAGAAGTTATTCTAACCGAGTAACACATTATATTTTCTCCGGGACCAGAAATTTACTCCATTTTTACTCATTATTTTATTTGAATTAAAATTTGTTATTACGGCTTCCCCATTATCGATATTGTTTGGAACGATTATGGAATATTCATTCCATCACTTGTTATGGAATGAAAATACATGCATAAGAAGCAAGTGTTTCAGAATATATATTCTGTTTCAAAAGTGAGAATATTTACATTCTATTATTAAAAATGATTTTGGAATTAACACATTCCACTAATGGTCGTGTAGAAATATCGTTACATGCGATAAGTCAATAATACATGAAACGATGGAAGTCTGAATTCTCTATTACTATTATTATTAAGTTAGAATATTTTGTGCCTTAATATTCGCCCGTTTATATTTCATACAGCGACAAGACAATGTGAAATGTGGTAAATAGAACTGTTTGATGCAGGAATATTCAGAAATTCCAAATTTTACGAAGAAAATGAGACACGTTTGTTTGAAATTAGGTTCTGTCGAGCAAAATTGAGCAAAATTTTCTCTGAACTAATAGTGAAATATAAAGGGGAGGAGAGGTAGAAGAGGAAAAATATGCTTTATGGTGGTGTAAGTTCTCGTTTTATTGTTTCAACGAGCAAAACGAATTGTTTGGCAGCCCGTATTTGGTAGTAATGCAGCAATGTTAGGGACTAAAATCGCAAGAGAAATTGCGTCTGTCACTCTGCGCGCATTTTATCTCTCTTTTAAAGCTTGACATAGTACGCTGGTGGAAATTAATTAAATGAAAAAATGGCCCTTCTCTCTCCTGATAGCTTAATGTGATTCTAGTGAATAAATGATAGCCGGGATTTCTGCCGTTATTTGAATAAGTAGTTTCGCCGGTTTTGATATCGATTCTGTGTTTCAGGAATCATTGGAATTAGAATAGGAAATGAGTATTATTGCATCCGATATCTTTGCTACTTTACTGATAAATCTCATTTATTTTATTTCAAGAAAATGGGAAATTTACTTATCTTTAGCATTGCTATTCTACTAAATTAAAGTTTGATTAGGTACGAATCTTCAATCAATATTTTTTAATGAATTAGCCATATAGAAATTCAGTTTTCCTTTTAAATTTTATTCTTTCAAATTTTCTCTTATAAAAATAAGAAACTTTGAATAAAAAAAGTGCTCTCTTTATGAGTTATAGTTAATTTTACGTATAATAAATTTAATAGATGGAGAAATTACGACGAATCAGGATTTGATAGTATTTTTTATTCTTTTTTTCCGAGGAATTAAAAATTTTTTGAAACTATTCCCAGTAATTTGTCAGCTTTCGTAAGTCTCATTTAAAGCCGTTAATTTACTTTAATTGGAAACTGCCAGGTGACGGGCTCGCAAGAAAAGTAACTTGCATGTGTTTCAACTTCTTTCGACTTTTCCCGAACTTACTCCTTTTAGAACTTTCTTTTGATAAGCTGTTAGTGGAATTAATAGAATTCGTTTCGAGTGGAACGGCCATAATTTACACACAGCCAAATTTAGATTATCGCTCTGGTGAATCTATTTTTTACACTAAAATTTAACTTTTGTATTTGTAAGAATTTTTTCTGCTTCTTTTAAGAAAAATATGAAAACTTTTAAAACTTATGCAGTTTTGTGGAAATGAAAGTATTAATTTTATTATTTGATAATCTGGCTATTTTAGAGAAAAATCCTGGAATCGCTTGACTTTTATTTTAATCGCGTTCTACGAGAATCTTTTTATATGATGCCATTTGTGCGTTCATGGTAAAGTTATATTTTTTAAATAAATATTTCTGCTATACGATCCTTTTTTTGAATGGTTCTTGAATTACTCATCGTTAAGATTTATATAACCCTATTACTAAAAAAAAATAGAAGTTCAACTATTTAAAAAAAATTGTGGTTCAATTGTTAAATTATTAGCATCATTTTTTTAAATTTTGGTAAATCTGAATTTATAATTTACGAAGAAAAAAAATAATTTGTATGAAATACATGAAAAAATTTAAGATATTTTATTTATATAAGATAGCTGTAACTGAAAGAATCAGAAGAAATCTGTATTGATTTGAAAAAATTTGAACGTACAGTTTTTTTAATAAAAAAAAACGCTAATTTTATCGAAATATTCATTATAAAAACGCAGCAACTATATAAAAAATTAATCAAACTTATAAGATTACAATTATGTAATTCATCTTAATTAGTTGTAGTACTCTAAAAACTTTTTAAAGAATATTTGAAGCAATTTATATCTAATAATTAGTTATTAGATTTTTCCGTGTACAAATTATTTTTATTCTTCGTAAATGATAAATTCAAATTTACCAAAATTCCAAACAATGATGCTAATAATTTAACAATTGAGTAATAATCTTTAAAAAAAATTTAAACATCAATTCAATTTTTTTTAAGTAATCCTCTGTAATATTAAATATCCATGTATACGAATACAAAATAAGGGAGCGAAAAATCATAACAGGAAAATCTTAAAAATCACTGAGTAGACAAGTAATAAATATAACTTTCTGAAGTTTCCTGTCAGCACAAAAATCGTGACTTAAAAAAAAGTTGCTATCTTGTAGATTTATTCCGTGAACGCGCAAAAAATATATTCTTCAATTAAGTTTGGCTGTACATTAATCCAATAAATATAAGCATTCTAGTAAAGAAGTTTATTTTATTTTTCACTAACGAGCTCATAAACGGATGCACTCAATACAGCTTATTCCTAATTATTTATTTGCTAGAGTTCATAAAGAACTGAACTTGAAAGATTGATGAAGGCAATTTTTCAGCGGCAGATTTTTCCCGTTCCGACTTTCAATTGAAAAATCAATTAATGATAGGTCTAGTAATCATAAAGAGCAGGTATCAGTAGCAGGCTTAACAATGAAGCTGCATATTCATTAATCAAACCATTTACACCCTGTCACTCTCCATTTGCGTTGCCTTACGCCGAGTTCGAAAATAAGGGAACGTGAAAGGTCCGAGGAGAAAGTACAATCATTGACGTCTTCTTCTGTTAGGCAATGAGTAAAATGGAATTCACAGATTTAAAATTAAAATTAGAAAATTTACAGCAAAAAATCGATACACATTATAGATGATATTTCTATTCTGAAATAAATTAACTAATCAAACGTAGTCGAAACTTTAACGAACACTCACGAACATTTTTGCGCGTGCACAAATTGTGAAGGGGATAAAACGTGTTATATACATATCGAATTTATATTGTCATTAATTTAATTAGGGTAGATATAATATTTCAACTGTCAGTGATATTTTACAAGCAGTAAAAAATATTGTTTTAAAATCATCTCAAAAAACCGTTTACGCAGAAGACAATTACTGATAAACAAACATTAGATACCAGTACAATGTGCGAAAATAATAAGTATATTGACAAACTGATTTATTGTATTTGTGTACAAATTTTCTACAGAAAAAAGATGAAACATTTGAAATTATAAATAAACAATACTTTTTTATTTTCAAACATTTAAACTATGACAACGAAATATAATCTTACATTTTCTACTATTTTCAGGGTTTTCTCTGCTTTTGTCTCGATTAGACATCACTGTACGGTTGTGAGGTAGAAAATTTAATGTTCCATGACGTACATCGGTTTTAGTAATATTTTTTTAAATTGTTCTGTTGATTTATTGATTTTATGAAATCAAAATTCCTGGCGTATATTTTGCAATAAGCCGGCTTTGAAATACACAATTATTCTGCAGTATTTTGTATGCCAAATATACGAAGAGGTAGATTTCATATTAATGAACCATCAATATACTACAATTTATAATTTCATCAGCAGTTGGTTCATTGATTAATCAAATTCTCACTTTAACAATCTCTTTTTTATAAAAAGTGTTAAAGTTACATTTGGCAAAAGCGAAAGTTGATACACAGAAGAGAGAAAAGCTTCTAAAATATAAACTCTGTTAATGGAAACAAATTAAATCTAAGGTTTGAAGCAAAAGCATACAAAGCGCTCCTAATTTAATTCCTTTGAAAATAATTTCACAAAAATACTTTTAATAGCACATTAAAACTTTTGACTATAAAGCTATCAACTACTACTGAAATGGAAAAGTTTGCCTTACTGTCTTTTATAGGTTCAGCAACATAATATCAAATGAGACATTAGGGTAAATGTTTTCCTAGTTCGATATATTTGATACAGTTTGCTAATTATGCAAGCATAACCGTATTACAGTTAGATGGATGCAATTAATTGTCAAAGCAATGTCTTGAAGTGGTATGTGTCTTTGATTAACTCTTGTCACGTATGTAGTATCAGTGCTTACGTTATTGGGTGTATCAATGCGGTTATAATCGTATTGGAAGCTTTTATTAAGATAGTATATAACGTTTCGTACTTATGTTCTATAATATCCTTAGTAGTTTTGTTCAATAAATAGATCTAGGTTGGTATCAGGGCCGGATTAACCTTTTGAAAACCACTAAGAAATTATAATTTTTGGGTCCTTTTTTTCCATTATAATACTAGAAGAATTACAATTTATATAAAAAAAATTACATGTTTATTAGCAGTACATATTAACTTAAACGAGTCGTTATGTGGTTTTACCACATTTAACTGTGGTGATTTTTCAAACATATTAATATGTTTTTGCTTTTCATTTCGATATTATTTATTTTTCCCATCTTTTTGGTCATGGGCTAATTCTTTAAGTTCTTTCATTGTTTGTTCTCTTTTCCTTCCTTCTTGGTTTGTTATTATTTTCTCCTCGTTTGTTATGTTTTTAATCTCTTTATTTATTTTATTGTTGTTTATACCTATGCCCTTAAGGAATCATATTTCCGTTGTATTATGAAATATCTTTATTTCGTTCATAGTTCACGTGCATAATTATTATTGAATTTGTTTATTTTTAATTTTATTTATTTAATATTATTCTTTTTTTTTTACTGTTTTTCGACTCTTTTTAATTTATCGTTGTCTCCTTGAGTTCTATTAAATGTTGTTTGTAACTAATTCGTCTTTTTTTATTTTAATTCTTGTGTCTACCCTTTGTCTATTTTTCAATTGGATTTTATCTTGATTTCACAAATTTTTTCCGTTTAATTATACAATTTTCGTTTTAATATATCCCTTCTTACGTCCAAAATTTATCCAATTTTTGATTTCTCTGTTTTTATTCCGGCTTTATTTCTGTGAAATTTATTTTTATTTTATTATATCGTTGCCTTTTTGAATTATATTAAATGTATTTCTTTACAAATTCTTTTTTTTTTATTCCACTTATTTATTCCGTCTTACTTTAAAATTTTCTTTTTAATGTATCCCTTTTTTCCTCTTTAATTTATTTAGTTTTTTATTTCTCTAGTTATATTTATTTGATCGTATCCTTGACTCTTTGAGTTGTATTAAAAGTTTTTTATAATTAATTCTTTTTTATTCTTAATATTGTGTCTAGCACGTGTCAATTTTTCATTTGAATTTTATCTAATTAGAAAGTTTTCTTTTAATTTATCATTTCTTTCGTCTAAAATCCATTTCGTTTTTATTTGTTTGCTTTAATTACAGTTTTTTGTTTCAAATTTATATTTACTTTTTGTGTCGTTGTCGTCTTGAGTTCTATTAAATGTTTTTAATTAATTCTTATTTTTTAAGCGTTTATCCAAACTTTTAAAATAAAGTATTGCATTATTTAGATAATAAGATGTAAACCATTATGACCATCATCGCAACCAACTTACTCTTAACGATGAGCTGAGAAGAATTGTCGGGAAAGATGAAGCCAATAACCACGTTTATATAAACATAATTCTTCAGCTTTTTATCAAAGATATCACATTATATTTAGAATATCATAATATTACTCTTATCCAATAAAAACATGAGGGGAAACCTGTAGCAAATTTACATAGAGCTATAACTTCTCTTTTGGTTTGGTTGTTTGTTTTTGTCACTAAAAACTCAACGAAAAGTTCAAAACGATACAGTTAATCAAATCCAGTTGACATATTAATTGAATTATACAATGATCAGTTTCGGCACGAACCTCACACCGATTCACGATCAAAGTTCGTAAACTCCAATTTTAGTTGAGGAGTTTAGGCCTATAACTGAAGTTTATTCTCAGCCGCAAACTCATCGAATAAACATCCTGTGGTATCGAATCCATGAAGGAACTGTTCTACTTGCTTGATTTATCACTGGCACGTTCGTTAATAATAGGACAAAGTTATAAACTTATTTTGACTCCATCGGTTGTAATCTTTGAGATTTATAGTGCCGCACCTTGCCTGATTGTTACGAACAAAATGCAAAAACATTTTTATAGGCTCTTTATTGTGTTTTATTTTATCGTCTAGTAAAATAAACTTGATAAACATTATTCATATGCCCCAAAACTAAAGTTAAACAGTCACTAATAATCACAAATAGGATTGATCAAAAAACCAATCTAAGAAGGAATTATGTTAATTTGAACATTAAGATAGTGGATTTTGAAAAAAATGTTCAATAAATATAAAAAGATAATTTATACTTATCAGAGTTTCCACATTATTACATTTTTAAAATATTAAATTTTAAAAAGCTTTGTAATACTGTGTTAATTCAGATAAATATAATTTGTCTTCTTATATTTATTATGAATAAATTAATTCCACAAAGTAAGAGATGAAACAAATAATTTAAATTGTTCAATGAATAGCACAATAATTATAAGACAAAGTCGCTATTTTAGATGAATGTAAAATTTCTGTAGATTTAGAACTGTTGTTTTTATTACGGTACACTGAAGAACACAAGAATGATTTCGTTATCTTAGTATAAATAAAACATGAAATACATTTGTTCTTTAGAATTTTCAATTTGTTTAATGGCTTAAAAAAAATAATCTTACGAAGTTATATAAAGATGAGGGAAAAACGTCAGAATAATTTAGTTTGGTTTGGTTTCATGCATTATACAAAAGATAACATAAAAGATAAAGACATATCAGTTTGGACAGCCATAAATATTAAACGAGACATCGAGTAAAATAAAGAGGTAAAAGTTCTAAATGGGAAACTTTCTTAAAATTGAATTGTTAAACTTTGACTTCAAACTTTGAGAAATCTTATCCTGAAAGTTCTGGAGTGTAATCACTGTTATATTCTACCTACTTTTTCTCAACTTATAATATTTTATTTACGGAAAACTTTTACAAATATTGGCATTGTGAAATTTAAAATAAAATGAGTACTCTATTCAATATTCATTTCGAAGTTCGAAGAACTTCAGTCTTTGGAGAGGTACTTACAGTGCAAACCGATATTTTTAACGCTAAAACGTTTTACTAAATGATCTGTTTCGTGCATTGACTATCCGACGAACTCAAAAAGTTTAAATTTTATTAAACTACACAAGTACACTTTAAAGAATAAAGTTTTCTTCCTGAAATTAGTTTTTTTATTGGTTTCTGAATATGAAATTATATCCGTAGAAAACACTTTTAAATAAAGACCTAACTCTAAACTTTAGCAAAGAACTTCTTCATATAAACAGCGTTTTCCATTTCTCACTAGTAACCGTGTACCACAAATATTTTCTATATAAAAATGATTTATGTTTCTTTCCATTTTACTCTTTGTCTCTCACGTATTCTTTCCTGTGTATCCTTCGCTCTGTTAACTTGGGCTCAATTCGATGAAGACGAACATTTGTGCAGAACTGCTAAAATATGGAGCAACATTTTCAGGCTAAGAGTGTTACATTTCATCTATATTTGCTGGAAAGCTAGACCAATACCAAACGAATAGTTGATTGCAAAAATTATGTCGCTTTCAAAAAAAGGAGATATAACAGAAAATTATAGAGGCATAAGTTTTCTTAATACATATTAATAACTTGTATGTAAACTGTAACTAAAACTATGTTAGAAGAGGAACAAAACGGAACAAATAAATCACAAGCATCATGAATATAACGTTGAAACACATGCTGCATACAAAAGCTTTTGACAGATTGAAAAAGCAGAAATTATGGCAAGTAATAGAAAAGAGGGTTTTTCGAAGACAATTAAGACAGGGGATCAGAAATTTGTACAGGAACACCACTACAGAACCTACAGTAGTCCAATCAAGGAATCAGAGAAGGTTGTTAACTGTCACCTTTGCTCTTCAATCTGTATATTGATTAACAAAAACTGGAAAGCAAAAAGACACAAAGGAATTAATTTCAGCAGGGAGTCCTAGACCACAGCTTTACTCTTTACAGATAATCTAGTCATTCTTGTGACCCCAGAAGACATCTCCAGAGAGCAGTACATAGCCTACACTTACTGTCTAAAGAATGTAACTAAAAATATCAAGAAACTAGACCAACATCAAGGAATTCGCTGCTATGTATATAATTAGATCTAAGTACAAACCAACCACTTCAGATATATGTGGTGCGATGTGACATAAAAAACAAACTGACAACTTTTGACAGAATATGTGGCACAAGAAGAAGAACATTAGGTAACAAGTGCAGAACAAATACCCAGCTTAAATTTTAAAACAACGATGGTGCCAACACTACTATTAGGCAGTGAAACATGGATTATTATGAAATGTAATTTTTAAAAGGAGTAAAGGGTTGCATAAAATTAGATCATATAAGGGATGAACTGGATGTTTTCTCGATACAAAGCAAAATGAACCAATACCAGAATGAGTGGCACCAGTAGTTCAAAGAATGGATTGCTTACCAAAATTTGCGCTATAATCTACCCAAGGAAGAGTGGTTTGTTGAGCCGTAACAGATCTAGGGATTGCTCTGCGAAGAAGATGAAGACGATGACAAATGCAAAGTACTAATCGAATATTTAACAATATACCATAACCATATACTCTAAAATGGACGATAATAAATGGTCAGATTTCTATTATCAAAGTAAGCTAAAAATTTATAAAATTTAGTCATATGGTGTCCTGCTCTGGGCCTGTAGCAAATATTTGTTTATTCAATTTTTCATACGGTACTTTGTTTGTGAATTATATTTATATTCCTATTTTTAAGGAGATGATTATTGCTTCACTCTAATACTTATTTAATAAATTTATATCTACATTTTATTTCTAACACAATTTAACTAATACAATTATTTTTCCTATATTATACCTGTTAAAAATCTAGAAAAAACCGCAGTGCTTTCTCGTGGTCATAAAAAACCATAAAACCTCGCCTTTGTGATAAAAATAACAATCGTCTCTAGAATATAAAGTAAAAATTTAATAATTACGTTTTAAAAACGAGTTGGTGAATTTCTGGTGTAAATTGTGTAAAAAGTTTGCTTGTTTTAAAAAGTTGTAGAACGGAGTTTTCCGCATTATTGGATAAAACAACTTTTTTATTTGAAATCTTATTCATTTCTTCTGCTCATGGCTCGTATTCAAGTGTTGTTCTTGTTCACTTGACTTATTTTAAGGGGTGTCCAACTGTTAAACAGAGGACTTTGCCAACTTAAACTCACATTTAATTGAATTTGGAATTTTTCTTTCGGAAAAATGGCATTTATGTTTTTGTTTCTCAGAAATATTAATATCCGAATTGTGTTTTATTTTTTGTTTAATTAAATTACTGATACAATAGAAACGATTCTATGTTTTCTTTTATCCTGTAATAGTTCTTACGGTTTTATTTCACTCCTCTTCTCTTAGATTTGTCTGTGTTTTTATATAATTTATAAAGCAAAAGTAATTTTTTTTTATTTCTCTTCAATTAGGCAATAAACGTTACATAATGTCTATATTTATATATATATATATATATATGTACAAACTTTTTTTTAAAATATTGAGACAAAACTTTTATATAAAGAGTTCGTATTTTTTATCTTATAACTTAATTTTAAAGAGAAAAGGGTTCTTTTAGCAATATACATATTGTAAAATTATAATCTAATATACCCAGCACTTTAACCTTCGCATCTTCGGCATCTCTCATTTCATTTCTAGTATCGAACATATAAATGTTACGGGCGTCACAAGTTGCAACTTGTCGAATATTTGACTAAAACAATTTTTTGACAATGTTCAAATTGAAATATACATGTAGATTAAAGGGTATCTATCGAAATTAACGATAAATAAAAAATGTAATTTTAGACATGTACAAAATGAGCAAAATTTTATATAGATTAATTAATTTTTTACCAGAATGTCTATTAATTTTCTTTTAGAAAAAAATATTTATGTTTATGCTCCCGAGCTCCTTTACATAAATGAAAATATATTGGTAAAAAGCAAGACAACTTATTTTCTAAAAAATCTGCCATTATAGCAATTTATGATATTATCAAAATTAATAGTGTTTTATTTGTTCTGCCAAATTTGTATTTTTAAATGAATTGTAAGGTTGAGAAATAAAACTGTATAGTGTTCAGTAATCAGTTATATTCCTACAAAAGTAGAGGAAAATGTTATATGTTATATTATAAAGCTAAGAAAAGTACATCTGACTTGTTCAACAACTGATGAAGAAGCCCGTCTTAATTTCGAAATCTCAGAGGACTTGAAAGTTGCAATTCAAAAGACAAATAAGTTTCGAGTGATAACACCAAAAGTGGTACTTAATAAAACAATTCATTCTAAATGTAACTAAGAAATGAGAAACAAAACTTATTTCGTTTCGAATCTTACTGAATAACCGTTCTAAGAAATAAACTGAGTATGACAAAATATGGATATTTATATATTGTTACAAAGAATATTAAATAATGTTCGTGACTTTAAGAGTAGAGTTAAACTGACTCCCTCATGTGAAACAAATATACAGTATTACTAAAATATAATATTACTGAACAATATTATGATAATCAATAAGTAAATAGCTAAAATAGCTACAACATTAGAACATCTTCACTTTAAATGTTTTAATGTTTGGTCTCACCTGTGCTTTGGCAAAATCTATAAAAACTCATCAGTTGTGCTTTGGCTGTTTCCTGAATTAATTTCAGAGTATATACATTTCTACAATGGATTTCTCTTTACGAAAAAACCTGCTAGGTAAACCTCTATTATCTTTTTTATATGGACTTTTTTATTGCGCTTGCTACTATTTTATATACCACGTGAAGTAGGGCAATCCCTCTGTAATTTTTACATTTCTTCGGATCTCCTTTTTTTTTTTAAATGGATGTATAAAAGCCTCGTCCTATATTTCTGGCATTTCTTTGTTCCTTTACTAGTCCTATAATTTTTTGTTGTAAACATTATCATTTATTTTTAAACATTTCCATACCAATTTTGTTTTCTCCCCGACTTTCGTTTCCCTCAATATTTCTTTGTCTCAATTTCTCTGTTATTTTATGCTGGTACTTTTCTATTTTCTTTTCTTTCGATAAATTTAAATCTTATTTAATATATTCAGTTACTGGTTTTTGCGATGTGCGATTTTTGTGTGTAGTTTTCTTTAAAAATGTTTCAATTTTAGATCCTCTGTAGGCCCTTACATCATTAACATTTCAATAATACAGACACATCTTTTATAATCTTTATTGACAAAATATCGTTATCAATTCCAAAAGCTTGTGTTATAAACCATGATCCAAAACGTTAAGATCAATTGTTATTTTTTATATGCATTAATTTTTAATATAAGCAGATTTTTTTATAAATAATAACTTGTTTTCTTAAACTAATAATAAATGTTTTCCACATGTCGACAACTTTAGTATACACTTCTTCTTCTAATTTTCAAATGTGCTGCAGTAAAAATAAGTTTTTATTTTATATTTCTGTCTGACGAATGCTTGAGTTTCGCCGCAAAGCAGGGTCATACAGCGGCAAAACAGAGTAACGTAATAAGCTATAATGTTACAAAAACCCCTATATTTTGAATTTGAATCAGCTAGAAGGTATATAATATAATAAAATGAAATTTTCCTGCGGCTTGGCTAAATTCGATTATTATGCCGAACTTCAAAAGCAGCCGCCTCTTGACAAATGAATATTGAATGCATTATGTCAGACCACCATTTATCAAACACCCTCTCTGAGAACTTTGCTCCTTTTATACAAGGCGCTCTCTTTAAATACGGACATACATATATTTTAGAATCCTTACCTTGTTTACTTTGCTTAATCTGGCCTAGAAAGTAATTATGGTACCGGATAATTTTTTTAATTTTGAAACTACATATTTCATATTTCGATATTGCAAATTACGTATTGTATTTTAGTGGTTGATTTTGATGGATATTAAATCAAAATACTATGGCATTGTTTGGTTTATGTTTGTATTTTCTATGAAGATTAAACATATTTGTTAATGTATGTTATACAGTATACCAATATATTAAAAGAGAATTGCAATAACGAGCTTATTAATATTAATGCTTATACTAGGGCAATAGTGCAAACATTATTCAAACATGGGATTGTGGAAACAAAGCACATGCTATTCAAGTACTCAGGCATTAACTGCTATTTAATTTTAAACTGGAAACTAATGACATGGCGGCTTATACAAAATATATCACATTTTACTTTCGTACCTATGTCGCCTTATAAATGATAATAATAATAATGATAATAGAAGTCACTTCCTTTGCTTGCTTACTAATTTTTAATTAATTCAAAGTTATTTTTCAATGTGTAACTTATTTGATAATTTTATTATTATTTTTATATAAATCGTTAAGTCAAACATATTTGTTGAGCAGGTTTTTTTTTATTTTGATAAACGTGTTTTTAGTAAACATCTTTGCGAAATATATTGCAAAAGAAATATTTACATTACTTACAATTGCCGTTTTTTTTAGTTTCAACCCCACGTTATGAGTGCTAATTGTAAAAGGAATTTTTGGTTTTAGTTGAGAAATATTTATATTTGAAATAAACATTAGATTAACGTTAATATTGAAGTTTATGAAAGGAAATTAAATATTGAAATTGACATCTTTTTCAATAAACAAAACAAAAACAATTAAATAAACAAATATGTAAATCTGTGCGTACATTTTATGGTTTTGTTCATGGTATTAAATTTGAATATGTTTTAAAAAGGATTGATTCGAAAATCAATAATAAGCTAAATTTAAATTTCCTGCAATTAAGTTTTTCACAGAATTGTCAATAAACTGCCACTAAAAAATTATAATTATAATATACCAACTCTTATATGTTATTTAAAATCGAATTATCTATTTGAATGATTATACATTGTGACATTTTTTATAATTCTTCTATGTCAAAGACAACTAAAAGCTATAAATTGTGATTTGACATTTCTTGAACTTAATTTTCATAAATTTTTCATACCATGAAATTTTTAATACAACATGCTTTCACCGAAAAACTTTCTTCTTTAATCTTTCTTCTTTAATCTTTTTTTTTTTTTTTTTTTTTTTTTTTTTTTTTTTTTTTTTTTTTTTATTGCAAATTTACAATCTACTCAAAGGTACACAGAGTAATAAGTAAATGGATTGATTTCTCGTTAGGTGGCTTGAGGCGGGCACCATCCACTGATGGGGCTCCGGAGTCTATTCTAGAAGGTCTTCTGGCCAATGACGTTTTAGTCTTCTGCGTTCCATAGGATCATTGTATAGGTTAGCAATCAGTGGATTTGAATGATTCTCGTTACGATTTTTGCATCTTTTAGCTGACTTCTGGATCACTTCATTGATAGTTGGAATGCCAAGATCATTATGTAGTGTGTGGTTGCTTACGAACCATGGAGCATTAGCTATCGTTCTGAGGGTTTTAGATTGGAACGTTTGCAGAATTTTCGTATTCGATGGTTTGCTACAACCCCAAAGCTCTATTCCATATGTCCAAATTGGCTTCAGTATTGCTTTATATAGAAGTGCCTTATTTAACTATAGGAGCAATATACAGCCCACCGAGGCACATCATTACTGCAGAAGAATACAACGACTTTTTATTACCATTAGGATCACATTTCTTAGTTGCAGGTGACTGGAACGCCAAACATACCGACTGGGGTTCAAGATTAATCACCCCAAAAGGAAGAAACCTACTACAGATTATACAGCTTCTTCTTTAATCTGTAATAATAATTTTAATTCGTATTTTAAATTCTGAGTCTAATTATGCCGTAGTTACTGTATTAAGATCATAAATAAACATACCATACGGACTTGATTAATGTTTACAAACGAACTACTTTTTATTTCATATAATAATAAAAACATTAGACTTTTATATTAAATAAGTTTAAGAAAACATTAATCGTTTCAGATTGTAAAACATATATAAATGTGAACAGATAATTTCTTTGTTATCTATAATTCCAGTCTATAGTTGCTATAGGATATAATTTTATCAGCAATAGAACAGAAAATTTAAATAAAAATTGGCTGTACCAAATTACAGTAAGACGAAGTTAGTGTTGATTCTCGTAGATTGTTGTATTAATATATAAGTATAAGTCAATTACAATAACTCTTAATTAAATCAATTTTCGTTCACAATTCAATAAGGGCAAATTCTGGTCTCCCACAAACCGACGTATTTGATTCAATTTAACAGGAATCTCGCTAGTTTTTTTATTTCCAAAGAAATTTCAACGGGTTTCGATATCTAAGTCTCGTAAAAAAGATTTCTTTTGTCTTACGGACTAATAAATCATTAAGTTCTTTTGTGTTTTGCATCGAAGTTGAAAGAAAAGCGGTCACCAGTCTTTTCAATCTATTATGTATCACCCTTAACAATTAACCAGTCCCGTGGCTTTCTTATCTTTTCGGGTTCGCTTAACAGATACAAAACATTTCGATAAATCGTTTCGTCAAAGTCAAACAATTAACCAGATTTAATTAACTTTTCTTTAATGAAAAGCAAATTATATAAGCCACAGCGAGTTACACAGCTATCTTAAGGAGGTGTAGTGATTTTTCTTATAGCCTGATCTAATTTTTATTTCGTATGTAGTACCTAACCGACATTAGTGTTATATACAGACTCGGCCTAAATATTTGTAACCATACACGAATTCATGCGAGTGATAAAGAACGCGGTATGAAATAGAGATAATGCATTACTAATACCGACAGTTCTGGTCGTACCTCTGGTGGTTTGGTCGAGAGGGGACATATCCCTAACCGCTGGTTGTAATTTTGCCTATGGTCATTTAGGTACTTTCAGAACCTGTTTAATACAGTTGGACTTTTACAACTTTAAGTTGACGCCACTGATTGTATTCATTCGAAATTAGTTAAAATGTTTCAGTTGAAACATCGATTCAATCGAATATAAGCCAAGGAAAAGGCTGCTAAAATTGAATGTTTTAAACTACCTATCGTGTTACTTTTTATGGTGCCATTTACTATTACATAAAATAAAATCCATAAATAAATGTATGTCTATTATTTTAAGCACATTTTATATTTAAATGGTTTAAATAACGTTTACCAATAACTTCGTTAATTAATTTAAACAATTTTTTGTATCGAAATACAGAATTCGTTTTCTCATTAAATAAGTCATAGTTTATTTCACTTTCTGATTCAGAACTGTTTCCAACATTTATGTTAACGGGTTCAGTGTCTACGTTATAAATACACTTTTCCCGATCATAGCATTTTTTTATTATTATTATTATTATTATTAGTGATTGAATGTATAGCGGGACTCTGGTCAAAGCCTATTTATTAACTGACGGAACAATTTGTAATCATCGAAAGTAAAGTTACTTAAATCCCGACTTAATATTAAAATATATATCGTAGAATACAATGAGTTAAAAAAAAATGTTTTGTAGTAATTTATCAAATTCAAATTATTTTTAGTCTGGAGTATTTTTAACGGCTACTTAAACAACGAAATTACATCCACTGTTGCACAAAATAAAAAAGTAACACAAAGGGACGATTACTGTACATACGCATACTTAATTTTTTAAATAAACAAAAAAATTAATGATTATTTTCTTGTTTCAGGTAAGAATGGACATCTTTTTTGTAACTACAGGTACTGTATGGTTAGTATTAAATCGTTGACATTTTGACTGCAATAAAACCCTAATCGCCCTTTTGGCCATTATATGTCTTTGCAGGTAGAGCCGAAGTACAAATAAATTCCTAATAACATACGTAGATTTTTAATAATTTGAGTTCTAATTGGTTTTCCGCAGAGTGCTTTTTGTTATATTAGTATATGATTTGCTGGCGAGCAGGGTCGAATTAACTTTTGAAAAGACCCTAAGTAATTATAACTTTTGGGGCAATTTTTAATGACAATTTATATAAAATGTGTTTTTTCAAAGAAAATGTCAAACCAAGGCTTCTTCAAATAAAGGCAAAATGTTAACAATAATACATGCTGGTTCCGAAAATGGCTTTATTCCGTACTGTTAAACTTAATTTAAATCTTGTAGTGCGTAGTCTAAATCCTAGCATTGTAAATTTTAATTAAAATAACTTGTAAAAAGATTTTTCATATACTTTGTTGACCTAAAAACTTAACTTTAATTAAAATGAATAAATCAGTATTTTAGTATTATTTTTAATGATCTTTATTTTTGATAAATCTAAAACGTCTTTTTAATTCATAATAATAATAAATCAATTTGCTGTGAGGTATATTTTCAAGCCGACCCTGCACCCATTTATTGCGCTTTGAAGTGGTGAGATCTACACAATGGAGTTAATTTATTACAGAAAAGATCAACAATATATATATATATATATATATATATATATATATATATAAAATTCTACTATATCTATTTTTGCGTATATAATATAAATTTTGATTATTACATAATTATAATTTCTTTTCTGTACTCACAGTAAAAATAATATTCTAACCTACAATTAGTTTAAGAAAATATTTTTGTAGTAGTTTCAACGCAAGACACAAAAAATCCCGGTATATTTTAAATGTTTTACTGTTATATCTTCAGATGTGAGTGGCATATGAGGATAATTATAAAAATCCAAATGATTACTGATTAGTCAAAGCTATATGTTACCATACCTACTATCTCTGATAAAACAAATGTTACTTTCAGTATTGGATTTGCAATAACCCCACAGTTTTTTCATTAGTTAATAAAAAACCTCTAATTAATGCTTATGTTAACTTTTATAACAAAACGCTACAATAAAACACGGAGTTTTTCCAATTTCTATCACAGTCGGTGGCTACGTAGCATTAAATTTTAAATTGGTGTTGCGTGATAACTGTAATTATTATGTTATCTAGTTATCGCAATACACCTGTATCCCATGGGTTTTCACGTTACGGCACCTTTATATGTACCGGATCAAAATATATATATAATCGATAACAATGATGATTGCAGCAATTTAAAATGAGTCGCTAAATTCACGCAAGAAGTAATGTTGAGAGAAAATACGGATTTATAATTAAATTTGTAAATTTCTTATTGATTCATATCTATAGTATATCGTATAGGGTTATACAGATTTAGAAAGTTCCCACCTCGATATATCCCTACTTCAAGATATATCCCTACTTCAAGATATATCCATACTTCAAGATATTAGTAATAGGTTCTCCCTTTTTCATAATGCGTTCTTTATCACTTGCATGGATTCGTGTATGACCTCAAATATTCAGGCCAAATCTGTATATGGAGTTTTATGTTGGGTAAATGGTTTTGTTGTCACTTACGCACTATTTTCTATTTCATGATCGTTTTGTATAAAAGTGGTTCAATCTCAATGATACAGTACTCAATTTCCTCCTTTAAAGCGTGGTGGTTGGTCATGGGCATAATGTTATAAAGTTTAGAATTCCAAAAATACCAAAGAAAATCATCTGAGTGGCCAATTTTGATCACCAAAATGGGAAATTACACGTCCATTAACCGTCTACTGCATGAATTAGTTATCTAAGTGAAAAGAAATTAAATTGTCGATAAAAAAATTATGACATATGCCTTTTAAACAAAACACAGTTCAACGACCATATTTGGCTCCATATAAGCAAAATAAGTAAAACGAGGGTGAGGTCATATGGATTTTCTAGCAGTCTAATTAAAAATGAAAATCTAAGAAACAATTATTCTTCTTATTTAGGCCCAAGTATCTCCAGGAATGTATTGTTTTGGTATAGATATATTCATGATGTTTTGGCTGGTTTTACAAGTATTGATAGACAATTGGATGTTTTCTGTAATTTTATTAACAATTTACATCTAAAACTAAACTTTACCGTTGAAATTGAATAGACCGTTTATAAATTTCTTAGTAATAAATTAGTAGTATAAATTGTTGGAGGTGAATAACCAAAAAGGTGGTGATTATTTACGAAAAGAAAAAATTTGGCGTCATATCCTCAACAAAATATTTTACACCATTTAACACTATGTGTTTAATAGAACGGAATATATTGTCTCAGAGTATGTTTGGTTTTAATATAAAGTTTTTTTTTATTTTTCCGATCGGACGGTTTTGGCTAGTGGAAAACAAATATGTACGCAAACCCAATTTAGATTTTATTGGTCTCTACCACATCATCCAATATTAATATGTTCACAACCACTCTAGGGTTAAGGAATATTGGTGTTTACCTACCGATACCTATCTGTCTATGTAAACAACACCCTAAGTCTATTAATTTAGATTTGATATAATTTCTCGGACGGAAACCGGTTTCATTAAGTTTTGAAACTTCATTGTGTATAAAGAAAAACAAAAAAGTGTTTGCTCGTTATAAAATGAGAAATTCCGAAATGAATTGATTAGTTGTACACAATTTTAATTGAATATAAGCAACTAGTGAATTAAAGTGGCATAACAATATTTACTCTGGATAAATAGTACTTATATTTAGGAAGTTGAATGTTAACAATAATAATATTTTTTGAAATTAATGTTTACTTTGTTTCATTTGAAAAGTTTATAAATAAATATATGTGAATCATTATAAACATATTCGCTATAATTACAAATTATTAACACACATATTTTATATGAAATAACGGATGCAATTTACTACAAGAAGCGTCGTGGCATTTCACCCTAAAGATAAAAGGTACTGATAGAATAATTGATTTACTCACGTCAATTAAAGAAAAGGTTGCAAATAACCGAAAATTATAAAAAAATACGCCAACAAATCAAATCGCCAATATACAAAAACACAGTTACTAAATAATTGTTAAGAATCGTGAATAATAATAACGATTTGATCTTAAAATAAGTTTCTGTCTACTTGAAGTAACCTATCGCTCTCAATCATTAAATGCTCCTATTCAATATTTTTTGTTATCAATTCATCTGGAACACCCATTAGATAAAATTCCAGATTGTACAGGGTTGATCTACCCATTGGGAATGATAGCTTAACTGTAACTATTGCAGATTATACTGCTACATTTAGGTTATATGTAGATGCTCAAATTTCATCTAATGGCAGCGCGTTCTTCAAACTAATTAAAAGTGAAGATTCAATTTATTAAAACTAAATACAACTATGATTTATTTTACTGCTTTGAAGAGTTTACTTTTATTCATCAGAGGTCGTATTCGGCCAATAGAGTCCTTTGTGGTGCTTATTTGCTTGAAAACTAAACACTTTTATAGAAAGGCATTCTTAAAGCAATCGATAATGGAACCACGGCGATCGTTCAACTTGAGAATAATCCTTTTAAACTTCTTTTCCTCTTTTAGTATCGATGAGATGATCCGAAATTTATTGGGTCATGCAGGGTGGCCGAAAGGCGAGCTAGATCCAACGAAAACCTCGAAAGTCGTTTGGTGGAATTTTTATATTCAAACTTTGGTCCTTTTTTTCAATTAGTATTGTATAATATCTATAAATTATGTAAAACTTTTTACGTTAAATTATTACTAACTTAATGTAGAAATATTAACAAGCACTAACCCAAAGAATAAATAATTAGAGTAAATTTCGAAAGGAATTTTTAACTCTACAGGTAATACAAATATTTTAATATGTATTCAAATAATCTTTTATTTATATTTAGACTTATTTTAGAAGGAAAGTAAACCAAAAAGAATTGCTGCGTATTTTTAACACAGGTAAACTTTATTAACTTTTTTGAGAGATACTTCTGTGTTAACCACGAGACAATTTTAAAGTCCAAATGGCAAACAACATTAAAAGAAGTCTTTGTAAGAAGTGCCAATACTTAACAAAATATTCAGAAAATGGTTCAAAAAAGTTTTCCTGCTCTGTTCATTAACCGCTTGGTGCAACCACCAAAGTAAACTATAGATAATACTAAGCTTGCAATCTTGTATTCCCGTTTCTTTGGTCTCTGGACTTATACATTTTCAGCCGGTATAAACAAGGAAACTGTGTCCTTAAAAAATAACTTTTGAAACAAAAAATAATAAAAAAAGTAGATCTATGGTAATATTTTACATTGGATTTATTTTTTTTGTAACGATTTTTTTTATTTTAGTTATTACTTAAACATTTTTGAGTGTTTCTATCTCAAAAATGATAAAATAACTTACATTTACTTAGTTTAGACCTTATAATAAAGTATCTACTTATTGGTCCATTTCTACTATTATTGTAAGGTTTTTTTCTATTTCATATATCTTTTAACTTTGACACAATATAAATAAATTGCAGACAACATTATACCAACCGTATATTTATTTAGCAGTGATTTCAATTTGTTACTTTTGGCTACGTTACGTAGTTGAGTTACCGTACGGTGAAACGTTGGGAAATCTCTCATAAAATGACGCGGTCCTTCGGAAGCAATAATCCTAACTTCTAATATAGTTTTCAAGCTGTTAATAAAGATATTTAACGCAAACCATTTTCATTTTAGTTGCCGCTCATTCAATAATTTTTTTCAGCTTTTGTTTTATCTAAATTGGAGTATGCCAATATAATTTGGAATCCAATATATTTAAATCATATTCCCCAACTTGAACGAGTCCAGCGTATGTTTTTTAAATCGGCTTGATTCGCAATCGATGGTATATATCCCATAAGCGGACTTCCTCAGTTTTACTACCTTGATCGTTTTAGCGCAAGCAGTCTTCTGAATAGACGAATGATGCATTCAACAGTATTCTTAGTTAAACTTCTGAATAATACTGTTGACTGTATTTCACTAATGGAATTGGTAGACTTTCACGTTCCACGAATTAATTCTCCAACTAATTATATTTTTTACCAACGACCACATAGGACCAACATATACAAATCAAGTCCTATATACTAAATGATTCATAATTATTCAAAGGGTGAAAATAATCTTAACATTTTTAATTGTTCTGTTGCTTCTATTTAGCGAATATTATTGTCCAATTTAAATATTTCCGTATTTATTTAAAATATTACTTTTTTTGTTACAGACTCCAATGGGTGCAACCTTTTTTCTTTCTTTTTTGTAATAGTTTTTTTTCTCAGGATGCACCCATTACTGTTTATTTCTTCTTTATATTTGTATATATGTTACATATCTATGTATTTCTTATTTTGTGAATCTGTCTCGGTACAAGTATTGTATTACCTTATTCTATAATTGGGGGAAACACTGTTGATTGACTGTTTAAATCATACTCTTAGAAATATAGTCCTGCATTAAAAAAATGCGTTTTTACAGTTAAGCAATATTATAAAAACAATAAAAAGAACAATTTAAAAAGTACATATACTTGATCAATTAATGTTCGACAACACTCTAGTCGTCGTTCAACAAGTAGTTTATTTAACTGATGAGAATGTGGCTGAATGTCCGGGAACATTAATTACTTACAGTGGTCAAGAATTGGACATTTCGAGAAGACCTCTATATTGAATTCTAACGAAAGATTTGTATCTTTATGCTTATAAAGTTTAGTTTCGTGAAAATCTTGAAAAACTTTGGCAATGAGGCTCATTTTCATTTTCTTAATAGACAAAATTGTCGCCTTTGGAGTCTAAGAAATCCAGCAGTGATTTTTGATTATTTATCCCCGACCTACACTTTACAGTAATAACTTGACCTACATACATACAATTTTCATTTCTTATCTATAGAATCGAACTGAGACCAAATATTTATCTTTTTCATAATTTTCTATCGGTGAAATAGGTACACATTTAAAACATTTTCGTTTTTTTTCCGAGTTCTTTTAATTCTAGCAATACGTTTTCCTTTCTCAACACTATGCTGTTTTCTATAATTTAGTTTTATTTAATTTAACTTCTTGCATGTCAAAGGTAAAATTTAATTTTCATACTCGTGGCAACAACATTTCCGATGCACGTCATAATATAACTAAAGATACATTATGGCACAGTGCAGTCGTACAATTATTTCTTGTAATAGAGATGATGACTAACAAGTAAAGGCTTTTTACGATAAAGTTGAAATGACGTCACAAGGAAAAGAATTGCGGCGTTGTCATGTCTCAGTTATTTTTCTTCACTTAAAGATAATACTGCGGCAGTGCTTAATTTTAATGAATATTGTATTGTGCTTTGTGTTAGTTTATTTTATGTTTGAAACGTAATAAAAGTTTTGAAATATGCAATGTTAAGATATGTAATTGATTTTAAATCGAAACTCTAAAAATCTATACTTACTTCTCTTACAGCAGTAAGTGGTAGTAATGAACTTCCATTTTGGGGTTCGCGTTCAAAATAGTTTGTTAAATCTATTACCATCTGCTGGAATGTACTACTTAAATGCTTATGCATTTCAACCAAAAAAAGAATGTTAATATATCGATAAATGACAAGTATTTTGGCAAAATCCATTGGGCAACGTTGTAAAGTATTGCCAACTTTAAAAATGTAATTTCTCTTGTGCGATAAGTGTAAATCGCTTTTATTCTTAGTTTTTTTTTGCTATTCAGTTGACTATAAAAATAACTAAAAATGACGTCATTTCAAGTTTACTGCGAAATACCTATATGACATTTCTGGCCGAATGGATAAACAATTTGTTTCATCGATGACGTACGTTGGACATTTTATTAGTATAGCTAAAGGTTTTTCTTTTATATATTGTCTTTTATGTCTCAATTTTTGTTTTAATATTTTTTTAGCAGAAATCTTAAGAAGTAAAAGAATACGAATAATAATAATAACAAACAACCGAGGAAGAGCCTAATATTGTATCCCCTCAGCTAATCCCTCTCTCTTCGAACTCCACTGTGGTAGAGGTATGGTCATGAGTCATGACTCATGACTACCGGTACGTTACGATCGAATTGACTTGAACGATATTCCCACCTCTGATATGCCTACAAAATATTACAAGAAAAATTGTTATGCATTCTCGCTTCTTCATGACGCTTTCTCTTGTGCTCGTATAGATTCGTGTATCGTATCGAGTGTTTCCTCTGTACCTGTACAAAAGCAATAAAGCATAATAATTTGCATGTTGTCAGGTCATCTTAACCGATAATATTTGGTGGAATGTGTATGTATTCGTGTGCAGGGATTTTGAATTTCTGAATTTATAACGCTAGAACTACCTTAAATTTAATCAACTTTGGTCAAGAATCAAATTTAGTGCAGTGCACCCACTGCATTCAGTTATCCATTACGGTTACTCGTATGTATTCGTTATTTTAAAAGCAAATTGTATTTATAATTTAAAAAAAAATATTTTTTTTTCGAATTATTGTATAAAGTGAAAAAGAATAGAAATTCGCTATAGTAATTACCCTTTTTCATAACTCTGCAAAACCATTTAAGTAGATTTCAGTGCTGATGCGGCCAACTACCCCATTGTTTCGATGTTCATTTCAGTCGTGCTACAATAGCCCTATGAAATATGGAAGGTCATTATTTAGAAATCTCTTTGTTATTGTTTCCTACTCAAAAAATTTTCCACTTTTTGCTGGAATGTATATTGTTTGTTGTACATCTCACATTTACAAATTATTTCATATGAATGAATGCGTCAAAAATAATACAATGGACCGGCAAATAAGATGTTTACAGCTTTCCAAATGGAAATCCTTTCATTTCAGTTTCGGGATACCACGGCCTTGTTATAATGGTATTTTTTTTACAAAATACCATAAAAATGTTCCGGTATAATGGACACATATTTTGTGTGGCCTATAAACGTATTGATCTCTTTTAGCAGCAAAAGGAATTTATTAACTACATAATTTTTTCCACAAAATACCTTTTAAAATTTCCTATTTTGACATTAAATATAAAAATGCAAAAATGTTGGCACGTTCTTGGTTGATCTTGCACAGTTTTCAAGTAAATTAGTATCTCAAAATAATATAATAGACCATTTTCCTTTGGCACGAAAAATTTTAAAAATTCCTTTTAAATAACTTAATAATTGTATATTTATTTATTTCCCAAATTTTTACCTACACATAATTCATAAGCTACTGAATATTCATTTTACTTAAATAAAATTAATTGGAACTTAAAATTAAACTATTTAGCAATAAGTTATTGAAAGGTATTTTACATTTTTATTATTTATTGACCAGAAAGTAAAACTCAAATTGAAGCTGTTAATTTTACAATTTTCTTAGGAGTTTAGAGTAAAGAACAAACAATAAAGTAGAGATTTTGATGGAAATAAAATATATATAACGTCATAAAAAAATTCATAATAAACATTATTTATGGTAAGGTAACAATTATAATAGTTATTTATTTACCTACTCTCAAGAAGCATTAATGCTTATAAAATAAATATTATAAAAAGTAACTTACATAAAATCAAATTCACATTCACGTAAAAACACATAATGAAAGAAGAATTGGGTCATATTATTATGCTAAGCGGAAGCGACAGGTAGAAATAATTATATAATTATCTCCTTATAATTTATTTTATATTTATGGCATTTCAAATATGAGTAATTTATTTTCTTGGAAGATTATTATTTATTTGTTCTCATAGCCTTTTGTTTCGATTTGTTCTCAACATTACTATTGTTTAAATTTCTTCTGAGGGAACTGGTACGTTTTAGTGCCTGTCTTTTTAGTGCAACTCAATACTCATGGCCGTAGCAATATTTTTTCTAGAAAAAGATATTCACCTTCTAAACAAAGTATTTTTTATAATTTCATCCATACAAAAAATAGTTGGGTCCAGCACACGAATTTTTGGATTTTGAAACATTTGTAACAATTTTCGAATTACCCTGAAACACAGACAAAAATACAAAAATAACCTACAGATAAAAATATAATCGTTTACATTGATGACCTCCCTCCCCGTTCCAAGTAGTTACCTTATTTAATATCTCTATATAGATTCAGAAGTAATATTTCTATATCTATACGAATCCATTAGAGCGAAAGAGAATACGTTATAAAAAAGCGAGAATGCATTACAATTTCTACTCTAATATCTTCAAGTGAGAATTTTAGCGGTGAAAACATCATTCCAGTCAATTCGATAGTAACATACCGACAGTTACAATCGTACTTCTAGCACAGCGGAGTTCGAAAGAGTAGGGTTAACAGGCACACACACACATACACACATACACACATACACACACACACACATACATACACATACATTATTTTGGTCCCTCTCGGTTAGCTTTCAATATGATAGTCGTATTTTTTGTACTCTTTTCGGTTTCTGCTTGAGGTATATAGATTTTATTTCCTACCAGTATATAATTCATCATTAAAATAACCTTTCAAAAAAAGGAAGATGGCGCGTGCTAATTACTCACCCGAAGGAAAGTTATGATAGAAAGGAATTATTTATTGCATATCGATTTGAACAAAACTTATTTATTAAATTTTAATTATTCTCTGTGATTAAATAATTAATAATCTCGAATTAGGGATACCGAAGAATGTTTAGGATAATAAATTAAATTCTTGAATATATATTAATAATACATCCATTTTTCCTCGTTATTAATTTCAGAAAATTGTCTTCTAATAACACTTTGTACGCCTCTGAACACTGTAATGGGTATTATTTTTGCAAGCCAATATTGTATGGTATAAGTGGAGGAATTCCCAATGTAACAACAAACCAATCAATAAAATTTGTCTCTGTGCACTAATAAAAGGATTACATCGGGGAATTTTTATAAGGAGAGACTCAAAGTTAAAAATAAATGAGGAAATGAGGAATATTTTTTAAATGGTAAATTGAATTATTAAATTGAGGGTTTGTTTGTAAATGATTAATATGTTCTTTATATTTTAGTGAAATTCGTTTCTACAGTTTAGCTTCAGAATTTTACAAACAAACAAATTGTCAAGTTTTAATTTGTCTACACATTATTTTAAATAGGATCAAATCTATTCATTTTATAAACTATGGAATAAATATGTGTGAAATATTTATAACGTTCTTTTCAAACTTCTAAAGTATTTTATATTTAGATAAATTATGCATTTATTAACGTAAGAAAAATAAAAAATACTGTTTTATGGAATAAAACAAATAAAAACTGCAATAAACAATAAGATTATCTTACAGACTATGTTAAAGAGAAAAATATGACATTAGTATGGTCTTCGTTTTGAAGGGTGACAGTACAGAATTCTTTTTTTTTTCCGGAAATGCCTTTATTAAGAAAACCTTATCAAAACGTAATGTGCTCGTGGAATTCCATTTTCTTTATTTCGTTATATCTCTTTTCTGAAACTTATCTTGTTCGTATCCGGTTTTGTAGAAAAATTTGCCAATACATTATTAAAATCTTGATATCTGTAATTTTAAAGTTTTTATAGTTTTCATTCTTTAATCCCCTATTCCGTCTATTAAATGCTAAAGTTTTTAAATAAAAAGTGTTATCATAACTGACTTCAGTGACTTTATGGGACGGACTAACCTTTTAGAACAAGGCACAAGAGCTATGTATTATTCAGGTGTATAAATTTGCTAAGATTTTTTTGGCTCTAAAGATCTGACATTCATTTACAGAGTGGAGATTGTCGCCTCGGTTTTGAGTATGGCCCGTTTCCAGAAATTTGAGCATCTTTTGAGGGAGAGTTTCATATCAAATAATGTACATCCTCATCATAAATTTGTTTTTCTGCTGGCCAATACAATTCTCCCAAAAAAACGACCTCAATCTCGTTTAAAGTTTCTCTGTTTACTTTCTAAAATCTTGCTTCTATAGCATCAAGGTAAGTGCATTATATATGTATGATCCAATTTAATTTGATATTTGTTGAGCAGCAGTTTCATTCCAAACCAACCATTTGTTATTTGTTTTTAGATCATTTGCAATGATATTGAAAACACTCTGAAATATAGTAAAAGAATGAAACTTGACCAAATGAACGGGAAAACATTGCCTGTAAATCAAACACAATTATAATTGTATTTTGTGGGTTCTTCCCATGTTCTGTTTCTTTTCTGAATAATTTTGTCTCATTGAGATGACTTTAGTACTTTGCTTCTAGATCAAGTTTTGAGTATTTGAGAATTTGAGTATTCGATGATTACTTCACATTGATCTTTCTATAGGACGAAGAAGAAAATGTTAAGTTATACTTTTATCTATAATCGCTGTGAATATCAAATACAGATTTGGTACCTTTCACAAAACTAATGGCGTGGTTTTCAAGGAATTTATGTGAGCTCTAACACCATCTTTAATTTTTTTATCAACCAGTAAGATGTATTCGTTTCTATATAATACTTCTTAATAGTTTATCGTCAATAGATACGATTGTTGTAAAAAATACCATACAATCTTGAATTTTCTTCGACTAATTCCTCATTTACTAGGTTTAAATTACTCTCAGCAAGATTGTTTGAAGAGTTTTATTTTAGGTAAAAAATCAACATGGAATATTCCTGCTCCTCCACAATACCACCCGAATTCAAATCCTGACTTTGGTTGATAATCTGGGTCTGATTATATACTACTTATTTTACTAACTAGTTTTAAAATATTTGCTGACCTATTTGACATTGTGATGCTATGTTATTAATGTCTTTAGAGCTTCTATTTTCTATATTCCTTCGATTTTAATCCGGCTCGAAGGACCATTAACGGAGGTAGGAACTTTTCTAATCAACCTTTGGTTATTCCAGAAGTTCGGAATGCAAGAAAAATCAGGATTTTACTCTTCTGAGTATGGAATTTTATACATTTTTTCACATCTCACTTAATTAGTTTGATTACTTAACAGGATATGTTATTTGTTGCTATTTTAATTGACTTAAGATAGTTTTGTTTCAAATATGAAGGATTTTTGCTGGATTTCTTATACAAACATTTTTAAGGCGATGTTGATAATATTTTTGGAACTCGTTGTTTATATAAAATATGTGTTTTCTTTTCTCAATATAATATTATAAACTGCAAGGATCTAAATTTAAATAAAATTATGAACTACTTAACAATATAACTCACGGTGAATATTGTAATGTATCTAAAAATAGATCATGAAATATGACAGAACTAGACATAATGCACCTTTTATTCTGCTCACTTTTGCAGCAAAACCGTCAACAACAATAAAAGTAATTTGTTTTGAAAAATAACAACACAAATGTAGTCAATTTTTTAGTCAAGTCGTTCTACTTTTTAAATTTTTACAGAGTTTGAGTTATGTGATACGCAAAGTTCGTGTTATTCCTAAAAATGTTAATTTTCATGTAAAAATAATAACAAGAATGAGTTCATTTTTGGAGTTTACACACAAATAGGTCATAAACATTCAATGCAAGTCATTTTTCTTGTTAATTTTCCCACAACACTATTCAATGACATGCCTTAATTGAAGTAAACAATTTTTCATTATTCTTTGCATAAATGTGCAAAATCCTATGTTTCTATAGCACTTTTCTTCCGGGATGACGATACTACTAGTTCGTTAGTTTTCAAAACACACGACTATGGATCCCAACAGAAAACACTTTTTTCTTTATGAGCTAAATGTCTAGTTTTTTGTAAAGATAATCTCTTGGTTCAAGGATGGGCGTAAGTGGTTCGAAAAGCAATAAAACTAAGAAGATGGTGAATTTGTTCTGATATTTACATTTTTGCGCACGGTCCTCGTATTGCGGGAAAGCAAAAATGTTTCCCAATCTGAAAACTGATTAAAACAAACGACGTCAGCGTCCTGTATGCGTCCCAGAACAAATCTATAGAGTCTGAATGCGCAATGAATACCAATGCAACAAGAGTGAGTTCGATGTTCGGATTCGGAGCCATAAATATTTGGACCGTATTGGATGTGGGACTATACACAAATAGAGACTAAAGCGTTTTCCATTTAGTTCGAAAAAAGTTATATCCTATAGATTTTCGCGAATGGGCCAATAGCAGGGTAACAATGATATAACAGCACTTTTATTTAACTAGAAATCGTTTTAGATCAAAATTGCGCATAGCATTTCAATTGGCCTGGCTGCAGAATTCTTCCTTCGAAAAATAACGAGGTGATTACAACTTTTTCACCAATTCTGTGAATCCTCAATATCAGCGTCTTAAAATAACAAGTCGCGAATGCTTAAATTCAAACAAAGAAAGGGTTGCATTTTTTTTAAATACGTTTATGGTTTTCCCAATATTTATTTTAATTTCTGAGTAAATTGTTCTAGTTAATTTAGAGTAGATTATGTTTTTTCAGATACTCAATTAAAACTATCAAATCTGAAGATATATTGTATTGTTCGGTTTTGTGAGTTCTTTAAATAATTAAAATTTTGAATGATCGTAATAGTGTTTATTATAAAAGTTTAAAAACTCAGTTAATCTCAGGTGTGGTTCAAAAATTAAATTAAACAAACTAAGTTGAAAATTAAATTAAAATAAATAAATACATTTTACACTTTAACCCTTAAAGAGTTCTCTTAATAATGGCGAGACCTCGGTAAAAATACTCCTCTAATAACTTGGAATACAATAGAAAAACCATATACTTTTTCAAAAGAATTAATAAATAATAACTTTTTGGCCGTAGATGTTTACATAGATATAGTTACATCTTTAGAAAGCCTAAACGTTCCTCTAAAAACTGATGATAGTATTTCCTAGTAAAAGACAATATTTAAACAAAAATTCTTAATATATAGATCCTATGTTTTACATTTTTAAATTCAAATTTTTCAAATTTTAATTCTTATCTATGATACTCATTTATTTATAACATCCAACAATAATATTTTGACTATCAATACATATTAACATCGAGTTTACATAAATTTAAATAATTTGGATATTTACTTAATAGTCAACCATTTGACACCATGTCAATATTTACTTCTTAATATTTTATGTATTAAAGAACAAATTCCTTTTTAAACCTGATCTTGACTGATCATATTATATAATTTTAATATTGTTTACTCATAATCTTCATTCAATTATATTATAAAAATTCATCATTTTGGTTATCCTTAGCATACATTTGACATGTCTTGATTTGATCATATTTTTTTATTAGATTTAAAATAATTCCAAATAATATTAATTATAATTATTCTTGTTGAATCTTATAAATTAATTTGTTACATCCAATTTTAATATGCATTTACTAATACATTTTCTATGACTATAAGAAAATGTCAGTTTGATCATTTATAAAATTTACTGTAAGATTTTGACATATTAAACCTTTGATTTTAGTTTTAGATTGAACGTTACAAAAGTTATTTAATTATAACTGAATGAAATTAGTCTATATAATATCGTCGCAATATATTAAAATATTAGAGATTCTTTCTAGCTCAAACTAGATTAGATCTAACTAAAGTAACTAAAAGCTTTGATGTCCTAGAAGACAAATCCAATATAGACTTAAAAATACTAAAACCATACCTCGGAAACAATATAACCCTAATCTTAAATAGAATAGCAGCAAAATAAAAAATATTTCTTATTAACCTTTTTAACAAAGTTAATTATATCAACTACAAAAACTGTATAAAATAATTTTGATTAAATTATATTTAGTACTCGGAAAGGTAAATAACCAACATCAGATGCCCGGATTCTATATAATTTCGTAACAGGAGAGTATATTTTGTTTAAATAAGGGAGAAAGACTACACCTTTTGATTCAATTAAAACCGGCTTTACTCGGAACCCTTTGATGCCAGTTTCTAAAATATCGTAATCTTAAAACACAAAGGAAATCTTGAAACATTTACTTTTGCAACACCACTTTAGAACCTAATATTTAGAATGTCTTGGCCTTATCCCTTTTTACTTAAAAGTTCAAGCAAAATCAGTATTTTTTACGTAAACAGCAATATAAACAGTTTTATTAAAAGCAATATATTCGTTACTTAGTCGCAGCAAAACATTTATATCATTCTAATAAAATAAATATGTAGTTTCAATGAGTTAAAATAACAAGCTGATTTGGTTTAAATTTTCTTTTATCTTAAATTAAATCTCAAAATTTATTTTATTCAAAATGATAATCATTTGAGAACAGCAAATTTTATTTGGTTTCGTTTTATTTTTTTTAAATAAATAATTTCTGTTTATCTTCTCTTCTGAAATAAACTTATTTGTTTTAAATTATAACATTTGTTTAACTATTCTTTTTCTGCCAAATAAGAACTAGTCAATTAAAGCTTATTGTTTTTCGCAAATAATTATTTTTCTGATATACTTTCAAATAGAATTATTTTTCAGTCTTTACATAGAAGTATTATTACTGTCTTACTTTTTTAGTACCTTTATAGAACAACTATATTATAATAAACATTTTAAATAAAGTATTAGTATTTTTTAAATATACTCTAAATAAAAGAACTAATTCGTTTTTTGTCTTTGATAATAATACTTGTTTATTGTTATAACAAATATATTCCTTTTAATGAAGTGAATTAAAGGGAGGTTAATAATGTTGTTGAAGTTTCTGTATTTAATTGATTTATTAGGAAGAGCATTTATTTTTCGCAAACAATTTTGTTTTCAAGTCGATCCCATTCGATATGCCGTTAACACACCTTTAGTGTTATAATGGCAAAACGGTGTTTCTATTTTCCTATTTACACATTTACAACAGGGAAAATTACCTCATCGATTTGATACATATCGTTTGTAGTATTATACGTTAGGGATGATAAAACCTTCTGAAGCACCAAAGAAAACATATAACGATATGTCAGTAATGATATCTAGAGATTCTGCATCGTTACTTTAACAAAATAAAAGGTGATATTTTATATTATTATTACTTTTATTTTTACAGGAATTTTCTTTTCCTTTTATCTTTATATCAAAAATGAAAAAAAGGTTTGAATAGTTAAAATTGGGCGTTTTTTTACATAAAATTTTAGGGTCAATTTACATTTGGGTTCTTGGTGATTGGTCGTTTTGATATTTATTCATTTTTTGCCTTTCATACATTCTTTGAGATTTTTAAATTATAAAAATTTTTAATGTAGAATTTTTACTAAAAATACTGATGCACGTGATAAAATATTTTCCCTCGCAACGGTACAGCGTGTCTAATAGAGACAAAAGTATACAAAATCGAGAGAATAGTAAAAAATGTAAGGTTATGTTTTTTTGTCATAGTTTAGATATTAAATAAACTAGGTAAGAGAAAAATTCTAATGAGTTAACAACACGATTGATAACCCAACTAAATTATATAATAAGATAAATATTTAAATGGCAATGAAAATATCGAAACAATTAGACCAACAGTTCAACTTCAGCTTATTAATGGTTTTATTGGCGTACTTATTTTCAGAGTTAACTTAAGTAAAGTATGGATTAGTCGATAGCAAATTTATAATATTTTGTTCGTAAAGACTATAAAAAATGTGTTGACGTCAGTATTATTGAAATAGTTATAAAAATTCCAATGTTTTCAGATTTTACGTTTTTCGTCCTCATTTTATATTCTGCAAATGTGTTTTGTTTAGATATGCCTTGATCTTCAAGTATTTTATGTCACATAATAAAAGGAAAAAGCGGAGTAAATATTTCAACTCAAATTAACAAATTTAACGAATGTGTTTTCTGATGAAAAAAAGCTTAGTAACGGAAGCTAACACGCCATTATTTAATATTTTTTAATTTCAAACGAAAGCTGATTTTGCTAAAATATGTACGTACCTACCAATATTATTATTATTTATTACCTTACAGAGTTGAGTCTAAAAGTGAAATAGAAGAAGAACTCGGAGGTATGTCAAGGCACTATAACAAGAATGGCTCAGGCACATGATGAGGAGAACACCCATAGAAACGGTTAGAAGAATAACCACTTAGAATGCATTGCATTCAAGAAGCAGAAGAAGGTCAAGGAAAAGATAGTGGAATGAAATAGAGGACGACATCAAAACGTTAAATATAAGCAACTGGAAACTGAAATGCAAGAATAGAGAAGAGTGGAGAAAATAATCACAGCAGCGAAGACAAATACAGAATTGTGATGACTCAGAAGAAGTGCAATACATTTCATTAAGGAATAATTAGCTATTCAATTAAAATATTAAAACCTAATAATTTTTTATGTAATTATTATTCTTTTTATTAAATGTTTTAACTTCATTCTTTTTATTAACTGTTTTAACTTCAAACATATTACATTTAATTAAGTTTAGGTGAACAAACATTTAATCATCATTGCAAGTTTTAAAAAACCAATTAAAACAAAATTCGATTACAAAACGCTTAAACTAAAACACCATGATTTATTTCAATTAACCTTAAAGTAATATAATTATAATAATTTTAAATAACTGAATCCGACATGTCGAAATGAATTGGTAGACAAAAGCTTTACTCATTATTAATTTTACTTAGTAAATTCAATATAAATTAACGCCAGTCACGAGTAATTTATATTAAATAATAAAATAAATCGAATTAATTAAAAAACGTATGGGTTAAGCTGATAACAAAGAATTCCCCAAAATATATATTAAAATATATTTTATTATAAAATAGGAAGTATTATATTTGGATGACTGAATTATTGAAATATACCTTTTTAAATATAATTCTGGTGTACTGTTACAGATTAAAATTTATAATTCAAAATAAATTGAATTTAACAATAAAAAAATTGAAAATAAATGTATTGAATTATTTTGTTAAACAAAATACAAATTAGAGGTAAATAAAAGATTTTTTTTCTTCTAATCATGGAAATTAATTTTTTCTTTAATACACATCTTCTATTTGATTTAATAATTTGAGAATTAAATATGATTCTCTTTTGTACTTATAAGTAGATATGATTTTAGTGTATGTACTCACGAACTCACTAATCGAAGTTATATCATGTGCCAATAAAAGGAAAAATATCATTCCCTGGAACGGAAAATTTATTATCGATTGGAATGAAAAGATGTCTTCTGAAAATGGAACTTCATTTATACTGGCAACCTTCCAAATTAAATTTTACACTTATAATCAGAATTAGATTTATTATTGCGGATATTCCAGTTTGAAGATTCAATCATACATCGTAGATAAAAATAATAATGGAAAGTACTGACTATGTGACTATCTACTGGAAATCTTGTTTGCTTCCAGTCCCGTTTTTTAGCCGCAATTGTTATTATTATTACTAATATTAGCAGCATAAAAATATTATTAAACCTATTATTTTGAAGAATGTGACATAAATGTGAAATATTTAAGCTTAAAAATTCATAGAAAATATTTTGCGATTTTTTTTTGTTTTAAAAGTATGGAAAATAATGAAAAAGAAGAAGATCTGGATAAATGCAGAACTTCTGAAAACTTAAAGAATTATAGGCACAGGGAGTATATACAGGATTACTGTAAAACTTTTACAGTGCATGATTCTTAGTAACGTTAAAAAAGGCACAATATAATTTTAAAAATTAAACCCAAAATGTTAATTAAAACCGATCATTAGTTTCATTCAATCCATTTCAAACTTGTTCTCTGATATTTTACACTGTAGAAATTTTCATTTACGTATTCTTGTGATCGAAAATTCCAGACGCTGTAACTTTCAAAAAAGCAATAAGTAATCAACTACACTGAGTTTCACTCCTATTTAAAGTATGGATAATCTCGTTCCTTGTCGCGAAAAATAACATGTTACATTTCCTGGAAAATAGTTGCGTTCTATTTGCTTTATGTGTATTTTTAATTTGTGGATAAAGAATAAAAAAATAATGCAGATAAACAGGATTATAAAAGCAGAACCAAATTTGAAAAAATTAAGAAAAATTTGTTATAACTTTGGTATTGTTCCTGTTTTTTAATATGTAGGCTTACTGTGAACCGATTGTTTTGCTTATTTTAACGTTTGTTATTATTTTATATTACTGACCTTATGATGACTCTTTAGAAGTGGAAATTAGTTGTCACTTTTACTTTTAAACATTGGAATTTAATAAATAATTTTTGTTGTGGTACGATTTCGAGTTTCATTGGATTATTCAAATTATATATTTGTTTCATTACATAATATTACTTTCAAAATCATGTATAAATACTTTATATATATATTTTTTCCTAATTTACTTTTTCCTATTACTTAAATATATAACTTGCTAGTTAATCCGTAATATTAACATGCGAAAGCTAAAAGCTTATATCCACATATTATTAATACCATGTTCAAAATGAATCTTCCAGTTCCCCGTTTAATCCACCACATCGACTGTGATATATGCAAGGCTTAGAAACTAAGTGACCATCCTATATCCCCAACACAGACAGTATCGATATACAGACCATCCCAAAAGGATCCTAAATTCCTGGTGGGGTAAGAGCGCGACAAGAAAAAACAAGTAGTCTCCCATTGGCGTATAAAGAATCAAGAACAGAAAGTAAATATGTATTTATTTGTAACAGGAAAATACGGGTATAAGCCACTTACTTTAATATAATGGCTTCCTAAATGCTGAATTTATTTTCTCTACGACCATTAGTGGAATGTTCATAGTGTTTATTCCAAATCATTTTTAATAATATAATGTTCTCATTCTCACTCTTGAGAGAGAATATTTATTCTGAAACATTTGCTTCTTATGTGTTTTGCATGTATTTTCATTTCATAATAGGTGATGGAATGAATATTCCGTAATTGTTCTAAGCAATATCGACGTCAAATCTGTCAATGTCAGAAGTAAATGACGGCACCGCAATAACAAATTTTAATTCAAATAAAATAATGAGTGAAAAATCGAGTAAATTTCTGATCGTGGAGAAAATCTTATCAAATCTTTTTTCATTCTAACCTTGTCACAGAATATACTATTATAAGTTATTGTCCTTTTTAAAGTATGGCGCAATTTTACAATTTATGTTTTAAGGTGTTTAATGGTATAGAGTTATTAAAGTTTTTAGTTGGAAATGAGTTGAAATGCGGTGCCACAAAGGTATTACTTGACTTTTTTATGGTCAATTAATTGTAGGATCAATTAATGTCAAATATGATTGAAGATTCTACTTTCCTTGGTAATTTTCAAATTCCTGCAATTTATACGTCATATATATTTTTAGCGAAATCGCTATGCCCGTCTGTGTTCCCAAAATTGCGTATGGATGATCCAAGTAATAAACGGAGCCCTAAGGGGATATATGCGGATACACACCTATGATGTTGAAAGGGTCAAATCTTTTGTTCACTAGAGAGGGATAACATCGTATGAGAGGTGAAATCATGTCTCAACCCTTCTGTACACAAATACGCTTGTAAAAGATTCATGTTATTTTTCTAGCCCTTCAATGTATACCAATATTTGCTCAGAAACAGTTATGAGTTTCCCGCAGCATTGCTCTACGAATAATGCTGTTTGCATTGTAGAGGAATGTTTATTTATCAGCTGTATCAGCGTTCAGGTTACAGAAGTTTATTGTACCACCTACCAGAGGCTTTAGTATTACTTATACATCGCATTCTAATGAAAACAGTCCATCGTAAGTACGTTTCAATATATATCAGGAAAAACGTAAAATATATTGCATTAATATAAATTTTTAATTATAACTATTACATATATCTCAGGTAAGTTCAGTGAAATAATAGGATGTCGTTGAGTTCAACACATTACTTATAAAAACTTATGAATAACCTAATATTTAATGCTCAAAATAATAGTATTTTTTAAAAATAAAATAATATTTAACCTTTCAATTATATTTAATGTTAATAAATGTTAGAAACGGAAATATTTTGTATCTGACATATTCGAAGCTGTGGTTGAGCTCTGGTTGGTCCTGTCGCTTGAATTCCTTGGCATGAAAAACATCACCTTCAGTTCGGATGCAATCAAAAACACACTGATGTTTTATTACGGAGCACTAATACTATTTTCTGTAAGAAAGAGTTTGCCTGGTAGATAATATTAATTGCAATATACTTGTTTTAATTAATTAAAACATATCCAAATTCTCGTTTATTTATAAATTGAGATATCTTATTAAATATTAATAAACGAATCGATTCACTATAACAAATAGATAAATTCTGATGAAATTTTAGAATTCTTCTTTCAAAAGATCAGCAAAATATAAATATCGTGCCAGATATTAAATTATTTCAGTGTCATTACTTTTTTAAACATAATATAGTAAAATAGTTGATATTGTTTGATTTACAGTTTTTTAATCAAAAACAAGTTTTATATATACAGGGTGTTTCTAAATTAGTGGTTGCAATTTTCACAATAAACTCCTTTCATAAAATAATTAACATTGTATGTAGATACATAATTCACTGAAATCTTAAAAATAAACTATCCAATTCCAAATTTTAGATTACCAGTTCTTTATTAAATGGGCTGAAAAAAGATTGAATCTAACATATTTAAATGAGTTACTTGATTAACTAAATTGCTAAATAAATTTAAATAAAATAGTAATAAAATATGAAAATGTAGTGTGGTTTTGATTTTCGAATAAATTATTATTTGACAACCATTTATTGTTTAAAATTTCCACTTAGAAGCTAAACTCGTAACTCATTTTTATTATATTTCAGATTTAATTAAAATTACCAATAAATGATAATTGTGCCATATAAAACTATATACCCTACAATATAATCAAATGTATTTTTATAAATAAATAACTTAATTTTGGATATATTTTGATTGTTCAACAAATTATGTGTGACAGGAACGATAGTAGTTTTGATTATTTAAATAAAATAACTTGCAAAATGAAATATGAAACAAATGCAACATGTTTACGAAAATAAAAATATTTTTTAATACAGTATAGTTTTGTTAAGATTTTTTTAATTATTCTGTGGCATATTTTGGGATTTAAAAACTCAAATATCTTCAATTTTATTCATAATTTGTTGTAAATCCGTTGTTAACTCAATTCAGCAATAATAATATGATTGATATTTTATTTGAAATTTGAATTTCTGATTTCTAATCAAAATATTGCTTCGTATTTCAATATAGGTTTATTCCTTTCTTTATTCGGAAATTTAAAAAAATACCGTCATTTTGATTATTCCGCTGATTAAGCTTGAAATTTTCTAATTAAGTTAATTCTTGTTATTTGTTATTTTTTTAAATAAAATTTATTCTTATTGTTGAATTTTATTTAATATTAATTTGGTACAACTAATTATATAAGAATTATAATTTATATAGACCTGAGGATGACTTTGTAAGTCGAAACTAGTTGCCAACTTGATTAAAAAAATTTTGTGGTAAAAATTTTGAGTTTTCTTCGAGTTTTAAGTAACACATTTCAGTTTCATGGATAACCTTCTATAAATCATAACAATAATCCTATTACAATATCTACTTCATTTGAAACATTAATATACAATATTCTATTCAAGCTAACAGTTTAAATAAGTACCTATTGTTTATTAGAAATCGAAACGTCTTAAGAGTCTAATTAAATTAAAATCCATATTTTATCATATTACACGAGTTAGCAAAAATGCAATTGCATCTGCAGCCTTTAAATCTTCTCCATAAATCATGCAATGTGCATCGATGCATCACATTTTTGGCGTAAAAATTTCGATTTGTGATATAAGTTTTAAGTTCGAAAAATATATTGGCAAACGATTCCGTTCCACTTCTTTTTGTGCTTCGCCTCGAAATGCTCACATCGACTCCAGAGTTTACCTTGCTATTTCGCGTTTACTCTCTAGAGTGAAATTCGAAATTTTTAGCTTCTTAGTGTAAATAAATGAAAAGGTTTTTTTAGGAAAATGGAGTACGCAGTTTTGAAAACTCTTACAGAATTTTAATCATTTGTTGTATGTAAAGTTCCTGTGACTTTTTGGGAAGGGTTTTTGTGTAACAATACCTTCTCTATGACTATTTAAAAATGAATACCTACCACGTTTTCAACTAAAGAACGATGTTTATTATTTTTGTGATATGAAAAAATCAGAGTTCCTTTATGCCCGATAAGTTTTCTTCGTCTTCGCTCATTTTCAAGTGACTGTCACTAATATTCGTTTAAATTAATGACAATTTTATCTACTGTAATTATAATCAACTTTCTATAAAAAAATGCTTCCCATTTTGGGCTTCTTTGCAACGCGAATGCCTTTTGTTTTCGGAAAAATTCTTAACGTTAACAAATTATTTGCATATGTTATTATGTGCTTCCTTGATCAGTCTTGCATATCACTTTTCCTTAAATTGGAAGTCAATGCATAATCACTTTGTATATTATGGTAAGGGGTATTATTGAGGACGAATTACATTTCTTGAAGAAAAATGGATAAGAAATTTTGCTTTAAATCTTCAATATTCAATTTATCGTAAACTAACTCACATAATATGATTATCCCTTATAACTCGAAACACCCTATGTCATATAAATTAGCAGCTTATAATTCAATGATACATAGAGGTTTTTCAATCCCAATGAGTGATGATGATATTAAAAGAGAAATTAATATAATAAAAAAAATCGCTACTAATAATTATCAATTACATCTAATAACTAGGTTGATTAATAAAATCAACAATTACATGTTTTGGAGATATTTCAAACAAAATATCAAAAATTATATCTCATACAATATCTTCTAAATATATTTCAAAGTAAAAAATAATATATGTTTATTTTTATTGAATGTTAAACCTAAAATTAATAAAGTTTATAATAGGTTATTTACCAACTAAATTATCCGTAGTGTAACGCCATCTATCTTGCCAAGACTCTTAGAAATTTTAACATAAGGTACTGTGAACACTTACGAGCTTATAGATTAAGACAACCAGAAAAGTCACATTACGCAAAATGTCTCATTGACACTAAATACAAACCTACCTTAACAACACAATTGAAACATCAGTTGAGGTACTACATGTAAATGACAATAAAGAAGAACTTGATTTTTTGGAAGAATATGAAATAAAGAAATACCTAATATGTCCTCAGAATATAGTATTGAATAAACATATAAACCTGGGAAGTTCAATTATTTTAGATGAACTTTCATACTAAATACCTATATAATATTAAACCAAAAATTTTTTTTAGAAAATATTACTGTAAATATTGCTTAATGGTGGTGAAATATGTGATGTGAAGTTGTTTACGCTTGTAAAATTCTATAAATCCTGCTTGTCTTCCAAAATGTCATGGTAGTGACGAAACCGTGGTCAGACAAATAATTTTAAAAAGTCTTGTAATACTGTGGATATTCAGATAAGTACAATTTATTTTTTTATATTCATTATGGATACTTTCCATAAAGTAAGGGTTGAAACAATTAATTCAATAATAATTTTGCATTAAATTCAACACCATACGTCACAGTTTCTCATATGGTACTAATGGGCCAAAAAGGTTGGAAGAGGCGAAAAAAAACCACACTCATTTATAACACACTCTCTGGTCTCCAGAAGTGGCAATATTTTCCTAGAATCTTCAGAAATGATCCAGTACCCAGCTTCTTATCCAAGTCGGGACTTTCTTAAAGTGAGGAAAATGCGTTACCTTATTATACGGATACATTTACATAAGTACTTTTCGAAACGAGTGAGAATGGGTTACACTCAGTTTTTTTAGAAGCTTTAACCAAAATATACACAAATATTTAAATAACCAATGTTGTTAATTTTGAGCATTCATTTGTGAAACAAACAAGTTTTCCCATTTTCTCCATAAAAATGTAAAACAAGTTGAAAATATATCTCATCTCATGAATAATATAATTATTCCAAATATTAAGTTTTCGTTGGATAATATAGTACTATATCATCAGTATAAAAGCTATCTCTGGTTTGTCAAAGATTTCTCAGCAATATAAGGAAAATAAAATGGCAAAAACATAATCTGAATGGATGTGATTATCTGGAATTAGAAACAAAGGCGTGAAGATTATAATAAAACATGTTTTTGAATAAATTTAGTAGATAATTTGTTTTCCGAAACCTATTGTTGGCTTTGTGTACATTTTTGAAATATGTCACGATAAGCAGCTACTCCAGCTATGAAACCATAATGGATAGTATTCAAGTTTGAAAATTGGTTGTATAAAAGCGTAAAAAGCGCAACACTTTTGTTTTTAAATCATCAAGCGGAGAACGTCAATGTGGAACAATAATGTTAAGTTTCAAAATTGCTATGTTATATCCAGAATGGGGCATACGAAGCTATTATATGAATTCGCATTGTTTTTGGTAATGCGTTATGAAATGATCGCCGTACAACAGTTGTAACAAGTACGAAAACCAATAATGAATTTCATGCGTGCACAACTCCATTTTCCGGAAAAAGAGAAACCTGAAAATATGGTTTCAATACGATAAAAAGTGTTCAAATTTCTTTATTGAACCTGGTTATTAGTGGATGCGAACATTTCGATGCTTTATAACGGAAAACAAATAATTCGCCGGGTTTTACGAGAATGAGCTATATTCACGCCAATATCATTTCCTATCGCAAATTCAATCATTTTCCCATTAGTCGAAATACATTAGCTTATACAGAGTGTTACGTTAATATTGTGACATTGTAAATGGTAGTTAAATAATTTAAATCAGAGGATTCATGTCGGGATATTAATAGAAATTCAAATTATTGATGAGTATAAATTGTTGCTATTAAATCTAAATTTGAGCGAAAAAACACGATTTCTGAGATTTGTTCTAAGATATTACAAACATTGGGAACATTACGAGTCATGTGCAATTCAATTTTTATGTTTTCTGCAAGAAAAGTTGGTATCGCTTTGCAAGATATTGCTGTTCCAACAGGTTTTTAAAGTTATTGGTGATTTGTTGGTTGTTATTTTGAGCAAATATGACTGATTAACCTAATTTCTATTATTAATAATTTACAATTAATAATGTATTTCTTTGACAATGTTTTCGATAACTCTTAGGAGAGAACTGATTATTTTGTTTATAATGTTAATTTCGAAGGAATTGAAATAATGGAAAATCGACAGCATCCAGACTTTAAAATTTTAATGAGTGGAATTTTCGTTTTTATTTTTGACGTCATCTCTGTGAGCGTGATGACGTCATCAAAAAAATATTAAATAGAAAAGTGGGTATTGCGATACATCAATTGAAAGGCATTTTAAATATCTATTCACCCCTACCAATTATGTCTAAGTATTATTTGTCAAGAGTAGAATTAATGACATTCGAACAGATTTCTTAATTTATTAAGTAAACTTCTTTTATATATAAAATTTATTAATTACGTCATCACGTTCACAGGGATGATGTCAAAAATAAAAATCTTACAAAGCACCTATTTAAAAATAAAATCGACGGGTTTTAGGATTTTCCCCTAAAATCGCCTATTTACAAAATAATGAGTTTATTCCTTTCATTTGGGCCATTCTGTATAATGAATTATAAAACAACGAATTTTAAATTTATTATTTGTACTGAAATTTGAATAAATGGATTTTATTTTGTTTATTGATATCCTAACAACCGATCGTAAATCTTAAATAAATATTTGTAGTCATCAAGATTTCTAAGTAACTCTCAACTCTTTTACTTTTATTATATCTTGTTCTATTTTCCCAATTAAATCCATAAGGACTAAATTTAGGATATATCCTAGACGAGTAATGGCTTCTCCGATGTTCCCATTTTTATTTAACTGCCATTTTCTAGTCGTCCTCTAAAAGCTTATCTCCAAATTGCGGTTGACATTCTGGCTTTCCAACTTAAAGGAAACAAAGTTTCGTCACAATTATTATAATTGTAATTAAATCTCTGGAGCTGCAGAGCCGAGAGCGACGAGTTATAACCGGAAGCAAGTAATAAATTCTGAAGATATACAATGTAACTTTGGTTTAATTAATTTTAAGTGTATGACTATTTTCCATCCGAAAGTTGCTATATATCAGGCCATATGGTGTCCCTCTATGGACTATTTGGTGTACGGTGATAATGAACAGTTGGCCTCTTGCACTCTCAGTTAAGCCTGACTTATTAGTTTCGTGATATGTATACCTAGAGGGAGAATCATGAAATGCGTTGTCTTCATATTCTCACTCGTATTGTGCAAGCCTTGCGGGAACAAAACATTGAAAACAGTGTTACACAGACATATTGCTTTATTATCATTTTGTCTTACATAGGGGAAATTCTTTATGAGAAAAATACAATACTCTAAATATACAGTGTAAAAACAATTTATGGAAAAAATTTTTTTCTGGTATTTTAGAAATGTTTGTAATCAATTGTACGCTCTCCAAATGAAAAAATGAATTATTCAGGAACGCCCTGAACCCTTGTATATTTTTAATAGCTTTTCGATAAGTTGATCATGTAGAAATTTATACATGTGGGCAACGAATTCTTCCAGTGGACTGTAACTTTTTATTTCAAGTTCCGCACAAATACATTCTATTTTTTCAGTAAAAAAACTATTAAAATGAACAAATCCTCTTTGTTCCAACAAGTGTTTATTCGAAACAGGTTATTGTGGTGCAAATTCTATATAACTACAAATAATCTTTATGATATACATTTTTAAGTTCCTTACAATTTTCTTTAAGAAAATATATACAAAAAAGAACTTAATTTAGTTGACTCTACTACATCAAAATAAATGTTCTCCACCTAAATTTTGTACAGGAGCTAACAGAAGTTGATCCGATAAATGAAAGAGTTGAAATTAAATAAAATAGTTGTTAGTAACATTCTTTTTTTAGATGAGTCATTTTTCACGTGAATTGGAAAGCAAACCGCTAAAACCAAAGGCGTGCGGTAGGGGTAAAGATCTCGTTTTTCTCCTCTACTTTTAACGTCACTGTCATAATAATCATAATTACCTATTTTTTGCTACCCCATTATTTTCTACATAAATATTATTCAAAAAGCAGATTAACAATAAAAAATTAAATTAGATTAGTGAATATAACGATTATTAAACCTCGGCGAATCCATTAATAATCTATTAATACTATTAAGTGACTAATTTTGAAACTACAGTTCAAGGTATAGCTTACTTAATGAATTCTTAGGTAATGAATGATCGCGTAACTAGAGAATCATTCGAAACGATTATCAACAGCTCCCAAATATCCTTTGTAAGAAGGATTTATGGGGTAACAATACCGGGCAAGTAGCTTTTTACAGAGGAAAACCCCATATGGGCCTTATGACGCACCGATAAAATTACAACAATCAATTAATGAATCAATTAATGGTTTGTATGTCGTTTTGAGGAGGTCAATTGGTATGTTCAGCAAAATTCCCAACATATATTTGATATTTTTAAACTAAGTTCAAATATTTCCCGAAAAGACCCATTGTATTTAAAAACCTTAGAACAACTATTGAATTGCAAATTTGGAAATAAATAAAGTATCTACTTTATTTATATATTCTCAGAAGTTTCTAGGTTTTTATGGTATTTTTGCAAAGAGTTTTATGACAAATTAGCTTATTGTAAAATAACTAGATGAAAAGTATTTTGAACATTTACTTTAATGTAATAAAATCAACTAAATCAAGATAACGATTTATTTTATAAAAGGACATACTAAAAATTTTAAATTGTAATTAGTTATATTAATCAGATAATAACTATTATAGATTGTTTAAGTTTCCGAGGGTGTTTCAGAAATACAGAGTGTTCCATTAAAGACCTATGTACCACCAGTGCTTAATTTACATGAATGATACTATATTTTTCTCTATTCGTTCACAGAACGTACATTTGAGTTTAAAAGTTGATATACCTGAGGGATATAGCGAAATCTTAAAAATAACGGCAAACCTAATTTTATTCCATAAGTAGTTTATACACTATATAAAAAAATGTAATTATTTATATTATTTATAAATAAAAGAATTGACTAAAACTGTAAACAAAAATAATTAGCTTTTTCAGTATTATTCTGAATGTTTTACAATAAACTGAAATAAGCACTAAGAGCAAAGGGTGGATTTTTACTATTTAACAAATGCCAAGTAAAGCAAAATAATAAGTGGAATAACAGAATAGATGAAAGAAAGAAGAAATGTACCAGATGAAAATATAACAAACATGAAGTTGAAACAGAATAAAAATAAATAACAATTTTTTAAACAAGAAACGAAGCACCATCTTTAAACAAAAATAAAATGTATTACTCCAAAACAAAAATAATAAAATTTAAACCAACAAACACAAACAATGTCTATATGAATATATATTTTTTCTACCTGTTGCAAAATATTAAAATGCATTTTCCTGATATAGTTATTACAACCTCCGAGATGTAAATTCATATCTATCTACTTTAGAATTCAGAAAGTTGCCGCTTCGGCTGTGCCCGAGGAATTGCTTATATTATTTTCAACTAAGATATTATAGGGTGGGAAAAATAATTATTTTCTGATTTCTAAAGTCGAAAGATAAAATATACTTCTATCATCTACCCGTATTTCTATATTTTTCCGCCTCGTCCTTTCTAAAAATGTTTATTAGTACCTACTTCATACAGTTCTTTATCTTTTTGTTATATTTTGGTTTTATATTGTTCTTCACAAAGTTGTTCTACAGTATTTAGATATTCCCTATTTTTAATTCCTCGAGGTAGGTGGATAAAACTTTGATATGTCGACAAGTATATATATAATATTGTGAATTTTTTGGAACTGAACCTGCTATTTTGAGGAATTTTTTATACTTTATTTATTGCTTCAACAAATAGCTTCCACTTAGGGACACTCTATAGTTATGAGTTGAATAAGGTGTTAGATATTTATAACGGGTTGCGAATCCTCTTCTTATTCCTTATTCATTTCGTTTGGAAGACGCAAAAGAGAGCGTGTATGTCACGCGCGTCTTCCGTAAAGTACGTGAATAGAATTTCCGTTCTAACCCACATATGAAGGATTAATTTTTCCTTAATCCATACTTTTCCTGAATTCTTTCTATTGCGAGTCGTCCGATAAATAAATTAAATTTTTAAGAAGTTTTAGGGAAAATTAATGGGCGAAAATGTTTGTTAATTTCTCATCTAAGTTATATCAAATATTTTTATAAAACATTTCTTAGTATATGATTCAAGGACAAAATATTAATTCAATATTTTACACATGTAAGAATTTGTAGGTCAAAGAAATGCTCTTTTAAATGTATAATTCCTCTCTACTTATTTTTTTATTTTAAACTCCGGTAATTAAAAACTCATGAAATATTCACTGTACTTATCAAATTAAAAATCTGGGCAATTTTACCCGTACTGTCCACAATTGCTTTGTAATTTAGAGGGTCTATTTTTACCACTACCACAAACTGCATTAACTTGCATGATGCCGTTGGTGTTGGAAATAATATAGATAGCAGCGTCCTCATGTGTATAATGAACTATATTACGTTTAGTTACCCCATATTAGTAGTGACCCAATTAAAATAACAATTAGATGAACAATTATTCTCAGAACGGTGGCACTCTCTTTGAAATTAGATATGCATTAGTGAGTTGAAATCAAAATTGAATTTCTCGTTATTAGGTTAGGAGAATTGGTATATATGGTATACATATGAATAAATATTGTCAGCTTAAGGAAGACGACACATTAAATAAACTATTGAAACGTAAAATTTGAAATGCAAAATTAGAGATAAAAATAGACACGGAATTGGAAACTATTGTTTCTTACACTCAAAGATTAGAGAAATTAGGCCAAAACCAAAATTTTAGGTACGTTTCAAAATGAAGACTAAAGCAGCTGATATACTGATAGCTTTGTAACAATAAATAACAATAAGTTTAAAAAAGATAGAATTACAAGATATGTATATTCACTTGCATTGTTGGTATTTATTAGGGTAATGTCGTGAGATATGGCGCAGTGGGTAATATGGTTTTTTTAATGGAATTAAGAGATAAGTAACAATAAGGAAAATGTATGTCATTTGATACCTAATATATAACCAGTAATGAAAATTAGTGCGTTCAGATCGGTTGAATCTGTTGTTTTTCTCAAATAATTTCGAAATATATTTTGACTATTGCTCGAAAATATTTCCACCATTTTTGAGAATGATCACAATTTTATAAAGGTAAATGTTTTTAATATGTTTCATAGTTAAAATAGCTCCCGTAAGTATATACTGATTGTTTAACCTCAAGAATGAACAATTTTAATCTCTCAGGGAAAGATGGTTTTCAACGGAGTCCTGCAAAATACTAAAACTACTAAAGAAATAGAAGTAGCCATAGAAAATAAAGATTCTGAAACTACTGAGAATAATACTAAAGATTGGAAAGAGGTTGGATAAAATTCATCCAAAACTATGGTTCAATAAAGCAAATAAAGAAGATGCAGAAAATATTTCTGTTGGCTGTGATAAAAAGTATAAAGGATTGGATTCAATGTGTATTCTGCAAAAGATGGTTGCAAGAAGGTTGCTTATAGTTTGCTTATCGTTGTATGAGTTTTGAGTGACTGAAAGAAATAAGTAAAAATGTTAATTTCATCTGTTTCATAGATACGCCATCTTCCTCGACCAGTTAGTCTGAGATGGCTCATTCTGACTTTTACGTAAATATTTTTTTATATTTTATTATATGGATATAATAAAGTTTTTTAGGCTTCTACGAGTTTTACGTAAGATTTGTTTATATCTAAGTTAATATTTAAACCTTCTATTAATTCGATTTTATAAGCTTTTTAAAAAAGGTGAGCCATCGCTACCGACTAGTGCAGAAAAATATGAAGATTGAAAAAGAAGTTATACTTCTGCAAATTTATCATTTAAAACCTCTTCATAAGGAAAGAAAATTGGTTGTTTGAATCGCATTTTTTGAACATCGTTATCTTTTTTAAATGGGGTAATAACCTTTTTATCAATAATAATAAATCATTGTTTTCTGCATCGGAATGTTTACTATTATCAGTATTGGCATTATATTTATTGGTTACAGCAAACGAACATCGCACTTATGAATATTTTCAGTTTTTTACACTTTGAATCCTACGCTTCCTAAAAGCCGACGTTTGGTGCAATTTGTAAATATCTCACGACCCTGCGTGAGTCGTATGATTTTTCAAAAAGGAAACACTTGCAGTTATTGCTTCAATAAGAATTTTAGCTTTTGGTGGAGAAGACTTTCTATTTCAAAGGAACACTCTTCATATATGTCATCGATATCCTCCATTTGGGAGTTACTATCGTCTTCATCACAGTTTGCATTTCCACTTTGAAGTCGTTTATTTGTATACGGTGGTAAAAATTTCAATGCATCTTTTTAAGAAAATCGTTTTGTCTTTTTTCCCAAATTGCCGATTTCTGGATTGTTGTTAGTTTTGTAGAATTTTGGGAAGAAACATGAAACCAGAATATAGGACAGAATCTATTTCATGAAACAGATTTCTACTAAATTTGACATAAGACAAAATGCGTTTTGTTTGTAAGGATACTGTCATTTAAAATAAAATATTTTCACTTTTAATCATAATAATTGTTTCTATCCCTACTTTGTGCAATCTATCCATAATAAAAGTACAATGTAAAATATACTTGACTTAAAATTCCACGAATTTACAAAGCTTTTTAAATATTCTTATAACGATTTCAAAAGGTGAAACAATTATTATATTATATAGATCAAATTATTAGCCAGAAGTTAAGTTTGATAAAGAATAACATCCAGTAAGAATTTTTAGAAACTAACGCAATTATGATCAGAATAGGGTAAAAGAAATTATTGTTATTAATACAATTGGTTATTTATAATGATATATTGATTGTTTTTCTTTTTTAAGACGTTATCTAAGTGTTATTTATTATTGGGTCATCAAGCAAATAAACTTATCGATATTTTTAATTAACATTATAAAAATAATATACATAAGTGATGTTTAAGTATACTATAATTGCAAATTCAACTTTATTTTTATACTATTCACTTCACTATAATTTGAGTGATATTTTTCAGTCATATTTGAAATTACCTTAACATATCGACATATGTGTAATTTTCAGTGACGTATTATCTCTTGATAAACGTCCAATTTTTTCAAATTAATATACACCAGTTTTTGTATATACAGTGAATAAGTATATTATAATGACTAAAGTGATATTAGTGATAGCGTTTTTGGTATCACAAGTAGAAGCCACACAGCAAGGTAGCCCTACCAAATATTTTCATTTAATTTTTAAGTTTTATTAAAGGTTGTTGCACTATTTCACAATTACTTAATATCAAATTTTGTTAGTATCCATAATTTAAAAGTTATAAATATTTTTTTACATGAAGTAAAGCTCATATAAAGTAAAGAATAAAAGTAGTTAATCTAAACATTTAGGTTCTAATAGAATTTCTATATATGTTGATGTATAAAAATTTATAATATGAGAATATAAGCAGTATTAAAAATGAATGAATATTGCAAACAATAACAAATTTGTATAGAAATATGTCTTAAACTAAACAATAAGTTTTTCTGGCAAAAAGTCACTTAGATTAAGCAAAAATTACATTTTGTTTCAATTACAGTTAAAATCTGTTGGGTACATTTATAAATGTAAAAAGTTCAGTTAATAGTACATATTTTTTGTTTGTAATTTAGGAGGACCATAAGTTGTTGTTTGAGTCTCACTGTCAAATGTTTAAAATTTGATTGCTTTCCTAGTTAAAGATAAATAAACTTAGAGACGAAATATTATAAATATATTAATGTGTTAAATTTAATAAATTAGTATATATTAAATCACCAAAAAATATTTACCTATTTTATAAAATTCTGTGGCAAGCTACCCACACTTATTGAGTCACACATCAAAGTACAGATGGTTTCTTCTTTGTTACTTGCAAAAGATGTGAATTAAGCGAACTTGCTTTCTTTGTTTATTAGTCACTTACATAGTAGATACGCCTAAACTAAAGAGACCCTACAAATGTCGAAACCGTTCGAGTAGTAACCATGGGTATAGTGAAATCAATAAGCTGTGTATGTTTTGATTATTTAACAGAACAAAGGATTATGCTTAGCAGAAACTTAATCTGTATTGTTAATTGGAAAAATAATAAAATAAAATTTGTTTTGTAGTTAGTAAATTAGTTAATCAAATTTGTTAATTCAATCAATTTATTTCCCTACCTTTTTTGACATCCTCTCTATATACAAGAAAACCGAGCTAGATTTACTAGAGATCATTAACTAACAGCCTTGGTAATTTGTAATTGCCTGTATACCTAATATTAAAAATAAAAAGTCGGAATAATTATTGCAATACATTTATTTTATTTAAACCATGAAAATTAACGAACAAATAATTGTAAATTAAAGTAAAATAATCTGAAATTTTACTTAGTTCTTTATTGGTATTGGAACCATATCTTCTTTAACACAGACACATTTATGATTACATGTCGATTATTCTCCTACAATGAGAAGAATATTAGTTTCAGTGTATTTCCCTGAGGTACACCTGCTTTTACTCCTTTTAGCTCAGATTATTTCCCTTTTTGTTTGTTTCTGAGTATATTGAGAAATTTAGTAGTAATGCATTTAACTTACGTATTAATGCGTTAATATTTCAATTATCCATCTATCTGTTAAGGGTCAATGTTGAATAAATAAAATTTTATGGTTTGACTTTTTCGTTTATTGAACTGTCCAGTTTATTACGTGATAAATTTCTTACTGATATCTGTTGGAAATTAGTATGTTTTATAACAATCTCAAATATATCTAAAAATAAAGTTTTATTTGGCTTTTTATAACTATATATTTTAATGTTTTTAATTACCCCAACATCCTCCACTGCTTTAAGAAACAATAGGCAAGTAACAGTCGGTGAGGTGCACGCAAGGAATTGTTCCCGCCGAATTCAGCCAACCGTTAACTTCGTCGTTGGTAGTTGGGAGTAAAGCTTTAAATACAGGGCGGTCCAAAATCAAATATATTTCATATTTTATAAGTGCCCACACTAACATGTTACACTTATTTAAAAAAAGTGTGTTTCATTTACAATAGTTCGCATAATCTAAAATAAATCAACTTAAAATTCTGAACACTGTGTAATAAATTCTAAATCGATTTTTATCTGGTTTAAACGATCAGCAAATCGAAAAGGTACCAAAATTAATTTCTCTAAGGCATGACCTTTACAATTGCAATCGTCTTATTCTTGTTCCTTTTATTTAATTTTGAGATTTTCAATTAGTGCGCTGTGAATTAGTTTATGTACTCGTACGTCAGATAATAAATTACTAAGCCATTTAGTGGTACACAGTAATTTCATCTGCTCAAAACCAGACTGGAGACAAGAGGAATTATTGATATATTTAAAGAGTAAAATTCGTAGCTCTCTACTGTAAATCTGTAAATCTGAGAATTTCTGTTTCCAAAGGACCGCGCCATTTTAAAAATATTTCTTATTAGGTGGTTTCTTCTTTGGCTACGTTTAGTAGTTGAGTTTTCGTATAGGTATATCTCACCTCCTGAAAAATCGCATATGATAGAGGACGCTTGAAAATTCAAATGAATTTTTCACAGGTGATTTTATAATTTATAATTTTAGTTGTGTTGCTGCAGTGTCAGGTTTGATCCAAAAACAGAAAGCAATCTATCTTTTTCTTTTCTACTCATTTACATATACATATTCTATCACTCACGTTACTATTTACAAATCATTTTTGTCTGTTCAGATTTCTATTGCAGAACAGAGATTCGATTCCACCGCGTTTTGTTTTGCAACGAGTCTTAAGAATAATTATTACATCAAAATGTATATTAAAATCAATTTAAAGTAGAGGCAAAATGAAACTACATATATAAATTATTTCTTTAAAGTAGATTGTGAGAATCCAAAACCTGCATATTTTATATCTTTACGAAACTTTAAAATTGTGGAATGTTTTAACCTATAATTTTTAATAAACCCCTAATGAATTAGACGTCGGGGATTTAATTTATTAACGCTTTTCGAGATAAAAAATTTCACAAAACAGAGAAAGGAAAAAGTTATTGTTTTGATCATGGTGAAACATTGAAAAATGACTCAAAAAAGAGCGGTCCTCTAGAAGCAGTAAACATTGTATTTACATGTAATAATGATCCAATAGAGATAAAAAAATATTAATATTCTAAAGAAAAGAATTAACGAGAAAACGGGCGTGTTATCATTAATGATGATTTTCGTTATTGTTTAATACAGTAATAATGAATAAAACGTTAATTTTGCATTTTGTGGTGAAGCTTCGTCAAAAATAATGGTATATCTCTAGTTTTAAGAATTGAAATTTGGTCGTATTTCGGGTGAGGATTAAAGTATTGATTATATTATATATATATATAAAATAAGCGTCGAATTAATAACCCATCCATCATATAACCCGAATTGGCACCAAGTAACTTTTTTACGTTTCCTATAATGAAAAATAAAACGTGTGATCAACTATTTTCTCACCCCAAAAAACTGAGGATGCATTCATAGCAGATATTTTGAGTATACCAACTTTGATTGTAATAAAGGTTTTAATAATTGAATCGGTTCTTGTAAAAAGCGATATAAGTCCACCTGACAAAAATTTGAGAAAAATTAAAAAACTTTTTTTCTTCTTTTATGTAGCTGTCCATAAGAATTATACAAAACTAAATTAGTTTTGGTTAGAATTAATCCCCTTTCTGAGAATATTCAGACTTAAATCCCTTTTTGTATAAAGAAACGGTATGGGGTAAGCCATAACTATTTATACTTTTGAAAACAATATATTTAATTATATAGTATCATATAAAGGGGTTCACAACGTATAAAGAAGATCAAATTTGGTTTTGAACTTCTAAATAATAGCTTCATCACCGTGTCCTTGTATGGTGGTCCGGGCTACAAGTTTTTGGAAAAAATACTGATGTTCTTGCAGGATGTATGGTTCCATTTTCTTGACAACATCCATTTTGGCTTGTTTGAGTAGGATTTTTCCTTAGGCAAAATCTTTTTCAATTGGAAGAGCTAGTGTAGTCGGTTTCTGCATCTTAGATGTCTATTTTACAAGACTATTGATGTAAGGACGAGTTGTAATCAGTCTAGACGTGACTCAGTCGTTATTGAAGTGATGGAAGCTGCTGATCCTAAACCAAAGTTTATCTTCTAACTTAATGCGCCTTCCTTGAGTTTTAATGGAGATAAGAAACTTTTGAGATCACCAATCTTAAAATCAGGGATTTTGCTCAACTTAATTTAGTATTTTTGATGACTATTGGAGCTGGGCACGAGAAGTTTGGTTTGGATCATATTGAGTAAAACGAGTCGCATCTTGTGACCCTATTTACCATTCCCTTCATGAGGAGAGTCTATTAGCATTCTGCGTAAGAAAGTCCAGGACTTGTAGCATTTGTTGCAAGAATTGCTTTTTTAACATAATTTCTATATGCTCAGTGAATAACATTGAAAAGTTCCTTATTGTATAAATCGACAAAACCACGCCCATAACTTATAAAAACGCAGTTTTCGAAAAAAAAAAAAATGAAAGTGGATTTAAGTCCCTTTTTGCGTGAGGTGATTTTATTGGTTTGAACTTGTCTCCATAACTCTTCCCGAATTTATTCGTCTGACCTTCGTATTTCCACAACATTTAACAAATGTATTCACACCAAACCAAATAAAAAAATATACCATAATAATAATATATTGAAAAAAATACCTACCCTAACTTAGGGATAGAAAATGTTGTTACTTTTCGTTCCAGACCTATCGTTAAATTTCCTTATTCATTCAATTAGTATTGAAAATGTGCTACCCTGTACTCCGGATCAAACGCATAATATCAAAATGATAGGGTGGGAAGATAGCACCGATGTGGAACAGAAGTGGTTCGAATATCTGATGTGTATGTTCACTTGAACTTCCGGTGAAGACGACAGGTGTTGGCCCCGCGGAGTGCCACCGCCTTTAGTTTTACCTTTGGCAGGTCAGCCGTCGGTGCGCGGTAAAAAAGTTCGCGAATTTTTTGTGTACCTTGTGATTTAGCAAATCGCCCAAGTGATTTGGTGTCTTTTTTTTAGGTTTATACAACTTACTTTTTATTGTGTAATACAATTTAATTAGTTTAAAAGAATTTATTAATAGAGGCCTGCTTCAAAAATGACCCGGTTTTTTTTCGGAGAAATATATAAACTAAAATTGCGAAAAATATACTGAATCAGTTTTTCTTGCTTAAAATTATTTTTAATTAAAATTGAAATGTAAAGTGTTTCTAAAATTATACATTACAAACTCAACTACTTTGTGAACTTGTCTCATCCTAAGATTATATTTTAGGTTGTGAATATGAGCTCATGTTAGTTGAATAGAACACATTTATTTTCGTAAATTTCCTGTGGTTCGTTTATAATAGTGTTGAGAATAGTTGATATATAAATTTTAACCATTTGCTTTAAAAATAGTTGTCATGAATTGCAAAGGAACATTCATCTTAAAATGTGTGCCGATTTTACCACATTCATATTAATTTATAATTAGCAATGTATTTTAATACAAAACAGAATATAGAAATAGCTACATTTTTGGAATAGAAACTTTAATGGTAATTTATACAGATTGCATACTTAGGAAATTTGTTTTCAATTTTAACTTCCTGGTTATTTTTGTGTTTATAATTACAATGTACTACATTATTATAAAGTAACTGTTGTATAAGCCATAATGGCTTATTGCTTATAGAAATATTCCGAGTCATTATAATTTTCTTTGTGTTTCCCTTGGATTTAGTGTACATTTTGGATATAAGCACAGTGCTTTTTATTTGTGATGAGTGATGAGTTTTTGTTAATGCTGTAATGTGGTTAATATTGTGCTATTTGGCTTGTGGATTTACTATAACTACACCAGCATTTTATAGAAATAGAAATCGGTATATTTTTAGAAACAACTATTATGGTAAGCATTTAAATTATAAATGAGAAAGAATTTTATGTTAAGATGTACCTAAAGCATCAATATCTGATTTTTCAATAGAGACATTTATTTTTGAGTGAAAATCATTTGGATTTGTTCATTATATAAATAAAGAATAATTATTTTACCACAATATTTCTTAAATCTTCATATTTTTTACTAAAGGTTAGTTTTTCTTTTATACTCACCCTGTTGAATTATAGAAACAAATAAATGTTTATCTCTATTTTTAATTCCCTTTCTCAGTGCACTGAACGTTTATTAAAATAAAAAAATATAACAATATACCAAACGTTTAATTACGAGAATACATTCCTTTATTCAGATTACAGAAATATTTCACTTCTCATCAACATAAAAAATGTTAACAATCTCACGTCTATTCTTTTACATACATAATTTTTAATAATTAGTTACGGGAGAAATCGCAATAAGATTTTATCTCTCTCTATGCAAAATTCTTTTAATGCATTCAAACAAAATGTAGTAAAAAGCTCCTGTTGCAAATATGTTATACAATCATTTTACAAACATTCTACATTTACTGTTTTCCTCGCCATTCAAATTTATTTTATACATCTTGAAACGGAACCTGGTGTTCCTCTTCTAGAGAAAGGCAAAAACAACTGGAAAAGTGGTGCTCTTCTTTTCCCAGACCATGATCATTTGATGTATCAGGAATAAGAGGTAGAGCAAAAGGTCTCCAGTTAAAATATCGGTAAAATTTGACTCTTTGGCTACAACTTTTGAAACGAAATTCATCATATTCTTAGCAAAACACACGTAAAAAATGTTACTTGATTGAGCTAATGGTTTAGAATTGCATTCTTCAAGTTCTGTACCTCCCTAGTACTTGACAAAGTACCAACAACAAGAACCAGGATACAGCGGTACAAACAATAATGAAAAATTGGATGAAGATAAAGAGTACAGTAATGAACCTGAAATACTATTTGGCCTATTCAAAAATATTGTAACGGTTTGGTTGCACAGGCCAGGGCCACAGTCTGAAAGAACGATGTATGCACGAGATAAGATCTAGAAACCTAAAGAATTACTGAAGAAGATCCTTCCTCGTGTGTCATTCGAGTGCTTTTCTTTGGCAAAATTTTGCAGATTATAGAATTAAGTAGACTTCATATTCACTGTGTCTCTAGTTTGGCAACAGACCATTTTTTGTTGAAGTATTATAGAAAGAAGACATTTTGGAACCAAAATTTAAATTGATCCAACTGGATTGAAAGGGCCATTGATATCATTACCTTGTTAAATTATTATTACTGCTTTTTTGTACTGTATCAGAGTCTTTTATCTTTTAAATATTGATTGGAGATATGCAACATTAGATCACAGCGTATACTTATTTGATTCGATTTTTTAAATATCTTTATGAAATGTATTTGACTCTAATCCAATTATGAAAAATCTTCAAATGACCTTAAGTTTGCAATAACTAAGTATCCAAGAACTGTTTTTGGGCCTAAAAACTTTCCAAAAACATAAAGGGTCTGTGTAAAGTAAAAGCTGAGGATTTCCACCCTATTTCAACTGTGAAAAACGACGCTTTTAAATCTGTGTAGTATATAATAAATCACTCGCTATTTTAAATTATCATCATCAGAAATGTTCAGTTTCTGGTAACTCCACAAAGGATTACGAAAAATGTCGAATCATGTAATGAGCGAAACAAATTTTGGAGAGACTCGCAAATCTGATGTAAAAGGAAAAGTTTGCCTGTATAGCGATACACTCGAAGGAGTTACAACAACGAAAAAACATTAATGATTTAGAATTATGTATCAAAGTTTTACATGGAAACTTTGCTGAATAAGATTTCACCAACTTCCTGACCCAAATCCGAACCAGATTTTCAAAGTTTGTTAATAACCAACCATAGGGTGCAAGATTACCTGTCGATCGTTGGATATATTTAAATAAAATATATGCTTATCTTAAAATTCAACGATTTTGTTAGATGTCTTTTTATTTCAAATTCTTCTGAAAAATCAAGTTATTGTTTCTCATCACATATCAGTAAAAGTATTCATTAAACAAAGTCATTGGTTTCGTCATCTTCAGCCTCATATTATGTACCTCATGGAATTTTATAAGTCTAACATCAGTATGTTAAGTTTACCTGACAATTTTTTTCTAGGGACACAACATAAAAAATGAATAATACAAAAAACTTACCAATATCCCCAAAATGTATTTAATTACTTGATTATTGTTATCGTGAAAGAAAATTTTATCCATCAGTCAGCACTTTTACTGCAAACAGTAACTTAAATATACAAAATCGAAGCAATAAAAGTGATGATAAAATTTTTTATTGCGTCTACTTCTATTAGAAGTGAAAATAGACGTAAGGAAATTGAAAACTGACTCGATTTAAGAAAATTCCAGTAGTTTTCTAGCAGTTCAATTTCTGGTGCTTCAGATAAAGCACGTAAATATAATAGTGAAATTTCTGCATTTATTCACTTGTATTAAGAAACAATGACAATTATTATCTACAGTGTGAACGTAAAGTGTTATATATTAAAGCACATTATACTATAAAAATAACATTCTAATTGTCATCTCCCTTAAAAATTTTAAATGGTAATAGGGGTCTAGTGAGAGCTCATTTGAAAGAGTTTCTATTTCTCTAATCAACGATATATTTGAAAATCTCCTGGTTTTGTTGGCATAATATTAGTGTGATGAAAATTTTCATTTAATGTCCAGTTTCCTTCAAAATTTAATGTGATAAAAACTGTTGGTTGACCACATTAATTATAGGTTTAATATTTATTTACTAAAATCCAAATTATTAAAAACAATAGTTAACCAACTAATAAGTGAAATCGTAGAAAACAATTCAGAAGAATTTAAAGTGTATTATTTTTCGCAGAGTAATAAGGCTAAGATTACTTTATATGGAAGCAAAATTCAAATTAAAACGGAATTTACGAAACTTGAGATATGAGCAAAAAGGAGTGAGAGGGAAAAGAAAAGAAGAGGGACGATTTAGAAGAACAAATAAAGAAGTAATGGATCTAGACTAAGCATTCTTCAGTAATGGCACAGATAATATCACATAGAAAAAGATGGTTAGAGCATGTTGGAAGACCACTTCAGAGCAGAGTTGCAAAGAAAGTATTACGAGGAACAATGACAAGGAAAATAAAGGCCAAGAAAGAAATGGTTAACAGATTATTAATGTCATTTAAATAATGAAACATGTTTTCACATAATTAATGAATACATTATAATTTAAACCTTTTCTTCAAATCTGGATGCATTTTGTTATTCCCATAATTACTTGAAATTATTTTAAAAACTCTCATACAAATGTTTCATAATTTTTCCATTTTTATAATTCTACAATAAGTTGTTGCTTAAATTATTAAGAAGATGATAAATTTCACAAAAAATAGTACACAAACTTGGTTGATTAAATTTCTTCTTGCTTCCTATTTGTCGATTCAAACCACGGTCGTTGATTCAAATAGAGTTTATCAACACCTTAATTGTCCAAATATTCCGAAAAGCTTCAAATTTTACCTTCCATGAAAAGTCTGGAAACGGCCAATTATCACGTAAATTGCTAGTACGAATTCTTCAAAATTTTGGATAAGTCTATTTTGGGATACGGATATTCAAGATTTGACATTTGCAATGTTGCTAGATTTGCCGTTTCTCTCATATTATTAGTCACATTGGTTTTTCAAATACATTACCCTGTATATTCAGTCATTTTTGGAATCTTCTCTTCAATACGAGTTCAACCATATGTAACACTTATGATTTTATGATTTTTTAATGTCAAATCAAAGCATTCTAGATTTAAACATTTAAATTTCTTCAAATCTAAATATTTTGCACTGTTTTATTTATTTAACACCTTCTAGACTACCATAAAATCATAAGTGTTACATATGGATCAACTCGTATTGAAGATAAGATTCCAAAAATGACTGAATATATAGGGCGATGTATTTAAAAAACCAAAGTGGCTAATAATATGAGAGAAACGACAAATCTAGCAACATTGCAAATGTGCAAATATGGAATGTCCGTATCCCAAAATAGGCTTATCCCAAATTTTGTAGAATTCGGACTAGCAATTTACGAGATAATTGGCCGTTTCTAGAATTTTGGTCTACTCTGTATAAGCACCTCGATAAGTTACCTATAATACCTATGGTCCAAATACTCTAAATGTGATTAAGTGTGCAGTAAAATTTTGAAATGCTTTAGCAATTCCTTCAAGAAAATAAATAGACGAAAGACTTGATTCAGTTTCCACACTATATTAAATTCAATTAACGTCGGTATGTGGAGAGCAACATAAACATTTAATGCGGGTCTGATGGCGCATAGAAAAGATCAGCTGATTGTATATCTGTCCAGCCAGATGTAGGACAGGTAGAGTAGGAAGACACGGTAAAGGTAAAGTAAGGCAAGCACGTGCAGGTAGGCACCTGCACATCTGTCGCAAACTGGCTCCGCACATGATGCATAACATGATCGCTTTGAATTATTAACGTTGTTATTTGTTGGGATGTCTACCTGATGTCTCTTGCTGGAAGCAATATTACTTTTCCCACTAAATATTGAATTGAACAGTAAGTTAAATCGTTAGAAGTAAGTCAATTTTAAAGGGTTTTATAAATTGGCCTTTTTTATTACGCCTCTCTGGATTTTTTTCTAATTGTTCTGTTTGTCATCTGTTTAAATAATTATTTCTATCATTTTAATTTTTCCTTATCGCACTTACCTATATGATTTTAGTTTTTCCTTCCATACATTAAATTTTTTGTTTAAGAGATTGTTTCAGTCCTCTATAACTTCTTAATTTATCCGAGATTTAATTCTTTTCTCTTAAAAAGCTTATCTTGTTTTTTATTATATCTTTTCATTTTCAAAATTCTTATTTTTTCAAATATCGTCCAGTCCACTTTCTTTGCATGGAATGCATTTTGAAATAAAAGCATTAATATAAAAATTTAGACATTCGTCGTTCTATTATTTCTAAACCCATTCGGACGTTCTTCCATTGTCTCTTCGCTTTTATTACCATTCTTCTTTTTTAAGATCTTTCCCAAACATCAGTGGCACTTAACCTACTACGAATACATTTTCCTTACGAAAATTACTATTCATATTATAAAAATTGATGTCTCATACTTGAATGGTCTCGAACTGATCGAGGTTCGATTTTGTGTTTTGGCGTAACGTATTTGTTGTAGGTAAAAATGTGTTTTTTACTTAAGAAAAATATTTTTCTTATTAAATAGAAAGAAGTTTGTTGTTAATTATGTCAAATTTTTGGAAGCAAGTGAATTTGGAAAGGAGGTTACAAAAAATGCGTTTTTAGCTCTAACTCTTGCCGCCTCCAGGAATTTAATTAAAAATTTTTAAATTTATCACAGTATAAAGTATGTATTCAATGTCAAGTCCTGCATAACTTGTTAGGTAATTTCTCTGAGCTTTCAGTCCTTTCTCTTACATAGCAAAGCTTTCTTCTATATTCGAACTTTGTTAAATATCATCTCTTTTTCTTCTATTTCTATTCTATAATATGCTTTTTCAAATAGTAGCATTAGAGTAAAAATTTGATCGTTCGGTCTTTTATTATTTCCAAACAACTTCTGACTTTCACTTTTGTATCTTTGGTTTTGTTCCTATTCCTTCTTTTAAGAAAAATCCCAAAGATTAGTCGTGTTCAACCTACAATGAAAACATTTTTGCTATGTAAATTACCATTCCTGTTGTAAAAAAGGCAACGTGTCATACTTAAATTGTCTCGAACTGATCGAGGTGTGATTTTGTGTTTTAACGAAACGTATTTGTTGTGCTTTGAAATATAATTTTGAATCAAAAAATATCTTTCCTATTAAATGTAGAACAGAGAAGTAAGTCGGTGGTTAATTATGTCAATTTCTTAAAACTAGGAGAATTTAGAAAAACGTTTTTAAAAAATGCGTTTTAATCTCTATCTGTAAGTTATGACTCTCGGGATTTAATTAAATTTATTTAAATTTTCTTTTAATTGATTCGTCATCTATATAAGGTAATTCTTTTACTTCTATCATTTCAAGTTTCTACTATCCCACGTTGCTTACAACTTTTTAGTTCTTCCTTTTACACTTTTAATTCTTTATGTGTTTAATATTCTTTTTTAAGTTCTGTCTTACTTGTTGAAATTTTTATTTTTTTGAATATCATCCATTTTTCTATTTCTATTGGGTGTCTAAGTAGAAGTGTCAGTGTAAAAATTTAATCAATTGCCCTTCTATTATTTTTAAACTTATTCTGACTTTCTTTCATTGTCTGTTCGTTTTTTTTTCTTTTTTCTTTTAAGGATGTTCCTTAAGATTATAATTAAGTATTACACTTGAATTATCTCGGAATGATCGATGTGCGATTGTGTGTTTTGGCGTAACGTTTTTGTTGTTGTTTTAAACGTCCCACGTTACTGCAATGCTGACGTATTGTGCTACTTATCAGCCGGTTATATATGTGGGAAACCTGAATCAAGGAGTCACTCATTTTTAGCATTGTTTCCAGAAAAACTAGTACGGTTTTCTGAACTGATTGTGCATGGGAAATACTTATTTATATGTCACTTATCAATTTTTGGTATTTTAAAAAAATCTTAAGAAAATTACCATTGTTATATACTAAAACACACATAAATTAGCAATAAAATTCAAAAAATATCATATCTATAAATGGTAACTTTAATGGTAAATTTCATTTGGTTTTATAGAAGTAATATTAATTTCTGGATGTATATATCTCGTCATTTGGTCAGCAATCTCTTTATTGATATTGATTATTGCTTCTTGCTACTCATTGATTTTTTCGATCCTTCTCTGGTTTTCCTCATTATTCTGCTCTTCCTCTATAACTTTTAAAAATTTCTCTAAAATCTTTTTTCTATCTATGTATACGGCTTTTTTTAATTGAAGGTTCTTATTAACACATTTATATGCATATTTTTATAAATATCTCCCCGTTAGTTTTCTGACAATATTTAAAATTTCTCAATAATTTTCAATTCATATGGTATTTTTTGCCATTAAAGAAGGTACAAACAATGTTTTGTTTTGCTTGTTAAAGAAAATATCCCATGTTTTATTTGCAAATAATTTCATTTATTGGCTAGGAAAAGGAAAATCAACAAAATAGAAATTATTTTAGTGAAATTTATCTCCAGTTAATTGTTATTCAATGTTGTGTTTACTCGATGAAAATGTCCGTACTGGAAATTAATGAAAACAAAACAAACTTCATCAACCAAGTTTTAAAGTATTAAAAGTATTTTAATTTTAATTAGTTATATCCGCAATATAAACTGTATCGTGCAAGTATTTAAATATTTATTATTTTAATTGATTATGTATACATTGCAAAATCTTAAAAATGGAATCATTTAACAGCTAGAGTATCAGTAATATGCTTAATAAAAATTTATTTTTAATTTATTGACTATCAGGGATTAAATATTAATATTATATATTAGGTATATAAGTTTAAAAATTAATTTTAATGAAATTAGTTCCACTAAATATAGTACACTACTGAAAAAAAGGTTGATTTAACTAAATAAAATGGAACAGACCGTCTGTAAATGAACATTTTACGGATTGTTATCAGTACAGTGGTGCAGATACAACTGACTAATGAAAATAATATCCTAGCATTTAAAAAAAGAATGAAATTGCGTGTTATATTCGGAAAATGTTTTTGATTGGTTTGGCTACTGCATGCTTAATAAATCGTTTTAAACTAAAAAATAATGAATATTTTTTAATGATTTATGGAACAAAATCTAAATAATATGAGCAATCTCCAATACAAGTTTTAATGGTGATCCTTAAACTCACTTACTTCATTCTCATTATAAAATGCATTCAAACAGCCCATAGTCTAATCCCGATTATCTCACCTTTTAAATCTTTGTAAATACAATAACATCCATTAGCTTTTACAAACTTTTCCCTAGCAACGAAAGGAAAACATCAAATAATGCACAAAAAGCGCATCCAAGCTTGTTATTTCGTTGGAGAAGTTGACTGAATCTGTCGGAAAACATTCACCAACAAGTTTATAAAGGGACCTAGAGTCTCAATTCTGAAAGTTGGACAATAGGCCAGTTTGAAAATAAAAAAAAAATAGTTTTTGTTGATCCATTACACATTATGTTCTTCACCAAATTATATGGAAAAATATTATAGTTTTTAACCAGCAATTTTTGCGAACCCCGGATCCTCTAGTGGAGCAATCTCAGCAAAAGATCTTTATAATGAGGCCAATATTGATGAGATTGTATTTTTTTGTAATCTGATCGTATATGAATTTCCTTTCGGCAACGTTGTATAAACTTCTAAAATTTGTGATGTAAAAAGTATATAAAGTATATAAAACAAAAACCACTAATATACAATAGTAGTGCTAGATATTTACATCTCTCTGAGTGAAAATTACTTTGACCATGATGTTAAAACTAATATTTTAAAATTAAATTTATTGTATGTCGGCTCAAAGAACTGGGCTATCCAGACGAGAAAGTTTCGAAAGTCTCATTTCAATTTTGTCTCTTTTCCAGTGGCAACGGAAACTGAAGTACGAGCGTTCATCGGAGACGCAGTGGCCCTTCCCTGTACGGTCGACATTAAACGATGTGGACAGTTGCACAGCGTGAAGTGGTACAAAGACGCCAACAGAGTGTACGTGCTTAGCCATGCAGGAGAAGGAAGGGCCGTAGGAGATGCGACAGAAAGGTACGTACATTCATTACTATGCAATATGTGACAAACCCTGTTTCTATTTATTCTTTTGGGGGCATCAGCCCTACATTTTTTTGGGTCTTGCAAGTAGACTTCATTAAAGTGAATTATCATTTTAAACGGATATGAATTTCTACTTCCACAATAGAATCATATGAATATAAAGAAATAAACTGGTAATTTGAGATTCAAGTTGGTTCATTCACCAGCTGTAGAAAAGTGAAAATTGTAATGGGTGTCTAAATAAAATAGGTAACCGTTATATCTCTGAAACTTTTTATCGAGCAGCTTTCGGAAAAAATATGTACAATAAAAGTACCAAAATGAAATGTCTGGAAAATATTTTAGGGTATGCAACTCGATCCCCACGGGACATAACTTAATTATAAAGCATAACATTTTTCTATTTTATTCAAAGGGATGGTATACTAGTTACTATATATCTTATTGGTGATATTCTGCATATTTTTTATCCGACACTTTTGAAATGTGAAATAAGGAGGGGCAACTTCATTCTAGAAAATTCTTAATAAAGTCCAAAAGGCTGAGTCAAATATACCTGATGATAGACCAATAATCGCAATTTAGTTCCTACATAAGTGGCAAGATGGCGCCAACTAAGAATTTTCTTAGTTTTTCAAAAATTTCAAATGCAGCCGTATGAATTTATAAGATAACGTAAAACTAGATTCATTTAACCTTTAATACAGCGGAAACCGCAGGGCAATATCTTTCTTTGTTTCAGAGATATAAAAGAATAATAAAGAGAAGTAAATATATATTAAGCTACCCTCGTATATTTGTATTCAAATCAAATGTAACATTCATGTTTTATCATTTCGAAAATGTTGTTGAGTTGTTGGTTCTGTCGGTAAAGGGTTCGATTCCCATGTGAAAATGTTGTTTAATTTCTACTCCGCATTAGATACGTACAAACAGAAAATGGTTAAAAAAGCAACCACTAATAAAATGAGGGCCACTTTTAATATTGATATCATTACACTTATGTAGAAATAATGTTGAAGTTGAGGCCCAGTATTTTAAAACAAACAGCTAAGGGTTAATCTTTTGATTGAAATTTTCTATGTCGGCTAGTTTTTTTTTGCAATTTTATCAATTTATTACTTCTACATTATGAATAAAAATATCACAAGACGATACATCCCTAGAGGAATTAGAGTTGTTTATTTAATGTGCTCTTCTGACTTTGTGAACTCTAGTAATTGTTCGCTTCTTTTCACCTTCTCCTTCTTCTCTCTTAAAGGTTATTACGACTCTTGGCATCGTTCGCTATTTTCTTGCATATGTTTCTTTTTTTTTCATATTATCTCTCCAGTAACTTATTCCCATGCTTGTTATGTTGTGAATTTAGTCTCTATTTTGTAATCTTTATAACTCATCGTTTTTAATTTTTACTGCGTGAACTATATCTTCTTCATCCAATATATTTAATATTTTCTTTGAGTCAAATATCCTTTTTATTATTTTCCTATTTATATTCTGAATTTTTCTTCCTCTTTATTTGTAACTCTCATTGTCTCAGCTGAGTATGTGACTGTTGGCTTTATTGCTGGTTTGTATACTCTTAGTTTTGTTCTGTTACTTATCTTTTTGGTTTTTATATCCGCATTAATTTCTTTAATCAATTCCAATCTTCTGTCAATCTGTTCTATTTTCTAAAAAGTTAAAATTACCGAAATTTAACCAATAAATTGGTTGAGAATTATTCTCAACCATTTCCATTAATAGATAAATTATCTTCATTTTTGTCCTAAATCCCAAAATGGGGAAAAAACAAAAATAATTTTGACGTTAGAAATAGGTTAATCACTATAAAATTGAACATAAAAGTCTAAAAGTCTAAAAGAAATTAAACCACACAAAAGTAGAAATTCAGAAGTAATAATTAACTTTATTTTCTAATATGCGCCTTTTAAGTTAATTGACGAGAAACCGAGAATGATAAGTCATTAATAAGACTTGCATCAGGAAATAATAGGGTAGAAACAAACCTTAAAAACGAAATGGGTTGGACTTTACTTATTTGCATTTCCTGATGCTGGTAAATTATAGCTATCGATTTTATTATAGAAATTATTTCGAGTTTGGATATTATGCGCTTGTGTTTCCCACTCCAAATTTTATTGCATTTGGAACTTTATCGTATGTTATATAGGGGTGAAACGTTTCAAAAACGCCCGCTTTAATATTTTTAATTGTAAATTATTTATAAACATTTAAAAAATATCATTTAACCTAATGTTGAAATAATTTTCAAAATATTTTAATGTATATACGCCTAATATAGATATTATCACTAGCAATGCACTAATTAACCTCAAAATTTATTTTTTCATAATTAGAAAACTTTGGTTCTTCCAAGCCGAGGTTATATCTAGAGTAATTTATTGAATTGGAACTTGATTTAGACCTTAGATCTATATACTTTGCGTAAAAGAAAGTTATTATTTATGTTTCGGGAATAGGAGCAAAAGCAAACAGTTAAGGTGCGAATATATTTTCATTGTCAAGTACTCGTCACGATGATCGATATACTTTTACATATACTTAAACTAATTTTCAGGGCTGAACGGCGGATGATCCATCAATTCGATGTTTTAAGTGTTCAAATAATCGCTTGTTTGAGCCCATGTGCGAGAGCTCGCATTATCATGATGAAGAACGGTCCGGCGTCTCTTGTTTGTTTTCCTTATTTCATCAAAGACTTCTGGCAAACAGATGGTTGTACAACACTCAGAATTGAAAGTTCTTCGATTTTCTAAAGACACTCTTTCAATATGACTAGTTTTTCGGATCAAACAGGTGACTAAGGTGACCAAGTGTTTCGTGCGCTAACAACTTTTGTAGGATGTAGTCTACCTTGGAACATCCATACAGTCGACTGCTGCTTACTTTTTACTCATACGAATGTATCCACGATTCGCCATCTGTCACGATTTTATAAACATCTTTTGAAGCACCAGGACTGTATTTCTTAAGAATTTCTTTGCACCGATCCACACGAACCTTTTTTTGAACGATTATCAAATTATGCGGGATCCAACGCGAACATAACTTTCCTACAGCTAAATGTTCATGTAAAATTGAATATATGCTGGTGGAACTTATGCTTAGGGATACCTCAATCTCACAATACGTGAAATAATAATCTTGCTTTATTATTACGTGCACACCATCGAATTTTTCTGGCACTACAACCGACTTTGAACTACATTCACGAAACTAGTCGTACAACGAACCACGACCTCTGTTGAATTCATTATACTAGCGATAGACACTGGTTTTAGATGGAACTTCATCCCTAAATCATCCCCCGAATTAAGTTGATCAATGTGTTTTATTGTAACAATTCACGTCGAATGCTTGAAAATGTTTCAGTTCTATTTTTTGTCGAGACGAAATTTTCAACTCAATATAAAACAAACAAATTGGGTACGTATGACAAAATATTGTCAGTACGTCAAACTTTACGATGGAAATGTCAGATAGACTCACACGTTATCAGTATTGCCAGTTCTTGAAAAATAAATAGTAACGCTCGTAATACTTTTTTCTTTCCTTTTTTTTCTGTTGACGTTTCTTACACCGAATACTCTGCATTCGTAATTCAAGGTATAGCGCGTTTAGTTGTAGAAGTTATGTTATGGATTGAGTATGTTTATGTCGCCCATCAATGTACCAGTTCTAGGCCAATTTAAATGTTTTACGAGCCGACGCAGCTAGTTATCCGGAAGAAATGCAATTGAAATGTTAAAAAAAACTTGTATATTTGAAATAGACGAGGCAGAATTTTGTTGTCTATTGTTAGTTCTTAGTCTGTAATTGACTAGAATGCTTATTTAATTTGAATGTTTTGTTTTTGTAAATACGTTTCGGCATTTTTATGGCCCGGTTTCTCTGCTAAACGTACAGTTTAACTATTGTAACCAGTATTGATAGAGCAGATATAACTTATTTTAAAATCAAGTTTGAAAAACTTTTACAAGCATATGAAATTATTTTATTAAAATATTAACCTAGAATAAAATAATAAAACATGGGAGATGCACTTATATTTGCACAAAAGAGTAAACATACAATAGAGTCGTTCTATTTATTTAAAAGTGCCCTACGGCTGCTCTCTAGCAGGTTTACAGTTAAATATTTTATATTTTCTACGCAATTTTCCTTAAACCAATTTCACAAAATGTATAGTTCCATCTTAGAAGCGGTTTGTTGTCACTGACGTCGAGTTTGCTTTATGTGAAATCCTTTGAAGTTCCAGTAAATGTAAGTATTGCTTCATACGGGAACGATACGTGAATCTATATATATATATATATATATTTCTTGTATTTTTGTTTGAACAATTGCAGTTTTGAGCAGTTTTACTCTTGAATGCTTGTGTAAAGAACAAATGTTAAGAATAATTAAGGATCCTAGCACATGACTTTGTTCCATAAAATTAATTTTATATACTTATTTTAACCCTGGATCTCTGTCAATTATTCCGTTTTTATTATTTCTATTGTATAATTTATACGTATTTATACAGGGTGTCCCAGGAGATCGTTCACAAAAGTAGGGGATGAGAGAGGGGCTAAAAATAATGATAGCACTTCTAATAAAATTTGTCCCTTCCTTAATAAACTATAGAGTTCTAAAATTAAAAATGAAAAAGGGTTTTTGATTTATAATTATCAAACTACTTATTTGAAATGAATAAAAAATTAACCATTTGTAGACCATAAATATGGACTTGCTGGCATTATAAACAAATCAACACTACCCTTGTGAATTCAGGTATGGATTAAGTTCAATAGTTAATGAGGAATTCTTTTTTTCAGCTATGCTTTCATTTTTATTTCAAAATTATTTGAAAAAATCATAAAGGGAATTTTCCCCATTAACCTGAGTTCATAAGGGTAGTGCAGATTTGTGTATAACGGCAGCAAGTCCGTATTTATGGTGTATATGTTTGGCTAATTTTTTATTCATTGTCAATTAGTGATTTAAAAATTATAAATAAAAAACCATTTTTAATTTCTAACTTTAGGGCGTAAGCGACAAATTTTGAATAAAGTGCTATAATCATTTTTAGCCCCTCTATAATCTTCCAAGTTTTGGGTACGAACTCCTGGGACTTAAAAATAAAAATAAATAACCGTTATTAAATGACCATTTATAGATAATGAATGTGGTAGAAAACTTATTTAAAAATACTCAAGAAAAGATTAACCATTCATATTAATTGGAAAGTTTCTCCTCTGGAAAATAAAAATGAGTTTTCCGCGTACTATGTAAGAACTGAAGCGCCAAAAGTGACAGTTTTATACTGAGTTGATATGGATTCTACATTAAGTAGAATAAAATTCTATGATGTAACAGGTTTTCTACGGATTACTGTTCGGAGAATTGCGAAACGTCACAATTTTCACAGCTATAAAATTTAGTTCGTTTAGGGATTTAATGACGATGTTCTTGACCAAAAATATCCATTATGTATTAACTTTTATACCATTGATTTTTTTAAATATCGTGTTTCTTATAGTTTACAATATGTTAGATTTTATTTTAATAATAATAATAATAATAATAATAATAATAATAATAATAATAATAATAATAATAATAATAATATTCTTCCTGAATTCATTCCCCTATTATATTGAACTAGTAAGGAAAATTAATGCCCATTAACAATATTATTTATTATTATTATTATTAGTTTTTTTTCGCATTTGGCGCTTCTTTTTGGTAAATCCAGGTTCCGACCTGAAACCAAAGTGATTTACCCTAGCATCTTTCTAAGGATGTGTGCAGTGCCCATCAGTGCGACCTTTTGCAGCGTATGGATGGTCTGGGAGCATCTTTGAATTTACTTCGTGTTCTTTTTTGAGTGTTCCTAGTGCTCCAACTATAAATGGCACAGTTTTTGTTTTACAGTTCCACATCCCCTGATCTCGATTTCCAGATCTTTGTAGTTACTAGTCTTTTCAATTTATTATTCGAATCATCAGGGATGGATATATGGATCAACAGGCAAGATTTTTGTATCTTCTTATGCAGCACTATTTCAGGACGGTTTGCTAGAATTAACCTATCTGTTATTATTGGAACATCCCACTTGTTGGTGTTATCGTTGGTATTCGTGATCTTTTCTGGTTGTGTTCATAATATTTGGTGGCTACCTCTGCCCCCAGATTTTTGCACATAGTCTAGTGAATATAACTTTATTCTTATTATTATGCCATGTGTATTACTTTCAAATTCCATTGACAAATATGGGTTCCTGGAGTGATGAGTGTTAATTGTAGAAATATATTAAAGAAAACAAAAATAATTGCAACAAATCACTCTACGGACTGTTTCTCCTCATCTCTCTGATGTCAAACTCAAAGTAGAAATCTTTCTGCGCTCTCTAATAAATAGATGAAAAATATTATGAAAATTTTAACTTATCACTTATCCAGAGTCGAAAACGATGCTTGGAATTTTTTTATAGCGGAAGTGAAAAATTTCTTGGGCAACAGTAAAACAGAGGATTATGAAAAAATTATTTACAATTTATGGACGAATTACTCCAAAATGCGAGTCAACATGAATTTTAAAATTCATTTTTAACACTCGCACTTGAATATTTTTATGGTAAACGTTTCCATCAAAGTCATATGAACAAAAGTACCAAGGTTTTTTGGATAAAAATATGTTAGCCGATTACTGCTGGTCTGCATTAAGAGAAACTGAGAGTAATCTGTATAAAAGAAGGATCAGGCTTTATTATTTTTGTTTTATTTATTTAAATAAAGAAATAAAGATATAATAAAAATTTAAAAATACGTCCTATTTTTTCCATTTTATCCAGCATAGAGTTAATTATTCTATCGATACGCACTAGTTTCGTATATGGGTAAAAAACACTATAAAGTAGTGTAAACTTTCCAAATGAGGAAAATCCGGAAAACCTCACTTTAATGGTTGCCGTCTCGAATTAAAGTCTAATTATTTTATTAATATTTTTTTTAGAAAAAAAATCGTTGTTAGATAAGTGAATGCCTGTCTAGAGTAACTAATCGATGTATCTTTCAATTCCGAATTGTTACGTTCGTGTTGTTCTTGTCATTGATTCCTTTTTGTTGGTGTATTTTATTTGAGCATATATACAATCCCGGGTAGTTAGTAGTTCTCCTGAAATTATCCATATTTGAAATATGAATAGATATTACGTGTATTTTTTTCATGTGTGTCCTTAACCTAGAGTAGCCCTGCTTCGACTTAGTACACCGGATGTTTGTTTGATAGGCTCTACTTAAGTTTATATTTATATCTCCCTAATAACAAAAAAAGCGAGTAATTTTCATTGGTGTCATTGGAACATTTAAATGTTTTTCATTTCTCCAGCATCTGTTTATCAAAAACTCTCGCATAGGAACGAGTCACGCCGTAAATGAATAAAATCTCGTTTAACGTAACCACTCCATTATTCCCCATGACCGATTCATCACATTCGGCTGACAAGTTTTCACTCTTGCCTGTCTTACATCTTTACGTTCCTTTGATATATTATTTGATACAGTGTAACTGATCTCACACATCTCTGCCATGAATAATGGCAGGAAAAAGTTTTCAACTGGGGGATACCTCATACACCTATAATTTTTATGGATTGTACGGATTTCAAACTTTCTGTATTTTTTCGATGATTTGTGTTCCCCAGAGTGCTCTAAAATGTATCGATCAGATGTAATTCATAGCCTTTTGCGGAAATGAAATTCATAAATTCGACCGGACTTATACGGTTTACCGGAGAAGTTTCGCATTACGTATGGTTTTTTGCTTCAGATGTTCGCTTAGCCAAAAGGAAAATTATTTGGAGGTCTCCGGGTCGTAACTATACGAGCATTTTTCCAAATTGCATTGAAACGTCCAAGCCGGGATCAAACCTTGATTTACTAGTTTTCTTTCTATTTATCAGCTCAATAAAAGAAAGGTAATAATTTATTTTCTCCTATTAAGAAACGCAAATTATTTATTTCATGAAAAAACATTTATATTGTATAAAAGTAGAATTAAAATAAACACTTTCTTCTTTAATCCTAACAGTTGAAAAAAATACCTGTTATTTATTAAATTAATATGGGACATCAGATAAAAACGGATATATTTGTTTCCATTACGAAAAAGTCTGGATCATTTGTTAAATAATAGAAAAAAATGAGTGCCGTTTTTTATCCACCTATTTCCGTAAAAAATGCGGTCCTTTATTGAAAACATGGAAAGCACGGACGTGATCTGTTTCCTCGCGTACAACATAATATGTTACCCTTGAAAGTGGATCTCTCAGTCGTATCAATTTGTAACCAGGTCAAGTATGATGTAAATTATGCATGCAATGCCACTATTGACGAGAAACGAGAACTCCAAGTCTCTTCTTTTCTGCTTCTCGGTATTTTCTCCTCGAGTTTCATATTTACTCCTTTTCAATTAGGCTCTACTTGTGGATGGGTTTCTTAAATGAATGACTAACATCGTTATTCATTAGTTTGTTTTTGGCTCAAGTGAGTGTTCGCTTCATTCCCAAGCTGCAACGAGCTTATATTGAAGCATCTCATTAAACCTTCGTTATCCATTTTTCAAACATTATTAAAGAAAATTAGATATCATAAATAACTCAAAAGTTAACATATACTAAACAAAAATTGATTAGTGATAAATTAAGGAAAAATGTATCCAATTATCTGGAAAACTCACTTAAGTATTATTTTCTTGCTTGGTTTTGTTAAAACCTGGGAGTAGTTCAGCTTTTATTGATAGTATGATGAGAAAGCTTGTTATCTGACTTTCTATGGTTATTTATTTACTTCTTATATAATGTCGATTTAATGAAAACAGTTCTATTCCTGGTTAGTTCTTCTTTCTCATATTTTTTCTTTTCTCTGTCGTTCACATATCTTCATATTTTCAATAGAGGTTTAACCAATCAGGCAATATCTTTCTGCTAAATAATATTCAATTTCAGTGAGAGTTGACGCGTCTTCCAATCCTATTGCTGCTAATTGAGGCCTATTGTAGTTTATTTCAAAGGTTAATATTTATTATCAATCTATATTTTCTTATCAGACCAAACGTACCAAATCTTTTCATTTCTAGGATTAGGAACATAAAATGTGCTCCGCTGTTTCGTCTTCCATGTTGTATAAACAATAGTTTGACGTATGACTCAGGTTTATTTCTTTCAACTGGTATCGCAGATGACAGTGTCCTGTAAGGAGTTCTATAGAATTCTTAAATCTCTTCTGTCCCGTTTCAGGAAATGCGATATGGTGCTACCTGAGGGTATTTTTCCAGAGCTAGAAGGTTTTCTGTTCTTAGTGTTTCTAGAATTGCTTTGCTCTCTAATAGAATATAAATAAATTTGTTAACAACAGGATAGTTTGACAACTGTCTTCCACATAATTCTATCGCAAATACCTCCATCTGAAGGATGGTTTTTGAGCTATCTGTATGAAGTTTGAAGGTCGTTCCTGTGAGATATGTAGCCCCCCTTCTTTATTTTTCTTTTCTAGAAAGAAGGATCTCTGTATGTGTTTTCTGGAGGACAGCATTTCTAAAAATGTTCTATGGTATTTGTAGTTATTTTTTACAGCAGACTGGAATGGTCTCTCAGCCTTTCCCCCTCAACTTGTTTAGCTACCGATACAGTTTTGTAGGAGACCAATCTAGCCTCCGGCTTCAACAAGATATCGAGAAGAGTATTGTGTCCTATGCTATAGTTGGGGTAGTTAGGATAATGTCTGAAATCCAGACAACTTAGTCAAACAACTTTGCCTCCACACTAGAGTGGAGCTCCTTAGTGCACCAGAGTAGTGCGCTGTGTGTGACCATTGGATTTCAAATTAATTGATAAATGTAGTAAAAATGCTTGGCGTTAATTCCCCACTATACGCCACACACCTTTTTGGTATTCCATAGGAATGTCCTTGCGATGTTTATTGTTTTTACGAGATGGGAGTTTCAGGTAAGTTTTCTATTTAGAATAATCCTCAAATATTTTACCCTACTCCGATAATGTAATGGTTACTTACGCCTTCCTAAATTGGGAAACGTAGCTTTGCCAGCTTCTAATTTTTTGTAAAAGGAACCATTAAAATTTTGTGGTAGTTTAGAGATATCTGATCCTCCTTACACTAAATGTTAAGGGCTTTCTGATGGATATTAGAGATAACTTCTTCAAATTTTGCATACTTATCGATATACTATTCTTCCCAAGGTTCTGAGGTGTATTGATTCCCTGATCATATTTGGTCAAAATGATAAGATTAATATAAGTTGTGCCAGGACATACTTAATATATATGCTGCGGAGGTCAATGTACTTGCCAGCCCAGACCTAGAAGAAATATTCACTGAGCCAGAACCTCTGAATTATCTTATACTTAGATAATTTAAAATAATCTAGTGATCGCTAATGTAAAAATAATATTAGACTAATCACCAGTTCATTGGCAGGCCATATACAATAAAACAAGCATCTCAACACTATTAGTTTAGGTGACACAGATTGTATGATAGTAGTGACGTGGACTCAATCCACATTTTATTGTTTACTCCATGAATAAGGTAAAACTATCTGCAGTAATAATTTTGAAAACTCGGATGGTGCATTTATTATAACATTTCTACTAAAAAGAAAATTTGACTCATAAAGCTTTCTATTTCCTACAAACAGTCATAGAAAATGTCAAGCCTCGACCGAGGAAATCATAAACATTACATTATTATGGCACTATTGGTCGACGCAAAGTTAGTATATTGAATCGAGAACTTCGTATACCTGCATATACATGAATTAACGCGTTACTCTGTTGTCATGGGGTAATAGAAGAGCATATACATCTCAGAGTTCATTCTCCATGGGTTATCTAGCATGCCATTAGTGTCACTTAGGCGGAAGGTACAAGCGCAACGATTTATTTGTCATTGTGATATCAATTTGAATAATGCGCTTTGTACCAGAAAAATGCAAGCGATTTTAGTTAGGAAGCTCGTATTATAATTGTTTTCGCAAGTTTCGATGAGTAAGAAGTTTATTGGATACTTTGAGTTTTAGGGACCATCTTGACTTTTTATATACAGTGTGCCCGTGATATTGTATGCCAACATTCTAAGGAAAAATATAATAATTTACATATTAATCTATTCTTACAGAATCATATAACTAATATCTATATAGTGAAGATATAGGTTATGAGCTAGAGTTTTTTCAATGAAGTCTTCTTCTTAACATTAAGACACGAGTCCAACTGGTGGACTAGTTTATAGTTTTCTTCCTAGTAAAATCCTCTAAGAGCAATCGCTCCCTCGGCCATTGAATTGTTTTAATGGGCCAAACACATAAAAATCGCTCGAGAAATCGGGACCAAAAGCAAGATCTTGTCAAACTCCCCATTTTGCAGATGTTTCTCTGGCATTTGGATCCTAGTTCGTAGTGATAACACCAGAACTTATCAGCGTTAATAACTTTGTGGAGAAAAGCATTATCTTTTTGATAGTTCATCAAATGTTGTAATGATAAGGCCAAATGTAAATTATTCTGATCATTAGTAAGCAATTTTAGAATCCACTCAGCGCAAAAATGCCATAGCCGAGACTGTGAATAATGGAATGAACAGTCCCTAAGCTGCTGATAAAACTCTTCCCTTTAATGTGTCTGTTTGCGAGAAATGCAGTTTCAAGCTTTTTCACATTTGATACTGTAACATCTGTAGGTTCGAAACGAAGCAAATCTTTAGTGTATTCTCCTCTTTATCTAAATTTATTGCATCATATAACCACTGGCGTAAGTGAGTGAAACTATACTTCATTCTCTTATAAACTTTTCAATGGTTGACACCCTTTAACTTCGAAAAACTGAATAAAGGCACGCACATCATCTTTGGACAGATTTTCTAGCACTAATGCCATTTTTTAATTCAATCGTAACAGTTAAAAAAAGTAAACTGCATGTAATTTTGACAGATGTAACAGGAATTCCATTGCCATATCGATGAAATCATGTCTGATGAAACCTGTTTCTATTCAGAAAGCTTTAATTTTAACTTTAGGTTATCGATAAGTATCCAGACAATTAACAGTATCTATTTCAAAGTCTTGGAGTGCAACTAATCCAAAACATCAAACAGACTATGTTGCTCATTATACTATTCTAGAAATGCTGTTGCTCTTACTGGTGTAAAATATCATTTTTTCATAGTTTCTTACTTTGTGGAACCTATCCATTATAATTTATATTTACAAATTTCTACGGTTTTTTACGATTTTATAAAAATATTTTTATAACAATTGTTTCACTGTGAAGCAATATCAAATATAACATGGGAAATAACAGACATTTCACACACATGCTTGATTGCTTGTTTCATAACCAATAATATTCTCTATTTTCTTTCAACATCATGAGATAAAACATAAGGAATGACAGATATCTTATATACACAGTATAATTTTATATTATAAATTTTGTAACCTATAATATTCTTCATTTTCTAAAAAAAATGTTAATAATAATATTTAGTCTAAAAGGTAATCTAAAATAATTGAACTTCCCGTATTTAATTTTATGTTATTACACTAAGCTTTAAATGGCCGCCGAATTAATTTTCAAATATTTTTAAAAGATTTTTTTAAATATAAATGTACAGCTGATGGATCAGCTCTTGTAGCAAAAATTTGAATAAAACACTAACATAAGAAAAGTACACAAGCTCGGTACGTAGTCGATTCGAATTAGTTTCATTCTCTTAACTCACGTGTTTTAGCAGCAGCCACAAAATAACAAACAAGTGAGCGTTCTAAAAACGGGTCGTTTTCCAAAAGAAAAGAGAATTTATTTGCAAAGTGTTCCGAATGATCGAAATTTCGATTGGAATTTTATTCTTTCTGTCGACACGTTAAACGAAAAGAAAAACAACTCGTTATATTTTTTGTTAAAGTTTTATTGTTCTGACAAAAGTAGACGCAGCTAATTTTGAAAATAAAAATAGTAAAACTATTATCTATTAAGGCTTAGGTATTATATTAGTTATTTTAAAAAAATTAAGAAAAAATAAACATGTTTGTTGGTTGATTACTTTCTACTTTATATGTCTGGTACATTATTATTTTGCTGGTAGAAAAATATGTATAAATTAAAAATGTTATATCTGTTTTAAGAAGTTTTGAATAAATTAATTGTTACTTACACTTTAGAAGTTCTCTAATATGATCAAGAAAAAGATAATGTACATAAACATATTTTAAACATTTCTGACCAAAAATATTATTTTTAGATTTTTAGAATCTTCTTAAAAAATAAGCAAAAGGTATGTACAAATTTGTCTTGACTACCGTCCCTTAACGGTTCTCTGGATTTATTAGGTTTTCTGGTCTTTAATCTTTTCAATTTGGGAGGGTTGAAAAGTTCATTTAGTGGAACGTCAGTATAGTCATTGCATTGATTTTTATATTGGGTAGTTAATATTTGATAGAATGGGATTTTAAAATCTTTATATTTGGTTCGATTGGCGATACACCAAGATGCACTGACTACCATTCTAAAAGTTTTTCATATTAGATGACTTGCTGCAACTGTATACAATAAGTCCAAATGGATTTTAATATGGACATATATTTTTCTCATACAATAAGACAGTATATATATTTTTCCAAATTAATTTGTTCAATATACATTAAATTAATAAATTAATTCGTACTTGATATTCATTTTGCGAAGTAAATATTGCTTTCTATTCTCGTAGTTTGCTAATTTTCTGCATAAACTACCTAATGTTTTTATTCAAGAACATCAAAACAATATTTCATATAAATACTGGACGATCTCATTGAGGATGGTCACGGGTGCTTAAATTTAAAATGTTGCACCTCCTTTCTTAGAGTATTAACTTTTATGTTGTTTGACTTTTGTTTATTAACCATTTGATTTATTGTCGAAATCATTAGTGAATTTATCTCCTCTAGTTTGCTCCTCACATAATTACTTGTACCGAAGAAGGCGTGCCATCTTACTTATTAGTTTGTTTTCCATTGTAAAGATTACTTTCCTTAGATACCGGTAGACCTCACAGTTGCACAAGTAATGGTTTCCTCCTCCCCTCCACATTTCCGGCAGTCTGGGTCCTTCACTGCTCCAAACAGAGACAGATGTCTTTGGATCCTGCAATGCCCAGTGAGGACTCCAAGGATCAGCCATAGGTGCTGACTTGTTTTTTCCAGCAGCCACCTAGTCCTTATTGGGTCCAGTCCGGCGATTGCCTGCTTGGCTTGTCTATATCATCGACTGCCTTCCCAGTCCCTTCTTGACTCCTTTTGCGTCCACTCATCAAGTAGTGAAGAGGTTTGCGCTTTACTTATTCCTATTATTGGTTCCAGTCCCCAGGGCTCGTTGTCGGCCCTGAACCTTGCTAGCTCATCAGCCCGTTCTTTTCCAACGATGCTTCTATGGCCCAGAACCCAGAGTAGTGTTACCTCTCTGTTATGACTTAGCTTGTCTAGAGCCTCTACACACTCCTGAACCAGAGCCATTCTGCTTCTGGGATGATAGATTGACCTTAGAGCTGTCTGATTGTAGCAGCAAATGCAAATTCCGCCATTGCTTCTAGTTCCTCTGCCTGCTTTTGTAAAGCGAAGACTTCAGATTGAAATACCCTATGTTGCACTCTCAGGTCTTCTACCTGTATTCCTGCTTTTGACTTCCCCCCTGTCGAAGAACCATCTGTGTAACACATCATATTCCCAGTAGGGATCCCAAACATGCGACTCTTCCACTCTTCCCTTAAAGAGAGGTACGGGGTGGTACTCTGTAGTATATAGTTTTACCTGGAATTAACAATCCCTTAAGCATGATTTGATGATAAGATAAATCTATTATAATTCTAAATTTAACTTACCCTATGTATTCAGTTAAAATCGTCTGAAAAATCTGGTTTTACTCCATCGCCTAATTATTAATGATGTACCCTGTATTTCAGCAATCACTGTTCCGACCCGCTTGTATTGGGAACAAGGGTAGTTTATCATTCTTTTCCTATTAAACGTCATCTCTGCGTTGTCAAGTAGAAACGCAGAAGTCAACTTTTCGAATAAGGAGCAAAAAACGATTTGCATGAATACAAAAATTTCATATTCATGCGAAAGCCTTCTATGGCAAATCGATTAAATGGAAATGAAGGGCGATCGAAAGAAAAACGACACCATGTACATTCTTATCGGAGAGAACGAGGTGTAAAAACGTTTTACGGAGTCAGCATGCCGTTCTTCCTCGCGTTCTATATTATGTGCATGTTCGTCTGTTTTTTTTCATCGCATTTTTATTTCTTCCACTTCTGATGTCTCAGCTTGCGTCGAGAAATCGTTGTCTCGGCTTCGACGATTAGTTTAATACCGAGTTTTTTCTTGTGTACGTCGCCGAAGATGCTGATTAATTTTATAGCTTTCCAAACGGATTTTGCAGCGAAAAAAGAACGGACATTCTACATAGTAGCTACAGATGCAAGAATATGATGACGGTTTCAAAAATCTTTTACGTTGTATTGATTCCAGTCAATAAAAGAAAGACTTTTCTTATATGTAGCAATAATTTTGTGATAAATCATTCAAATTTTAATATCTATTAATGGAATCTAGAGGGCGCTAAATTTTGTTCTAGATCATCCTTTTTCTCCAATTTAAATAAATATTAGGGATAAAGCTTTACCGTATCATTTCAAGCTAACACACAATCTGATTAAATATCAGACAAATTATTTTCCGGTTATATGAATCAATTTATTTTGTATATCTTCAACTAGAGAATTCATAATCCCATCATGTGATATAACAATGGTTTGTCCATCACGAATAACACTTGAGAAGTTCCACAGCCACACATACCATCCTGCTGGATCCGCAGTGGAAGACACTTAAGGAGAAATTCATGCATTTATAATAAACTATGTTAATCTGTTCTTAGGGAACACTCCACTACGAGTCTTAGTGCTTGTGATGCAATCCCTTTAAACCTAAACCCATTCAAATCCCACCGGAAGTTTCATCTCGTTACCAACCATTCCTGTTAGTTCAAAACACAAAAACAAATTACTGTGATTAATTTGATTTAGCCACAGATTTGTTAAACTGTTTGTGTTTCTCTGTTAGTTTTTAATTGGAGAAGTTCTTAGAGCGGCAGGTAAGAGCTCTTAATTCCTTCTTTCTATTTGCACCTCTCGCCGGATGCCCACTGCTGAAATCAATCTAACTGCGGTCAGTTGCTGAGGAACTGTTTTCTTCAATAATTCACATCAGAAATAAAAGTTACAGAAAAAAGCTGCAAACAAGATACTGATTTTTATGAGGATTTTAGGTTTACAGAAAAGAAAATATATTTTTTCAACTTTAATCCCTTTAAGTTGAAAATAGTAACTTTTATTGAATACTAACAAATTAGAAAAAATAATATTTGTTGAATACAATTATGGGTTGAATTTGAGATCATCGTATTTATAACCTAGACTATAAATATTTTTTATTCAATTGCCAATACAGTGTGTCGGTAAAGCGGGAATTAAATTCATAATTTCGTAAACCATATATATTATTAAAAGCTTAATTCCTAGTTATATTTTTCCACATTAAGTAAAATATTTTTAATATATGTGAGTAATAACGTCATCAATTTTTTTTAAATACAGTGCTCATGTTTTTACTTTTTTAAGTAACTTATTCCGGGAAAGTATCACAGTTGTGGTATAACATCAAGGATACGAAAAATGCGGCAAAATTTAAAAAATTTAGTAAGTCTCTCTACTATTTTAAACGGCGTAGAAATCACCTCTTCAAATTGGAAATAATCATAGCTTTCTTTGCTCTAGTGAAAATTAAATGAACACTAACTTTAACACTTTGTTAAAATAAAATGACCCTCTTCTATTTTGTACGTTGTAGTCTTCACATCAGTAAAATTAAAAAAATGAAGTGACTTGTAAGAATTATTGTTATTGCTTATATGAAACACAATCTCAAATTTTCATTTAAAAAAGTCCTTTGAAGCTTTGTGTTTACTTTATATTTAGTCTGGTGAAGTGGGTTTCTTAAACCTTGGTTGGGAACAACAAAAAGAATTGGAGATTCCAGTGAAATTAAATAAAACATCACCGGTAGTAATTGAAAATTTTATTAGAAATGAACTTTTTACTTGTTTCAATTTTGTAAGAATTTCTAATCATCTTCAGGAAAGTTGTTATATCTAACTAATGGTTTAATCCTACGTACCACATTTGAGAGATTTATGGAGAACCTTCTCTGTATATTTTATTGCTTGTACTTTTGTTACTGTTATATTTTTTTATAAATAATGTGTTTGACTGAAACTTCTTTTGGTTATAAAGTTTTATGATGACTTTGGGTAAAAACTAACAAAATTTTATCCAATATTTTTAAAATGCCGAAAGATGTAAAATTTAATTTTTCACAATTTTTAAAAATTTGGTGAAAAATAATAGAATATCCGAATCCTTCACCATAATTTTAAAATATAATAAGGGACTTGAGTGGAATCGTTTTCATTGAAGTATTTATTATATTTACCAGTCTCCTTCGTTGAGATTCATGCATTTTTGATATAAACCAGCTTTGTAAACAGAGCTAGAAATTCTGTTGATTACCACAAAAGTAATTTGCCCAGAATTTCATTAGATCTAATCAGTTAGGTAATTTGCAAATTTTGTTTCCCGGTTTTAATAGTTTCCGCTTAATATTTAGCAACGGTTTCTCAAAATTACATTTGGCAAAATGCAAACTTAGGCACTTAAGTCGAAAATGAAATTGTTAAAGATATTTTAATGTGCAGTTATTTAGAGGACTTATAAAGGTTGTTAAAACGGGTGTTCTGGGTTTCTGGACTTAGTAAAGGGATTTGGAATATTAGTTAATACCCGGGTAATGCTCATCCAAGCTTTAGTTTTATCCCAAGATTCTAACTTTTGCAGTTGATTACTATTATTATAACATTGCTCGAAAAATTGTTTTAATAAATTAAAATGATTTAAAGTAATTAGGAATATTTTTTTATTTATAAAATAACTATGCCTTTTAGAGGAGTTTCCATTTATACGTGAGAAAGTGATAAGTTTAAAATAAAATTACCCCATGTTAAAAGTAATTTAACTAATTCAATACACACACTAATTTACTCGTTTATATTAGTTGCACGCCAATTTGATAGGACACTGGATAAAATTATCGAAAACAAAAACACGCACGTTCTGATAATCAGCATAATAATTTAACAGTAGTATAGTAAATTAGTAGTTAGTTTACCAACATTATATTCATGTTGACAAAAGCCCAATGAAAGCAATGATACTTTTCAAATCCAATAAAATACAAAATCAATCCACCTACAATTTTATTAAAGGACAACCAGTTTCGACCCCTTAAGGTCATCTTCAGGGATGAAAAGATTATAAGAAACACATCACAATTTTTTTTTATATTAATTAAATAATAAACTTACCAGGTAAAACAACAGTAAAAAACAACAATGTTAAAATTCAAAGTAAAAGGAGACTCTCTCAAAATAAACCAGAATTATACAACTTAACTAAATTAACATAATGCATGTGGTACAAAATAAAATAACAGTTATGGAACATATTTAGATATATGTAAAGTTTGAAAATTTGAAAAAGAGGGTCGGGTGGCTGCTGTTAAGCTCCCCTTCCTTTTCGTTGGTTTTCTTCTTCCATATTGGAGAAGAGTTATTCTTACACGACTTTCTATATTTATTAGGGGTTGCATAATTTGTGTTAACTATCCTTACATTCTTTCCCTACTCAAAAACTGGGTTATTATCCTTTTGTTGGGCTCTTATTGAACCCCTACTCTTGTTTTTCCATGATCCTGTTTTTATACCTATCATTACCAAACTTGAGTTTTTATTTTTTCGCAAAACTTTTAGTTTGACATTATTAATTGTTTTTTCATTTATTGTTATAATAATTTTCAAACTTAACATTTATCTAAATATGTATTTTATTTTGTACCACATGCATTATGTAAATTTAGGTAATGTGTATAATTCTGGTTAGTTTTGGGAGAGATTGTGAGAGTCTCCTTTTACTTTGAATTTTAACATTGTTGTTTTTTACTGTTGTTTTACCCGGTAAGTTTATTATTTAATTTATATAAAAAAAAATTGTGATGTGTTTTTTTATAATCTTTTCAGACCTGAAGATGACCTTAAGGGGCCGATACTAGTTGTCGTTTAATAAAATTGTATGTGGTTTGATTTTGTATTTTATTGAATTTGAACGTTTGTACCACATTTGAGTGTTATGATAACCTTCCGTTTCTTAATGATACTTTTATTTATTTTAATTGTATTTTTATATTGAAGAGTAGTTTGTTTTATATTTAACAGATATCTTTAATTGTAACTTGTCCTAGTAATACAGTTCCTTCAAATATCATTTATCTTGGTATCGTCAATTTAATCACCGTTTAAAATTCAATTCGCATCCGATGTAGATCCTGTGCACAACGAAATAAACCTATCTTTCCATTCGATTTAATATCGCCCATCTAAGGAATTTATTTTTAAATTCTTCGGGAAAAGTTGCTTCTTTTAATTCTACAAAGTCATCACACGTAACTGCAGTTTCTTGGCGAAATGAAAGCCCGTTATCAACAATAATGGTTATATAAATGGATTTTTGCACCAGCCAATAAATGACCGAACAAAGATACCAACTCTATATGGTGTCAGATAAAATTTCATTCTGATTGTAATCAATACGTTACATGTTATGTTATAGAAATAGATTAACTGTATAAAACCAAAAAACAATGTTCATGCAAAAATTTATGAGGTAAAGTATAAGTAAATATTTGAAATAAAAGTAATAATATATTGAATCAAACAGATGAAAGAGAAAACTGATTACTTTAACTCCTGAAATTAATAGTATCGATAAAAATATACGATATTTCAGTTAGTAGAGTGTTAACGACAAGTAATAAAGCATCAAGCATAAAAAAGTAGGTAAAGTATAACGACCCATAACATATTACGATATTCGTTTCTATACATAGAAATGAGCTATTTAAATCCAAAATATCTCCTCAGTATACATCACCCTTTATTTTACGGGTCATGGAACTAAATAACACTTTTAATTTAAGGTTTTAAACAAAAAGTTTGAAAACAACATCCAATTAACTTATACAAGAACTACGTATTAAATTATAAAACAAGTTAAAGATATTAAATTTCTTTTCATTTAAGTTGGAGTTACCATTTTTATATTCCTTTTTCGTTTTAAGGTGTGTTTGCTTTTTGAGCAATGCATTTCGTTATCTAATGAAATATTTATGGAACCGAGCTCGACCAAGACTTATAAATTCAGAAATAGTTTAATATAGAGGTGAACTAAAATGGTTTTTCAATTTTTATGTAAGTTTCAGTTAGCTGACTGGATATTATCTTAGCGGAGAGAATATAATCCAGGATATTCAAAATTCCCTGAAGTTTAATTATAATAATACGTTTAATAGTTAATAATAGTTTCATTTAGGTAAAAGTTTTACAAAATGTTGTTATCAAACTAGAAAAACTGTTTCACTGAGAGTTGGTTCACTTTAAACCTTCTTATTTTTACATTAGAAATTTCAAGAGAAGTTTTTCGGCCAAGAGTTGATGATTGAGTGATAGTGTCTATGTTAATGACTTGAGGGTTGAAAATATTGGCTGCGTAATTTTTAGCATTCAATATGACTTTGAGTTATTACGTGTGATAGATATCTCTTTGTTTTTTTATTTTTAGTTATAAAATGGAATTTTCAACTAAGAACTTTTGGGTGTTGTAAAAGGCTTCTAACAAATTGTAAATTTTGTCATTCGGACTAGTGATGTTGGAAATACTATCAGTAAATTAGAAGTAGATAAGAATTTTATGAAATAAAATTAAATGAAATTTTATGTAGAAGGGTAGGATGATATTTGAATAGAGGAGCAGTAGAATTTTATCTTTTTAAAGTATAATCTTTGGTACTAACTAGTAATTTAAATAAATCTGTCTAATAAAAAAAATTTAAAAACGAAATAAAAAACATAAAAAGTTTAAATATTTTCTATTAATTAAGAAGCAAATTAAATTTCATTTATAACTTCTTATTTTTGACATTATTAATCTTTTCAAGTTACGTATGATTTTTTCCCCTCAGTATACCCTATACTCAGTCCCAATGGGTATGTTATTAGATAATATATCCTAAATAAATACTGTATAGATGGTGCATCAACGAAAACTTGACCCTCCAGAAACTCAGAAACAAAGGAGTTTTCCCAGCTTTTCAAAATTTACAAAAACAACTTTTATTAGCAAGAGGACGAATTGTTATACAAAATTCATACTCAGAAATTCAACTCATTGGGTAGAATAACTTTTAATTATAATAGGAGCAGAGTTATAGCTGATTTGAAATAATTTTTAAGTGTCAAGTTCTTGTTGCTACACTCTATATAGGTAGATCACACCCTGCATAGATAGTTTCTTCAGATTTTCACAGGATTACTAGAATGATTGACAGTTATATTTTATTCTTTTTCACCTACTTTGTACGAGACTCGTATAGTTCTTAATATGGTTCTCAATGTTTTTCTTTCGCGGTTTAATTTTTTCTATTATACATTTTCTTCAAAACCAAGAGGTGGGACACTCGTTCATTTTCTTTACTACAGACCTTACAGCAAATGGGCTTCTACATTGCATATATGTTTACTAAAGAATATTGTAATTGTATATTGCTGATCTCCATTTCGTTTTGTAGTTCTTTAGTTATTTTAACCCTGGTCTTCTCTGTATAAGTAGCCTTTATGGAAGTTTATCTTCAATAATATTAGGTTTCGGTCCCAAATTTGTATGGATTCATAGATTATGGTTTCTGTAACTATGAGCACTGCTGAGATCCAACTTATTCTGTAGCTGATCCTCCTATTGTAGTCAGTTCATCAGACTTTTAGTGCAAAGGATGCGACAGTATTTCTGATTACCAATATTATTTTTGTACTGCTGCTGCTTTGTTCTTCCTAACGTTCTATGACCAGATTATTTGAATCAATTACTTCCATGTAATAGTAGATTTTGCAACAAAAAAAATTCGATACGAGTATTGAATTTTGTTATTCTAACCGAGTAACAGACTATATTTTGTTTGAAAATAAATTATTACAACCATTTGCATCTGTTTAGAACAATTACGAAATATTAATTCCATCAGTTGTTATGGAATGAAAATACATGCAAGTTATGGAAACCATCCTGCTGACTAAACTAAAACTATTTAATTACGTGCAGGTTTAACCGACACTATAAAAAATGTAAAATAACTATTTTTTAAGATCTTTTTTAATTTTCGAGCCATAACTCATTTATTTCCTACTTTCAAATCCCAAAATTTATCTTGCAAAATACAGAAGAAGCAAGTGTTTCAGAATAAAGATTCTTTTTCAAGAGTGAGAATATTTACATTCTATTATTAAAAATGATTTTGGAATTAAGACATTCCACTAATGGTCCTGGAGAAATATGCTTTATGGATTTAATTTTAGAAGTCTCAGTTTTAGTAAATTTTATCACTAACCCAGTATAGAAACCCGATAAAATTTCGTCATATTTTTCGAATTTGATACATAATAAATATTTAGCATCACCAGAGATGTAATAACGATCATTCCCTCGAAGCAACTCTTTAAAGAACGATGTTTTAACTGAGTATTTTTCGGCATCGTTTCAGAGAATAAAATACCCGTTTAACGAAGTTATGGTTAAACTGGCGATACTTAACTCTCCAACCTCTCATAAATATCTTTTAAATTTAATGTAAGAGTTAATACAATTGGAAAGTACCATCGGGAATTATATATTTCCACACCTTCTTCCCATAATAGCGTTAGATTCTATTTTCTCTGATACCCGTGAGTTCATTAAGTCTACTGGAGAGTGAATAATTGATGGAACGACTCAAAATTACCTTCGCCGTAATATATTTTCGGCTGGTGCTATGAGCTATTATTAGGTGTATAGCAAAAAGAATGAAAAGCCAAGACAGAGATATTACAATGAATTTCAGTTACCGATATTGACAAGCTTTATGAATAAATTAGGCAAACAATAAATTCATTTTATACCTTTATTGCTTATCACTTAGCTTATTATTCAACTTGTGTTTAAATAATTTAGTTAAGATAATCCTATATAAAGTAGCTTGAAAGAGGATAAAAGAAAAATTAATAAATCATGTGAATGTATTCATTATTATGTATATGAAACATAGGTTTGCACTCAAGCAGCCTACATATTATAATGTTTCTATGTTTTTGATCTTCCAAAAAAGATGAATAATATAAGGACGTAGGTGCCCATTAAAATATAAAATCTATGAGAACGGCTACTTTAAAGAGAATGAAAAAATTGATATATACCAGGATAAATTGGTTGTTTCAACTCTTACTTCATGGTAATTATTCATAATTAATATGGAAACTCTTTAGAAGATTGTGGAACTTCAAGATAAGTATTATTTATCTTTCTATATTTTTTATATACCAAGATAGATCAAAATAATTCATCTAAGCAAAATCATGTTTCGTGCGGTGATAAAACATTTTTTTTTGAAAGTATTAAATACTAAACCAATAAAATCGAAGCTGGAGGAAGTTCATGGTGAGTTTTGTCCTTCGTATGCTTTATTTCTTAACTGGGTTGCTGAATTTTATAGCGGTAAAACAAGAATAGATGATGGACCACATTCTGGCAGACCAAAAACAACAACCTACGAAAAAATAATACAAAAGTCCATGAAATTATGGTACATGTACATGGACGAAGAGTAAAGTTTAGAGAGAATGCATAGAAAGCAGAGAGTTCAAATGACCATATACTTTACATCTTACACCAATATTTGGACATAAGAAAATTTAGTGCAAGATGGCTGCCATGTCTCTCGATAATCAAGAAAAGGCGGTTTTAAATGACCATTTCTCATAAATGTCTAGATATGTACAAAGATAATGAAGAAGATTTTTTGGACCTTCTATAGATATAGACGAATCGTAAATATTTCAGAAAAGGAAAAAACATTTCCGTTTGATTGATAAGTGATAGTTACACTTTTTTGGGATTACCAATAAATATTATGCTTCGTTATTAGACAGACTACATAAAGGAATCAAAGCTAAATGGCCTTATTTGGTAAAGAAAAAATGTTGTATTATAGAGATAACGCCCGTACTATAAATCGGTAATTGCAATGGGAAAACTGCACCAATTACAATTCCATTTAATTTAACATGCCTCGTATTCATTAGACTTGGCTCCGTTCAATTTCTTCCGAAGTCCAAATAAGAAATGGTTGAAAGAAAAAAACTCATCAAATACTGAAATTATGAAAGGATAATATGGCTATTTCGAAGGTATTAAAAAAGCGGTGGACTAAAGCTATAAGGAAAATATCAAAAATGCATTTAAATCAAAGAAAACGCTAAATCTTTACTAGAAAAACTAATTTAAAACAAGCCTACTAGATTTGAATGTGAACAGTCATCATCAGGTCTACAAATACCAAAAATGTGATATAAATAACAATTGTTAAGCAAACATTCATAAACATACCAAAAAAATATTAAAAAAATTACATCATTCAAAGTAATTAACATATGAAGTTAAAAGTAAAAATCCACCTCCCCAGTTTGTTATGGGTGATCCTCACACAGGTCTCTACCTTTAGTATTGGTTGTCAAACTTATGTGGCTACCTACCCTAACTGATTTTCCTTTCCTATTGTGGGGTTTCCTCTTGTTCTACTTTCCCAACCTACGTTTAATTTATAGTTATTGGATTCTTTTTTCCTGCTCCTCTCATGAGGATTTTGGTCTGATCATTGACTTTATTTATGCAACTCTATTTATTTGGTTGCTTTGTTTAACACGAGCACTCAAAAGGTGGACCCATTTTTGTTCGTTTCAGTTTTATATTACCAAATATTTGTTTTTAAAATTGTAATTAGTTTTCACGTGTATCCTTGGATTTTTATTTTTACCGTCATATGTTATTTATTTGACCTTTTTGTTTTTTGTAGACCTGATTGACTATTCACAGTCGAAACTAGCAATCTTGTTTTAAAAATTTAAAATAAGTTTTTGTGGTAAATATTTAGAGTTTTCTTTGGTTTAATCCTGCATACCACATATGAGCCTTATTGAGAACCTTTTCTAACAAACATTTTTGATCTATTTTCGTAGTTACTGCTAAATTTCTGAAAGAAATTTATCAAGGAATAAAATGGTCCACAACCAAAATTTTATCGTATATCATGACTTTAGGCCAATTGCATCTATTAACATCCATATAAATTTATGATCATTACAGAGTAGAACATTACTAAATATTTGAGATTTGTAACTTTCTTTTCAACAAGAATAAAAACACATTTCCATCTATTCTTTTTATCGTATATGTGGTTTTGTACATCCATTTGCAGAATGTTTTGTGTACATTCAGAAACCGGTTTTAATCCAGAACAAGCTACAGTTTCTCTTGATTAAAGTGATATAGCATCGGCATAAGCATTGTTACGCCTATAATATTACACGAAAAATCAAAATAGCACTGATGGAATATGTAAACAAAAGAACGGTAAGTCTACGCCCACTGGCAAAAGAAAAGAAAAAACTGTTGTTTTTTAATGGGTCTCCTACTGGAAAAATGTTTTATGAAATGTAGTCATCTCAGAAATTATGTTTATGTGAGAGCGCGTTTTTAGAAAAACATCAATTTAATGCGATGTTCAGGATTGCATTAAGTTTTCTTTGTATAATTTGATTTTATTGAACTTAATAAAATCTCCAACTGTGACAGATATAAAACTTTTAATTGGAGTCTAATAACTCTAATGGGTAAAAATATTTTTACTGATACTTCCACATATTAAGAAAAATAATAAAGGTGTTATATGAAATTAAAGGAATCGTTAGAGTCACATTTGTCATCTTCAGATATTTTTGCTTACGCTTCTTGTTGAATTAAAACTAACGGTCCTTATTTTAGTGGATGGTCCATATACTGGGTCTTTGATATTCTGTATAGTTGCACTACGTTGATTGTGCTTACGGTTCCGGGTCGATTTGTAGACCTAGTATTTTCTTAAGATATTTTTACCTCGACAACATCTTTTTATTTAGTTAAATTGGGAGAAGAGTCTCAATCGAATAGCCACCGATATAAGTCCCCTTGATTTTACATTACGGGAATAATTAAAAATTATTGAATAAAATTGGGTACAGTTCATTGCTCCTCTATCTCACTACGTTTTAACTGAGGATGATGAATTTTATTTTAATTTGGTTGTATTTAGTAAAAAGGAATATTAATTTATTTATGTTTGACAAGGTGAAATTATAAATTTTTAAAACTATTATTAATTCGATTGGATGATGTGTATCGTATGGGTTTCAGGATTTTTTCCCAAAATTAGCAAGTGACGAAATAAATAAATCCTTTTATTCGCACAATACTTCATATATATCTTATAAAAGTAAAAGGAAATGACTAATTCAAATTATAAAGGTATTATGTGAAATATTGTGAGAGTTATTTTAGGTTTATGAAAATTAAATTTGAATTTACAAAATGAAACATACAATTAAACTTTTAACAAATAGTGATAATTATAATGTATAATTATAAATATTTAAATTTGCTACAAATTATTTAAACTATTATATTTCCAATACTGTACTGAAATGATAAATGCAATTTATCGAATTAATAGTTTTGATTGAATATTGTTTATAAATGGTTTAAATGGAAGAAATAAACTAATAATTTTTAAACTAGGCTATTTTGTTTAATTTTTCGTACCATTGTGGTATTTTTAAAAATATTTAAGTTTTAATACAGGTTAAATCGTAGGCTTCACTGAAAGTACGTTTTTTATCATGAAAATACTGTATAGCTGAAAGCTGTTTTTAATCAGGCGTCCACAGGAAAAAATACAAAATATCGTTACCTATACATATTAAATTATTTTTTTTTAATTGAGGGTAGTTTGGAACATAATATATTTTTTAATTAAACCTTTGAAATTATGGATATAGTTGCAGATTTATTATTCAGAGAAACGTGGACTTTATAAAGTCTAAATTGCAATAGTTTTTGTTAAATGTATGAGATTATTTTTGTAAGTTTCTGAAATCAATACCTTTGTAAAACATTTTTTTTTATTTGACAAATTATAATTAATACACATTTAATGTATTAAATATACTCCATTTATTTACAAAACAGATTTCCATTCTAAATATTTATATAAAACTATTGCTTACACTTATTTTTCTTTGCAAACTAGAATATACAATTTTAATAAATGCTCTATTTTAACAAGACATTTTATTAAAAAATAGGTATGTTTTCCATGAATTGCACTATTAATTATAATTAAATTATTATTATGTCCATATAAGTTACATTTTTTTATATAAAATCGATTGTTCACTTTATTTACAAGACAAAAATGAATTATATCGTTTTCCTAAATTATAATTTTACATAAGAAGCTAAGAGTAACTTCTAAGAACTTAAGTTTAATTTAAAAATTAATAATACGAATTTCCCCATAGACCAAAAACTAATATAATATTCAATCTTTTTAGTCATAATTATTGGAAATATTTGAGTTACATGAAACTTGGTTTGTAGTTAGTAGTGATTACTTTTTATTAGTGGTAGTTTGTATTAAATTTATAATTCTTAATATATATATTCTTTTACTACTAAGAAATATTTACATATTATCTAAAATTTAATCATATTTGATATAAGTTTCGTTACATATACTCTTATTAATCGTATAATATAAATATATTTGTCAACAAAGATAATATTTTATGTTTATTTTTCATTTACACCCAATACTCCATATCGTGATTGTTTCAACGTATTACTCTTATCAATTCTCTTTCGTGTCTATGACCATTTGTAATTTTAAATAATAAAAAGGGATAGTGCAGGCAACAGACTATCACGCTCTAAATTAATATTAATGGTTAGAAAGAGTAATTACAAATACTTTTAGACATTTATTATTACAAATTAACTTCGGCATAATTGATAATATTGCTAAAAATATGACAGGCAACTTGGTAGGAGTTGAATAATTTAAATTGTTAATGTTAGCATATTATTTCAGTTTTGGAACTATCAATATAGACAAGTTAAAAAAATTGAATATCAAACAAATAACGAAAGTTAAACAATATTTCTTGTGTTTCTAATTCTTCCCTATTCAGGAATTTGATAGTTTATGGATTGACTTTATTATTTTTCTTCATAGCAATATCGTGGTATTGTTTTACCCTCTTCACATATAGCGTCTATTTTCTCCTAAGGGTTAAGAAAGAAAAGCACGCTTTTTTTTTACAAATTCATTGTCTAGACTAATTATAAAGGTATTATTATTCTTTACGTTACAAGAGAAGAAAAAACAAACAAAATCTACATGAACAATGGTCTGTCGAAAAAAAATGGATAGATTCAAAACGAAATAAGAAATAAAATGGAAGAATTAAAAATTTCAAAATGAGATATAGAAAATGGTAGGTTAACGAGGAGGAATGAAAATCATATATTGAACTTCAATTATTCAGTGAAAAATAGCATTTTATTCAAGTAAAGAATATCATGACGTGTTAATTAATCTAATACGCGATATTTTCTATCAGTGTCCCAAATATTGTTGGAAAGTGTAGATTTTTAACTAAAAAAAGTAGTGGTAAAAATTGTTCAAATCGTGTAATAATTGCAGAGAATAGATTTTTCACTCTTCTACATTCCCTGTAATCGACCATTCTATATATCTAGGCATACTAAAATAAAAACTTACATTTAGAACATTTAAAAAACTATTGTTTATTTTCAGCATTGAACTTGACCCAGTTATTCAAGTGTCGCGGTTTTGCCGGCTGTAGTTGCTTTTCGGAAAATAATATTTGGATAGATGTAAAATACTAATATTAATTTCTTTGAAAATGGCTGAGTTTAGAAAACAATTTATAAGAGATTTTTATTTTGCATACGTTTTTCTACCTCATCCATAAATATGCGCATTATTTTCGCGGTCAGTTTACTGGAAATATATTTAGTCGATGTGAAACTCTAATTACCATAAAATAAGGTTACATTGTCTTATCTAATAATAATAATAATAATAATAATAATATTGCCTTGTATCTAATTGTAAATTATGTTGGTTTATGTTGGTTCATTTATAAATACTACAGCTTTCTACCAGAAAATTACATGCAAAAGACTTTTTCTCAGTTTCAATCTACGTGCCTCTACGTGTTTTTGTATGGAATCTATTTATCTAGTGACTCCAATATCGACTCATTTACTTGAATTTTGGATAGAGTGCCTTTACAAACAATGTGTGGGACTGTAAAATGGACAAAAACATTTTGTATTTAGCTGAAGTGTATTTCGTTAACTGCTAATTTTCTGCTTGTTTAAACGGTGGAACAATACTGAAAGGGTAAATAGCCACTAAGCAGGAACTTTTATTTTTGCAAGCTTGTTGCGCAATCTTGTTCAAACACAATATCCGAGGAAGAGAGCCACAATGTGAAACTTTAAGCTAATGGCCCTGTTTGTAGCGGGCATCTGCTTTAATGTTGTGTGTATACCAAAGATTTAACAAACGCTGCGGTTTATAAGTGCTAATTTATAGTAAAACACCAAGTTATACAACTCTAAAGTTAAATCTTTCATGAACTTAGCCCCTTAGACGCTTTTTTGTTATCTATTCGAGCTCTAAAGTAAATGCAGTTTTCTTTTTTTAGAAACTTTATATATTTAATACCGGACGAAACTTTTAAGAACCGTTAGTGGTTAAAAAGAGTTCCCATAAAGCAACTTTCAGAAATAATTGTTTGTGGTGAAAAATAATATAAAAACTAATAAGTTTAGATGTGATAATGTATACTATAAACAGTATTTCTCTTTGAAGTAACTGTCGGGAGACATATAAAATATAATCGCAAGAAATTCTTGATTGTTTTCAAAAAATGATTGACATCATTACTTTTTTTCCGTAATCACTGAGCAACTGTTGGTTGTAAAAATACATCTAAAGGGTTTTTAAATATACTATAAGAATATTAAATGGATTAATGAGATTTTGTACAATTATACTGAAATAACTTTTGTAACGTTGAATCTAAAACTAAAATCAAAGGTTTAATAAACCCAAATATTACAGTAAATTTTATAAATCTTCATAATGATTTTTTCTGATTGGCAGAAAATTTATTAGTAAAATCTGAATGCAAATTAAAATTGGATGTAACAAAATAATGTATAATTCGATGTTAATATGTAAAGATAGTAAAAATATTATTGTAGGATGTTATAAATAAATTCGTTTGTCGTAGAGAAAGATTAAAATTTGAAAAATTTGAATTTAAAAATGTAAAACATAGGATCTATTTATTAAGAATTTTTGTTTAAATATTGTCTTATAGTACGAAATAGTATTATCAGTTTTTAGAGAAAAGTTTAGGCTTTCTAAAGATGTAACTATGTCTATGTAAACATCTATGGCCAGAAAGATATCTTGAGGTGAAAAGGTAATGTTAACAAAATTTTATAAAAATATTAGAAATTATGTGACAAAAGATGAAATTACTTGTGTTAGTTGGTTTTACTTAAAAAAAAACTATAAAAGGTCTGTAAAAATTATTAGTGAGGGACTTAATTTTTGACCTGTGAAGGGTCCATATCGTTGGTTTAATTAAAAATTCATAGCACTATATATTAATGAGTACTAACAATTAATTTTAAGTTTAATCTTAGGTAGCGTTAACTTCGCTGACATCAAGTCCAATACATAGAAAATCTGTGGTATTGTTAAAAGTTGTGTTCATCTTCATATTTGTGTGAAGAGTTTATAATTATATTAAATAAATAAGTCGACGTTAATTAGGTGAACGTAAATAGAAATGAACCATACGTACCTTGCGAATCTTATGAAAAAGTATATGGTTATAACTTATAGAATTCTTTGGTAAAAGCCGCTTTAAGGGTTGAAGTGTAAACTTTATTATTTTTTTAATTTTGTCTCTAATTCACTTAATATTCATGTTTTTTTCAGAAATAGTCGCGCCTAATTTTAATTAAATTTTCAGCTAGTTTGTTTAATTTAATTATTGAACTTCACTTCATATTATTACATTTTTTTCCGTAACTACTGTATCCTCCTTATATCAGAACGCCATAAATCTGCCTGATGCACTAGTCTATTACAGTAACATATGGCGTGGCACATTTTCTTGGAGCGCGGAAAGAAATATATCCTGCCCTAATTTATAACTAAAAAGTAATTTCAGTGTCGCATAATGAATAGCATACATTAAGTAGGCAATTATTTTTTTTTACTTGGAATCTAGTTAAATCTTCTTAAATGAGATTTAAAGAAAATAAAGTATTCCTAGTTTTCGTAAAAAAATGTTCTTTCTACTATTGATTTGATAACTTTTTTTATAAAACATTTTAGCATTTAACCAATATTGATTGCAAATAAGTTGAAAGGTTCATGTATTAAATATTTTAACTTTTATTCAAGAAATATATATTTATAGTTGTTTATAGATGTTACTTGCTATTTTATTGCGATGTAACTAATTTTTACCTTTTCAAGTAAAACATACTGGAGGCTACAACTTATTTTCACGGTTCTTGCAAATGTAATGAACAGTTCATCAGAGACTGACTTTTAATTCCAAAATGTAATCCGGAGATAATTCAATGTACGTACTAAGCCTAAGGGGTCATATTTATTAAAAAACAAATAAAGAATTTCCATATTTACCTGGAAATTGTATGTTTAGGTTTACATTTTGAGTCTGAAATATTTTTCATAACTACGAAAACAATGAAATGCACTCATTGTTGCACAATAAAAAAATAACAGGAAATAATTACTACACATAAAAATATAGTCTATAATATTTTGAATAAACAGAAAATTTCAACTAATATTTTCTTGTTTCAGGTAAGATTGCAGAAAATCACAAGAATAATTTTTTGTAAGTACAGATATTTGTTTATTTTTAACTTATGTAGTATTTTGACAACAAACTATAAATTGTGATTCCTTCTATTTCTGAGCCAACATGCAAACAATGTGAGTAATTCGACGTGATTTCTTCTGCGCGAAATGAATATTTAAAAAGGGCAGTCGGTCGTTTTGTTCGACCTCGAAGTATATTTTAAAAAGACAAATTGACTAGCCTTCGGAGACACCGTTAATTTTTTAAAAGTCCCTTTTTAGTTATTTAGGCTATTCGGGTGTTCTGATGATGCCCTTAATGTGTCAACTCGGCTCTGAACGTCCGAAGATAATGCTTCGGTCCTACCCGAATTCCATTCGAAATGCGTACTACACACTGGAAACTACCTGTTTTTTTTTTGCTTTTCTGGGACACTGCCATAATAACAGAAACGTGCTAGACATACTTGAAGCACCGAAACATTCGTTCGAACGAATAATGATTCTCACAAGTGCCAAGCGTTTTATCGCAATTGTGAACCGTCTCCCATTTATTAAATTTTTTCGTATGAATTGTGATGGGGCGTTTTTTGTACGTCAACTTTTTGTACTCGATAAATCTGTTAAAAGGAAGTACAAAACTAACATTTGTTATGTATTAGTTTAAGTGAACAAGAGCACATCATCATAATTAACGTAAAATAAGAAAAATATGGTCATCTTCAGATTTATTAAATTCTATCAATAAATTTATTTACTTAATCTTATGCCTATTTACCGTTAGGTTAGTTTAGGTTAGGTCTTATGCCTTTTTACGGTAAGGTTTAAGGTGGTGGGAGTCGGGTTTTTTCTTTTATAGTGTCGTTTTAGCTATCCTATTAATTTAAAGTTTTTCCTGTAGTTTGAGTTTTAGAGTCCCTTTTCGTATTCCATTTGTCGTTTGCCATACGTTGTTTCGTCATCTGTAATTAGTACTTTTATTAGATTGTCCCATTTATGCTAATATTGTTGTTGTTATTTATTTCTTTGTTCTCGTACTCGGTTTCTAATTTCCTTCTGCAGCTCTCTTTCTTCGATTGTCATGTCCACGTATATTTTATATTCCTTAATTTCTTTTAGTTTGCTTTTAGTACATTTATCTTTTCTGTCATGCTCAATGTTTCCATGACTTATGTTCTATTGTTTTTTTTCGGCGTCAGTAATCTTTGAGTTTACTGCTAAATGATCTTTTATAAAGAATTTTAATTCGTTTTTAAATATTTTATCATACTTTTCTTGGTATAATAATCCTGTGATAGCTAATCTTATCCTTCTTGTATTTCTTTCCATTTGCTTCAAGTTCCTTTCGGCCCTATTTTCCATCTTTCTATGTAAACTAATTCGAATAGTATGGGCCCAAAAAAAACAATCTCTTTTACATTATTAGACACCTGTTACAAAGTGTTAACGAGAAGAAATAAGCTAAACAAATACGCCGAGAAATTACAACGGGAATTTTCCCCCGATTTTTTTGTGATAAGCGAGTTTTCTTATGGTCAAAATAAACCTGGACAAATACATACCTTGAAATCTGAAACTCAACTCCATATCAATAAACAGAATTACATAAATTGATTTTTATTTATAAGAGACGAGTCAAATTATTGAAAATAAATATTTGGACTAATAATAAACTACACTAAATTATTATTGGCAATATGAACTAATAAGTCAATCTATTTTATTACTACTGATCTCCAATTTTTTGGGACGCCTTGTACCTATACGGTCGGTGGTTAAACTAATATTTTGCGGATTATCGATTATAGTATAAAAACCATAAGTTTCTTCCAATTGATCACATTGTAACATGAGAGCTCCCAAACTAGCAATATCGTTTAAACCGCCCTCGAGGCTATTACCGCCTTCTTTAGTGTGGTAAAAAAAGGAGCTGACGTAGAGTGAAACGTCAATTGGCTCTATTAGCATTACCGATGATTAGGGGGAGGATGAGTCTACTAACTATCCACTTGAAACTCAATGAACAGAGGTGAATATCCGACTTTCATAATTGGATAGTATCTCAAGTCCAATTTAATGGATTCCTTGAGATTTTAGGCTAGATCGCCCGCTAAAAGTGATTAAATTTTGTGTACCGCAACATAAGAAATGTATACAGCGAAACTATTATTTTAGATATTGTTTTTAAGAAAATAGAATAAATAAAAGTGAAATGATTAAGAAAATGTGTAACTAAGTTTATTAAAATTCTGTGCCAAAATTCCATTTATCATATTAAAGTCTTAAAAATGCTTTATAATCGTAAATAGGTAGAAGTCCAATAGATCTTCATATAAGGCAATATATGTGTATGAATCACGAGAATAACACATTTTCCGTAACATTTCTAGAGCCGTTTGTTATTCTATAAAGTCTCAGATCTAATTTATAGGAACATATTTCTGTTTTAAAAGTAATTATTACAGGATAAATATATATTCAAATATTTGTTGATGTAGGTTTTAATAAATAATCGGATTTCATTTAATATTTATTTAATATCGATTTCAACATTGATATTGATTTTGTATAAAAAATGATTCAATATTTTATAACTTCACTTGTAGCTAACGTATTATTTGTTATGAAGTTGTGTTTAATGTATTTTAGATTGTGTTAATATTGATCGCATAAAAAAAGCGAATTTTCTTTTTGTTTTAACCGATACTATTAAAACTGTATTTATTTAGAATATATAAATAATTCAAATATAACATATTAACAAGAAATGTTTCATTTATATTCGAAAATAACTTTAGAAAAATTGGCACCAATCGGTTTCTGGCAACCAACTTTTTTTTTTGTGTATTGATATCTGCTGATATATTTGAAATTAATAAAAATATAAAATATTTTCGAAAAATCAATACCCAATTATTAGGTTTTTATTCTATTTAATTAATATATGGTAATAAAACAAATGATTTGTTATACATAAATATTTTTAATTTAGTAAATCACACCATTTTTGAAATAACATTAATTATTTGGGACTAGTATATATTGTAAATGAATTAAAATATGTTTTTTAAGAGATTAGTTGAAAATATTTGAGGTTTTATAATTAAAATGAATATTCGAATTAAAAATTTGATTAAACAAATAAATTTTGTAAACCGTGTAAAATTTGTTGTTTTTCAATATTAAAGAGTCTAGATAAAATTCCAACCAAATAACCAGGAATACTAGTAAAACTCATCAAAAACAGATGTATTTCATTTTTAATATTTCACCATAAACATCTGATACACAAGCTTTTTCACAAATTAATTAAGTTTGTTTCAAAATGTTTGAGTGAAATAAAACTTGGAAAATAGAATGTATATTGTCCAAATTAATTTTTTTTTCACCCATGAAATCAAAATTATTTGATCTATACAAAAACTACCATAAATAATATTTTTTTGTTTGAAATAATAATTTTTCTCTGTGTGCACTCGAATAAACATTCAACAACTCGTTTATGATAACAGGCGATTGTTTAAGTTAGGAGTTAGTGATTTCTATTGACCTCACTTGTACTTTATATCAACACATAAACGTAAAATTATCAGTGCAGAATCCAAAACATTCGAAAATCATTCGACCATAAACTATACGGTCGCCTGGGGTCTCCCATTCTGAACATCTCGCCCACATTATTTCCATATTGATTTTGAAATTCTGTAGAATATCAATCTCGTTATAAAGTTAGTCGAAATAGAGGTTGTTGAAGAATTGTTAGTGCATACTCGGTGTACGCAAAACTTTAAATATAAATACTTGTTTCATTGGTTGTAGAAAATGATATTGGTCAGATCAAAGTTCTATTTTCTGAGGTGGATTTTTGTTTCTTGCGTTGGTTTCCATGTTGTTTATAAACTTTTATTATGTTATTCTGTTTTAAAGATGGACATGGTTTTAAATTAAACAAAGCACACAATAGAGACTTATAAACAAACTAACGTATTAAACTAGTCAAAAGTAACAAATATTCAACTAATAAATAATTGCAAACACATAACTTCAAACGTCAAACATAACCAAATAAATGTTTGTTCAAGTTTATAGTCCTCCACGACTAAAGTGTATATATATTCAGAAATAAAATATGCAGATATAACTTAAGCCAATGTAGTAGTAGAAAGAAAGAAAAGAAAGAGCGCAATAATGTAGCTTCCCCTTTAACCACTTTCTCTCGAACTCCGCTGTATTAGAGGTACGATCACGACTGTAGGTACGTTACTATTGAATTTTACTGAAACATTGTTCCTAATTCCGATGTACCCACTTCAAGATATTAGAGGCAAAATTTTAATGCATTATTTCTTCGTCATAATGCATTCTTATGTTTGCATGAATTCTTGTAGTTATATAAATACTATTTTTGAACCTCTATGAAAATTACTGCTACCGGAGGTCCACGTTAGTTAACGTTAAAAAAAATATTGATCTTAGTATATCAGTCGGAAAATACACAATTACTGAATTAAAATAAAAATTATAGTAGTTCTATTGTAAATTGCAAAACCTAATAAGAAAAGCGTGTAAATGATAAAAGAAGGACTCTATACATAGCATGTTATTACAATTCACCTTTAGTTTTTATTAATGAATGAAATGTTTTATTTTTGAAATTATTTTTTTTAAGTTGAAAAAGTTTCAACATTTTTCGTAATTATATTACCAGACGTATTATTAATCAATGAAATTGGCACACATAAAGTGCTGCTGCTAGTAGCGTCGATTTTTAATTTTTTGATCGTCTTATTAAACTCTCATTCATTCTCCGGGTTTGGAACTGGCATTGGTATTTTGCTAAATTACAAATTTTATTAAGCACAAATTTTTTGAAATTTAATTAAAATATTAATAAAATTTTATACATTAAAACTTTGTTTTCATGAAAATATATGAAATAATTTTCAGTCGAAATCACTCGTCCTACGCGTTCGTTATTTTGTCACAAAAATTAATTCATGCATTTTTTTGAAACCATGTTTTTATTGTTAATTGAAATTTGAATGGAAAAAGTCGGCCACTGTTTGCTGTATCTTTTAAAGTTTTATTACCATTAACGTTGTGATTATTGATCCATTTTTAGAAACTTTCTGTTTAAATCATTTTTTGTGCATTACTTCTGCCTAAATTTTATCCATCGCAAATATTGATTATACTCTACTTGTATGTGTGTCAAAAAAATAAAATCTATTTTCTATTAGAACCGGGTCTGTGCAGTATTCTAGTGGAAAAGCTATGTTGCCAAAGCAGTTTTGTTGAAATCTTATTCGTTTCTCTTTTTGTTTCATGTAATCAAATCGGAATAAAGGAGACGTGTTTATGATTAGAATGTTTTTAGGTCTACATGGACTCCATCGTTTATAAGGAGGTAACTGTTTTTAGTCGGAAAAAGTAACGTGATGATTTTGGATCTTAACATTTGCAATTACTTATATTGGATGAAACTATTAAATGGAATTAAAATTTAAGTTTTCCATTTTAGAATAGAAATATTATACCACCACTCAATATAACATATGAGTTCCGTGACTAGAAATATATTTTTTTACGTGATTGACGATATTTTGACCACTTTATTTGGCTGAATAAACGTAGTTAGAAGTAATGTTCATTCATTAATATTAACTTGAACTTAATATCTTGTTCAGTATCACAAACATTGGCCCAGAGACGGAGGTGTCATCGGTGTCTCCTCAAAGTTAGTTGGTTACATCACGATGGTGGCAGTAGAACAACAATCTTGAAACTCATTCCCCGAAGTAAATCATCAATTCCGTTTAGATCTCCTCGGAGACACCTTTACGGTCGGATGATAATTTGATCTTCCGTTGTTTAGTGTTTGGTATGATGCCTCTCTCGTCACCAGATTAAATTCGTAATATTATCTACCAAAAGCACTAATTCGTTATGGTAGTTTAGCGTCGCAACTACATCTCCGGCAGCCAAGAAGCCGATTTGCTGAACTTTATGGTAACTTTGATATTTCAACACAATTTCCAAATCGATGTCGAAATAACTGGATGGAGGTTCTAGGAAAATTCAGTCGAGAGAATAATTTAAACTATGTTAAGATTTGATTATATATTGTAAAATGAAACAGTTCCGTCACATTTAATTACCTTGTAAAAAATCCTATAAATTTACCGCTGCGGGCGTATTAACTATTCTATTATTTCTCTCACAAAAAAAACATTGTTATTTCGATTGAATCGAACAATTTTTGGCGGCATTCATTTTACGGAATATTATCTGCACTATCAAGAACAGCCAACAATTGTACATGCTAAAAAAACTAAAATAAAATTTATATCAAAGCAAATACCGATTCTATTGCAGTAAACTGTCCGTTGTTTCGTTTCAATAAATTAATAATATAATCACGAATGCCTTTTTGGTTACTATGTAAAGGATACGCATTAAAATTGGAAGAATTTCTAGTCCAATACATGAATATTCTGGATTGTTAACATGTACCATTTTGGTACAGTTTATCAGGTTCACTCCTGTGATTTGATATCTGATTGTGGTAAATAATAATATGGGTAACAAATAGGTCAGCATCACATGTAAAGTCATAATACATTTACAACGTAGTAGCATTACACCAATGAGCGCGAGGTACAGTTAGAATATCCTAATATTATAGATCATACGAGGATGAATCAAATACAAACGGGATTTTTGTTCCTGAAGTGTGTCCAAATGTTTTGTAATGTATATTTAAACGCCGAAAGCCTAATGGCTGATATTAATGAAATCCCTAATTATTTGTTGGTAATGAGCCCCGCCTAGTACATGTTTGATGGAAGATATTTACGATTCAGATATAACTACTTTATTGAGGGATACAATAACGAAAATAGACATACAGGAAATACCTTAATTTGTGTACACAGAGAATTGAAAGTATTGAAGTATTTTAGATTTTAATATTCACTTGCTAACTGAAAATACTTATATCACAAAATTAAAGGATGTTTTTATTGACACTGGATTCAAAAATATTGTGGAATGTACAAGACCAAATAGAAATGGTTTAAGTACATTAATAAATTTATTTATAACGATGATTCAGTTGCAATTGAGTTTAGGTCATTTTATGATTTTAACAAATTTGTTATTAATTAGTTATAAGTTATAACCAAGCTGCTTTTGTATTTGAATGCATAGGTAAGGACTTAAATTTTGATTTAATAAATAACACATTTTTTACATTAGCACGAAAGTATCACATTTATATTTACGCAAAATATAAACATTTTGTAGCAAATATTTTAAACTGACATAATTCTGTGTCGCTAAAGAAACAAATAAAAATATAAATGAAAAAGATAAAACATGCTTATCTTAAATTTCCGCGATTTGCCAAAACTTTAAATATTTTTATGACAATTATTTCACCCTTTGGCATCGTTTTGAAAAATCGTAAAATTTTATTATAATTTATTTTTTACATTTATAATGGACAGAGTCTTCAAAGTAAGAGTAGAAACACTCATTATAAAAATCGAAATACTTATTAAATGGTAAATGGCAGAGATTATGCATTTAAAAAATATTCATAGGAAATAAACAACAAAGCTGAAATGAATACAAAATAAATAGAAATAGGATCGTTAATGTTGTTAGAACTGAAAAATGTAAAATGCAAAATATATACTAAAATAGGGCAAAATCAAAGGAAATGTGGACATTTTTTGTAAGTTCGCTATCTAAAAATAAATCAAATAATTTGGTCGAACTTGAACTTTAAAATAATGTGATTATGAAATATATTTTAAGCATTCCATATGCCCTAACTGAATTTTATGTAGATAGTATCCAATTGATTGCTAATACGATTGACCAAACAATAACATATTATTAAGCTTTAGATAAATGCAATAGATATTATCTTGCAAAATTTCAACTATGTACTGGTGATACTTTAATAGATATGCTTTTCGTAATGTAAAATAAAAATAGAACTTATGACATTAACATTAATATTTTAAAAAGTATTTTACGAACTTCTCAGAACTACTCTTAAATTAAAAAAAAGTTGAACTAACTGCAGAAATTGCAGAGCAGAGCAATGCGAATATTATCTAGTTCAAAATATACTTCCAAAACCTAATGTTCGAAACTTTGAGGTGGATGCCAATCAGAAATCTCTTGTTGCAAACTGTATTAATTTTTATTCATAAAATCAAACTTTACTTCCCATTTACCTACAAGAGCATCTTATTTACCACTTTAATGTACATAGTAATCCAACGCGAAACAGAAATCACTTTTCTATTGAAACGTTGTTAAATGCACAACAATTTTTTAAAGGTCTAGATTATTTTAAATAATTTCTAGAAATCATTATTGTACCTACATTTAAAATACAAGTCACGAATTATTTAATTAGTGCATATGTTTCCAGAACCAGTAATAATCCTTAGGATTAATAGTTTGATTGAATGTACAGGAGTTTTGTATATTTTAATTTCGTCTCCCAGTGGGATAAATGTATTTACACTTTTGGCAATTTCTTTTGAATGAAAAACATTCCATTGTCACTTTTTAGCATGACAGTGCTCAAATTAAAAACCAATTTAGCCGTGGCATCTCTCAACTATCAAATATCAAACTAAATCGTCCCAAATTAAAAAATTGCATTATTAAATTGAGAACGAAACCTTTTGCTTCAAGCAAGGGTACCCGTTTTTCGCTTTTATGGCTTTCTCCCATTTATTAGCTTATCCTTTTATGGTATTGATTTAATGCAATAATAAAAAAATAAAATTATTGACTTGCAATGAATAAATAATGAAGTTAACAATCAATTTAAGTTTTCCGAACGAGTCACTAAATAATGACTTGAAGCTTTCAACAATAGTTCTCGATCATCCAATTTAAGCATTCGATTGCATGCCTGATGCCGTGAAATCCGCAGGTTTTTACGGCGCATTATGTATCGTGCTCATTACCTAACATTGCCGTTAAACTGTAGTCTGAAAAGTAAATATAATCTTGACGTAATTGTAGTTAATACGACAGTTGATATGTAGTTCTGCAGTGCTCATCAAACATTGGCTCTGCGTTTAATTCCCCCTGAACAGGTGCACCGGAAGTATTGGAGACAATAATTACGTTATTTTAGTTTGAGCCCCTTTTCTATTTAATGTCAAAACTGTCTAATGAACTAATACTAAGGATTTTTGCATTGTAATTATAAAACGAGCTGGTTTTATATTGCATTGGAAAATGTTGAGCTTCCGATCATAGAATTTGTTTCATTCGTTGAAAGAAAAAGCCTCATTATTGTACTCAAATTACACTTATCCGTATTGGATGTTGTTCCTTGACTATCCCATTTTAAATGAAAATCAATTAAGCGGAAATGTTTGCTCTCTTTTCTAGTTCGGAAATCCTGGAATACAACTCCTTGAGTACTTTTAATAAACGTATATAATAGTAATAAAAAATTCATAGCATACTTGGCAACAACTGACACATTTGTTCCGATCGGGTTCGTTTTATTTATGTTCGAATTCCACAGCTGACGAATGTTACGTTCACGAAAATGTATATGCCGAACAATAAGAAACATCTTTTATGAAAACAGCAAGTAAAAAGCTGACTTGAGACACTTTACATTTTTTATAGCAATTGAAGTCGACTTGCAAAAGCTCACGTAAGCGGATATTTTATTTTTGATTGGAAGAAGTGACATGGCAGGAAGGAAATACGTGTTTTGATAAAAATTGGTGCCCACGATGCGACGGAAAAACCATATAACAAATTTCGTGTCATCATATTCGATGAAGATGCACATAAACTGTTGACTTTTGGAAGTATAGTTTACATAAAAACACACTTGCCTTTTTGTATAGTCGCATAATGTTAACAGTTAAATACTCCTTCTTCTTCTATTGTAACCGAGCCGCCTCTTCAAAAGCAAGACTAAATTTAAGATCTTGTAATTTATTAATTAATTTTGCTATAAATATTTCAATAAAAGTACTTAGAGTTATTTTCAAACAAGCTTGTAAACAAATAATGGGCATTGTTGGAAAAGCTGGGCTACACCTGGGGTTTTTTTGGGATTTATACCTCCCATAAAAAATAAATCATTCAGATTGTTATCACATCATATAATTCTCCGAAGTGAGGAATTGACTAGTTTTATAAAAGCCGAGTCTTTTAGTAAATCGAAAGTTATAAAAAAATATGTAAAAGCAAAAAGTAGCTCTAGAAGTTCAGTTTAGAAAGCTAGATAAATTCGAAAATAAGTTGTACTTTAACACCTGTGTGGAAGAGTTGTTCGTGATCACGTGTCTTTAGCCTTGTTAATTTTTTTTTCTAAATTAGTTAATAGAGTTAAACGGTAAATTAAAGGATTAATAATAATTCAAATCATTAATTTAATTGGTTGCATTGTAAATTTCGCACATTGTTCTTCATTTAATTTTTATAGTTATTTTCATATGTTCCTGGAACAATAAATAAGTTAGATAAAGTTCAGTTAGTTTCTTTGTGATTTGGGCGAGTATATCTAAGTACTGGGCGTGTCCCAAAATCGGTGCTGCAGGTCTGAAGGCTTAAGAATGGTGAAGTGTCAATTTCCTTTATTAATATAGTATGACTGTCGACTAATTAATCCAACCTGTTTCGTTAACAAATCTATTGTAAGAAGTTTTTGCTTCCGCTCGGCGAAAACCAAATCAATACATTTACCCACTTTTACGATTTCCTCCTAAATTCCGCTAAATTTTTCATTTCTCTTGATGTTTCTCTCTCCCATATTCCTAGTAAAATACAATTTATTATATTATAAATTTCATTTTTATTGCTTATAAATTATGTTTGGAATTAAAGTAAAACAAAGGAAATAATTGATCTTCTTGTTGTTCTGAAGATACAATAAATTGGATTTATGCGCTCAACCTGTAATTACTGATTGCATTCGGCATTGGTTCATCAAATCAAATTGCTCCAATTCCCTTTAGAGAACATTTCCGCGAATCCTCAAGTTACACTTGTTACAATAAGAAACAATTAAAGTAAATTCACTCGCTAAACTTTCCGACTACGGTGTTGTAGTGAATAAATCATGACTGGGAAAGTTCCATGGAACCTTGTTCGATTGAAAATGTTCATTCATATCACCAAAGACCCAGCTCACGTCCAATGTTCCCGTTTAGTTATCAACACTAATTTGACCCCAAGTGCTCTTGTTATCCTTCCCGGCCAACTCTTTAGGCGGAATATATTGTCTTTCTATTACCGTTAAGGTCGGTATTCCAACTTTCCGAACAAAATCGAACTTTACACTTTTGAGTGATGGAAATTTGATGATCTTAAAGTTAATTTGGGGCGCCGGTAACACCGAAATTACTATAGGCAGAGGAATACTTCAAAGTTCCGGTAAACTTTTTTTCGAATTAGAAAATGGATGGGAGGGCAAAGATTTTTAATACTACAACAATAATTATCTTATGGGTTGTAACAGTTGCTTGTACATGGAAAGAGGATAAAAAATCCAATTTGAAATAGATTAACTTTATTGAAACACTTCCAGTCAGCGTCCAACTGTTTTTCTAAATATTACATTTCAAATTTACTATTAAATAAGTAAAATAGATCATCTTGAGAAATCAACACAAAAAGACATATGGATTTGAACTGACAGAATCCAATTTTTCGAAAATACTACCTCAGAGACCTGGGAGAGGCAACAACAAAACTAATGGAAATATCAAAGGAAGTAGGTTTAGAAATAAGTACAGAAAACAAAATAGGTGGAAATAAAAAAAAATGTCGGAATAGAAACAAACATAACAACAAGTGCAAGGAAGAGACTACACCATAGTAGAATTTAAAGAAGTGAAAAACTTAATATCATTGCCAAATATTCAAGAGGGGAAAATGTTCAGCTGAGATTTAGATATTGTAATAACTCCATTAGAAGACTAAAAAGTCTCCTAAAAATAAGGAAGAATCCGTATAAGTATAAATAAAAAATTATAAAACAATATTAAGAGATACGTTGATTTATTCGTGTGAGACGTGTAAAATCACAAACCAAACAAAACAAAGGCTGGAAAAATCGAAGGCAAAACATTCTTAGCAAAATATACCGAGGGAAACAAATAAACATAGGACGAGAAAGGAGAACTAATGCTGAAATATATGAAATGTTTAACGAGACTTCTAGAGGTAACTTTGTGAAGTGGAAAAGACTGCAGTGACTTACAAAGAATAGAAGAAAATAGAATAATAAAATAAATACGAAAAACTCTCAAGTTGGATTCAAATTTCTCGGTAATATTCGCTGTCAGTTAAATGCCAAAATAAAAATTATTTCTGTCCACTACTACTTGGTGTCCATTTAATCAGTAAATTTACAATAATTGTTTATTCTAGTAATTTGAATATTGAAATACAGTTTACTTTATTGTCAGTCAAATTCTATTTGTGGAAAATGCACCTTAACAATTGAATGATCACAAAATCTTATGTCTTCTTGAAATTCAGGAGTTCGGTCAGCTTCAACTTTCACTTCACGGTGAGGGAAAACTGTTCATTGCAGAAAGTTTCTAAATGTAAACTAAGTTTTATATTCTGGTACTCCACTCACTATCGTTTGTTTTTACGTGAAAATGACGTTCTATTGACAAACACACAAGGACAAGTGAATTCATGAATCGGCTTTTTATAAGTTGTCCATAATCATAGCCCGTTTTATACATAAATTTATACTTTACAGTTATTTTTTATGAAATTTTATCAAAAATATCAAACTTTAGTAATATGAAATTCAAGAACAGAATGTGTTTTCACTTAAACTACTATTGTGCCACACATTTTTGTTTGTTTGTGATTTTATAATAATGTGGTACAAACACAAATAAAAACAGATTTCAGCAAATCGATAGATCCACACATTTTGTTGATTAAATTGATTTTTCATCTGTTGTGTACAATCAAAGCAAAGTGGTTGAATACTCGTATGTACCAAACAAAGCCATTTTTGGCAAAAATTTCGATTTCTGCAGTAATAACACTTTCCACGTTTGCGGTTGGCATTTGGAGCAGCCCTTGGATCTTGTAGTTGTATCCCTGTTAATCGCCATACAGTATTTCGAGCTTCTCTGGGTATGTGGTGGTTTGATGCTCTTTTTTTGTAATTGTGCTTTTACTAAATCAAGTGACAAATTTGTCAGAAAAATTCTTCTAGAAATAATATAACATTGTTTTATAAAATTTGGTGATACGCCAAATCCTAAATTGACACTTGAGATTTCAAACTAAATTGTTCAGAAAAATCATTGTCGGTTCCCTAAATACAGACTGATGAACTAAACATTCATTTGGAATCATTGAGTCTCTCGAATATTGATGTTTAATTTTTGGTTGTATTTCTCAAATATATATATTTATTTATAATCTGGTAGCCCTTCATAATATTAATAACAATCTCTCCAAACAATGTTTTCAAAATTTGCTGAAATATCAAATTTCGCGACATTTATTCATCATCATGGTTTACAAAGAGGAAACCTTTTCACCAAATCAAAAAACAATTGTTTTAATACAATAACAAAAAAACACAGTGTTGGTTGGTGTGTTTTGATGTTTAGTTTAATATTTTTCTATATTTAGTAAATTATTGACGATACCAAATGTGGCATGCCATCCTTTCGATGTATTGTTTGTTATTTCTGTGTAGGATGTCAGTATCTACTTACTAAATGCTGCAAAGTTAGTAAATTGAATTAGTTCATTAAGTTTATTTCATGGATTGCCTCAAAATCAGCCGCTTTAATTATGTTGGCAGTTTCAGAAACACGCATGTCTCCTCTGACTGACGAAAGTATATAGCTTGTCTGTTTTAGTCTGAGAATATTTGGTGAAGTAGTTTCTCAATTAAGAAGAGTTTCAAATGAAGAATTGTTAACTAAACGCTGGGATGATGTAACTTGTGTATACAGGTTAACTTCGAAATTAAGTTTTAGTAACAAAGATAACATTGGAATTTAATTAAATCATATTTTCAATTTCTAGGGATTTTGGGTATTTTACGGAAATTGCTACATTAAATCACTTCTTCATTATTCACATTGTGGTCTAATAGTTTTTAATATTATATTTTGTTATGAACGAAAACATTTTATTTTTACAAATTTTATTTTAATTATTTAATACCAATTAGCCAGAATAAAAGAAAATTTATTAATTTGGTTGGGTGCACTTTGTATATTTTCTATTAGATCCATTTTGGTTAAAAAATGATCTCCAAGTTAATTCCGATTTCATTTAACTGTAATAATGATATTTACAATTCAATGTATTCCTTGTACATAAGTTTTTACAAGTGTTTTACTCTAAATATTTCTTACAACGAATTAAACAATAAACATTAACGAGAATTATAAAACTTGGTATTTTCTAAACGCCAGTGCTAAAAATTGTCTTACTTTTGAAATATGTCAACCTTGAAGTTCTTCCCGATACAATGATGGTTATGGTCCAGCATCAGTGTAAAGATATAAAAATTCTTTCACTTAAGAAAATCCACTTTTGTCTCAGTTAAGTCTTTTAACTAATTTTATGTCACTATTATTTGTAACTTTGTTTTTATAACATTTTATGCACTTAAAAATTGTTTGTCCTTTTTTTTAAGGTTATGCAAGTTCCACAAAAATGAAATTAATTGACCATGAAATACCTCTAAAGGTATTATCAAATAAAAGAAAAAACTTAAAAACAATTCGAAGATCACCAACTAGAATAACTCACTAAATTCAATTAATTTATTTTTTTAAAACTTATTTAATAATTTTTTACAATTTTCTAGTTTGTCATGAATTGTACTAACTTGAAGAAATTGAAGAAAAAAATTATGAAAAATCTGTCGCATTCCTTATTTATAGCTTTGCGTTAAACACCAGAGTATTTTAGGAAAATTTGACATTTTTTAACAAATATGGTAGAAATTTTAATTAATTACTAATTTACCATGCTTGAATATTCTTAATTACTATTATTTACAAGGCTCTAATTACTTTCTAATAAAATTTCATTTCTTTTCTTTTAATTTTGTATAACAACTTTGCATGATAATTTTTGTTTCATTACATCTTCGTGAGCATATTTTCGAAATTCTGGGTATAATTATTATCAAATATCAGGAAAATTTTTAGGTAATTTCAATAAATAAAACAATTTCATTTAAACTATTACACATGAAATCAATCATTTTTTTTTAAATTTTTGACAAATTTAGAATTGTAATTTACCATGTATCCAATTTTATATGCTATAATTCAGAAATAATACAAATTCTAATTTACAAACATTAATTAGAGAAAATATTGTATTACCTGCTTAATGTTAAATGAATACTTATCACTTCTAACATACTTTATTTTATTACACACACATTATTATTCATAATTATAATTGTGTGTAATTCTACTGCATGAAAAATTATTGATATTTGTATAATTTCAATTAAATGTTTTTATTTATTGGTAATTTCTATTATATTATTATTACACTCAAAGATCTGAACCTTACTGCAATATATTTTAAATGTTTCTAATCTATAATAGTACAACTTATTATTTATATTGCGGGAAACTGTTACATATTATTATTAAACATAATATACAAGGCACTGATCTAGTTTCATCTAAAATCTTTTTATGTACTGTAATTAAATTATCCAATTAAGATTATACCGCTGAACAGGAAGCGGAAATGTCAAACTCACTTGTACTAAGTAAAAGCACGCTGTTTAAAATGTAATAAGAATTGCTCGCCACTTAGACAATAAACGAGACTTGTTATGTAATAAAGAAATTCTTTTAAATGTATTACGAATTATAAGTACTTTCCAGGTTTTTGTCCGAAATTTCCAAAGGAGCATTCTTCTCGTTTTTGAGTAGAAAATTGTAGAGGCGGTTAGAAGAAAATAGAAGTAAAAGGACCAGGATTTGAGTACATACTTCAGAATGATATTCTGTGTACGTACGTAGAGCAATCTAAGATACTCAATCCGGTAGAAGTGTGTATTTTATTTGGCACGTTTCACGGATTGGAGGTTTTCTCTGCGTAAAGGGTCTTCCACTTTTAAGAGAGATTTAAATATATTTATTTTAGACCAATCAGCTAAGCTCCAATTTAGCTAACCAAAGTGATTTCGCCTCAACGGCAAAAAAGGGACACAAACGATTTTTTTTCTATATTAAATAATTCCTCCTTTATTTATTTATGAAATAAATGAGGAAGTCTATTAGCACAATTTTTTGGCTGATATCATTAATATCTAATTTTGTTTATTATTTTTTGAACCATTATCTATATTATAAAATGAATTTGAAATTTTCCTGGCGATTTATTGGAAAATTAAGCGTTGAAAAAATCGAATAAAAGTTCAGTCTTTCTAACGTAATTTGTCTTTCACTGGTTACAGAGGTATGCAATTTTCTTTTCTGCGTTGGGTTAATAAAAAAATCCTCGAACAAAAAGCTAAATGTGCTAGTCATGAGGGCGTGATTTTTTCCTGCATCCTTTCCTTCGCATGATTTACATATTTATTCACAAACCCACTTTTTGTCGAGTTTGCTTCAGCAATTTTCTACAGTAGGGTTTTGGAGGTTTTATCAAAATGTGACATATGAGGAATTTTAATATATTTTATTGTGTCACTCCCTAATTGATTTTACACTTGATAACGCGTTAATAATTTTACATTTGTAACTACGAAAAGTATTGTTAGGCGATAAATGTATAATACATATATCTATATATATATATATAATATTGTATAAATTTGTATTCATTGGTTTTCTCAAGAGTTATTTGGAAAGGCCTTAAAAACTCAAGCAATTCTTTTTATTATCTAAGTAAATTTTGTTAAATTCTACAAGCAGCTGGTTAATAATTTTTTTAATTGTGATTGACATAATTAAATTAAAAGTCAGTGGTTTGGTTGTTAAGAAATATTTAAAAACAAACAAATACCTTCATGTATTACTAGAAATATATTTATATTATCCTGTATAAAAAATTATAATCAGCTTTGAAAAATAAATATAAAAGTAGTTAATTTTAATATTTATAAATTAACCTTTAGATATTGAAATTGTGAGACAATAAAAATCTGCCTGTTATTATATGGCCTGACTCAGTTCGTTGTCCTGTTTATAAACAATAATGGAAAAAGGTGATTCATTTCTTTGTTAGGTTTACTAAATTACCGAGTTCTTTGTATTTGGTTGATAATGAGGTTTAAATTATAGCCTGGCTTTCATTGGTAAATCTAATTACGTATATGATCTCATTACTAATAAAAATATAAATTTTTACGTGGGAAAGAAATAAAAGTAAACAAATCGTAAATTTCACTCGATATTTTATTAGACAGGCACCAAGTTTACTTTTCTAGTTTTATAGACAAAAACCTAATGTAATAAACAAGAACCTCTTTCTTATTAAGGTTAATTAAAATAGCAAATACTTGAATGGGTTTTCGTAGTATAAACCTTATTATTCTATTAGTTTTATAGGAAAACTTTACGGAAAACTCATAAGAAAAACAACAGATATTAATAAAGTTAAGTATACAAAAGCAAAAGACAGTACATATATTAAAAGAATCGGAAAATAGACAAACTATAAGGAATACCTATTCTGGTTAAAATGAGAAACATAACGTTGATAGATGAATTAATAAAAATTGCCAAAAAAAAAACTAAAGCGTACCAGAATTTTCAAAAATGAAGACTACGCGAAAGATACCCAAATTCAACGTAAAATACTTGGAAACCATATAAGACAAGCTAGAGAAAGGGGACACAATGCACACATGTAATATAACAAATTATTCATAAACGGGGAGGTGCATACACTAGAAACTCTTGGACACCTAAAATAAGGCACCAATGAACAAAAAATAGATGCAAGAACGTTCAGAAGTAGATCATGAGAAGATGATATGGTAGAATGAATAAATAAAATCCCTAAAATGAAGGAAAATATTGGAGCGAGGCCAGAAATCTCCTGAAAAATATAAAAAAGATGATTCGTAAAAGAAAAACATAACTAGCAATGGACAAGGATAATGAGATAGAGACGAAGAATAGGAAAATATATCAGAAAGCGAAAATATAGACGAAGATATGCAAGTAGCAATATAGAATATAATATCTATAAACAATAAAGAAATGGAACTAATAGAATAAATAAAAAAATATGACATACAAATATTAGGGCTAAGCGAAACATGGAAAAGGACAAAAGGACACAATACATGTATAATAATTGTAGCCTGTACTACTCAGGGATAAAACCAGGAAGAAGACAAGAAGACACAAAAGAATCGTTAGTTGTCACTCAATATCTTTAAGAATAATAGTAATAATAATAGACCGAGAAATTAAAATTTATTTATATTTATAGAACGAGTATTATACAAAACTACAAAACACTATCGACAAACTAATAGAAAAACAAAATAAAATAATAATCGGCAATAAACTACAAAATCTAATTAAGATGACATATGGGCACATAGATGAGGGATATATTAGAGTTAGGACAAGCAAGTGAAAAATCAATAGAAAACATAAATAGAATGGCACTAAACAGGAAGGCATGAAAGAAATGGGTTAGAGAGGGAATCCCAGAAATTCTGACGTCCGTGAGGGTAGAACCTCATTAAAATTCTGACATAAAAAAATAAAAGTTGTTAATTTCACCATCTTACAACAAATAGTAATACGAAAAAAATCCATAATTTCTTTTTGATAAGTGCATATAATCTCTAAAATGTGAAGTTTCTACATGAACTAAATTTTTCAAATGAGTTTATAAACACCCTGTATTTATTACTCCTAACTCTATATAGTCCTTTAACGCCTTATTTTGTTAAAAAACTATGTTTATTTTGTAGCACTTTTAAATTAATGTGGGTATAGCTACTTTATTATTGAAACGAAATATTTGATAATATTGAATTAATATTTTTATGGGGTAAAAGGAAATATTTATGTACATGAAGTTCTAATAAAATTATTCTGTTTTGCTGAGCTCGCGTATTTTATGATCGTAATTTTAAACTATGTCATTTAATTCCATCAAATTTGCTATTATTTTCAAACAACTGTATTATCCGCATAAATTGATGAATTTGTTAATATGCATTTTACTAGAATTTATTATTATTGAATATAACTAGATTCTATTCAATTACTGTATCTTTTCAAAAACAAATATGAAAATATAATTTCAGCATTAAAATACCAATAATAAATAATAATAAATAAACATTTGTCAACAACAATTTTCGCTGAAATTCTCCGAATACAAATGGTCAAATATAAATCTTTCTCTCTGTCGAGACATTCGAAAGGCTTGAATAATATAGAACGTTCTGTACCCTTTCTCTATCTTGACTAATCGGCACCCATTTATCTTATTAATTATGATTGTCATCGAGTAAGTTGTGAGAATTTCCAGCAAAATCCTCGCCGATTGAAAACGTCAATTTATATCACAAAGACCCACTTTCGGAGTTCACTCCCATGTTCACTTTCTGACTATAATTCACTTCTTGTCGAGGCCGCCTGCCGGGAAGTGCGATACGCAGATTCAGGATACGAGAAAAAGTTTTCAGCGTCTGTACTGAATATGTGTAATATAAATTTTTACAAAATTAATATTCAAAAATTTGACACAACGAAGCAAATTTGAGTAAGCCTTTAATATTGTTATTCAAGGCAGGGAAAATGTATGTTCATAAGGAAACTCGCAACGGCTCCAATAGTAGTTGTCTACCATCGGTCTTGATTTGGATGAATAATTGGAAAAGAGAACACCCTCGATGAACGCTATCAAATTGGGTAAACACGCAAATTGTTAATCATACGGCTAATGTAGTTATTAGGGAAATGTAACTCAAATGTAATAGTGACGTTATTCCGTATATTGAGCGCTTTTGGTATCATATTGTGCCCTAGTTTAAAGCTCGTATTTATAAATAGTATGAATTTTCAATCATAGGATGATGATAACTGATGGTTATTAAATCTATTAAATTCGTCTACAACTACGAGGGTAATCCAAGTTTTTAAAAAATCCGTTTTTTTTTCTATATTATTTACATTATGCTAAGCATTTCTCTATTTTTGTACATAACCGTCAATTTGTTTAATACATATTTGAAGACAGTTTTTGTATGACTAAGTTCATTGACCAGTATTGATCTGAAATTAAGATCACTGATAAGCTTTTGTTTTTCAATTTTCATTGACAGTTTATAAAGAATGTAAGAATTTACAACACATGGTTGAAGAAGATACCAAAAGAAAGTATACGTCATCTTCTTGATTTGCGCTTGATGTTGTAGAAAACCAAATACTGGTAAAAAAGTTCAATTCTTCCCAGATACTTATTATACGAGGGTTCCTATTTATGTATTGAGAATAGAAAGAACAAACAAATGAATTTTATCAAAAATATATTTATTGCTTTTCAAAATATTCGCCCTTAAGCTTTATACACTTTTGCATGCGATTGAACCACCCTTCAAAGACTTTATCCAGTCAGAAAATGATGGCTCTAAACCATGGTTTTTGAAGGCCTCAACCGCTTCTTCGGGCAATGAAAATCGTTATCCACGCAGTTTATCTTTAATTTGTGCGAACAAGAAGAAGTCATTAGGTGCCAAGTCGGGGCTGTAAGGCGGATGACCCATCAATTCGATCTTTTGTGTCTCTAAATAATACTCGCTTGTTTCACTTGATGTGTGTGAGCTAGCATTGTCGTGATGCAAACTGATTCGTCGTTTTGGACTGGTTTCTCTCAATTTAACGAAAACTTCTGATAAGCAAATGGTCGTATACCACGCTGAATTAACGGTTTTTTGATTTTCGAGAGCCACAGTTGCCACATGACCGGTTTTTGTGAAGAAACGCCACCATTTACTTCTTAACACTTCGTGAACGAGTAACTTTTGTTGGCTTTTCTTCACATTAAAACACCTAAACTGCCGATTAGCCTTTTCTTTCTGGCTCATATGCATAAATCCATGACTCGTCACCTGTGACGATGCTGTTTACGGCTTTAGATGCTCCACAGTTGTATTTTTTAATGATTTTACGGCATCCATCGACTCAGTCCTTTTTTTGAGCATCATTTTTCACCACAAGTTGTTCCACTGTCAGTCAAAAAGTAGTTGGTAACACTCAAATGAGATGTTCTACCCCACCCGCCGATTTATCCAGATATTGCTCCTTCCGGTTCCCATTTGCACGATCGATAAATCATTGCTTGTCTGAGAAGTGCAAAGAATAGGTTGATTTTTGGATTTTTATTCTTTATTTTACAAGTTACGGTATAAAAAGATTACCCCTTCTGAATTAGGACACCCCCTCCGAAAATTTTTAATGAAGTAAGGAGTCATGTGATACCCTCTTTTTTAATTTGGTGTATAACTGAGAAAATTGATTTTAAAAATGTAAAATTTTGATAATAGGTCCACTTCAAAAGTTTACATAAAATGAATTATGTGATAATTTATGTCACATAATTTAGAATGGATTTTCTATTTATTTTACAATTCTATTAAATGTTTAAAGTGACATCAATTTACTTCTTGACAATAATCAATGCGATCTTGGAATTCTCGTAGAACATTTTATATAACCTCAGGGCTTAGTTTTCTTGGTTACAAAATGCACCAAATTCAAAAACCTATATATTGCTGAATAGAGAATTGAAATTCCTTTCAAAATAGCCCTTTTCTCATTAAACATTTTCGGCGGGGATGTCATCATTTGGAGGGTAATATTTTTATACCACAACTTGTAAAATTAAGAATAAAAATCGACCTGTCTCAGGTTTTCCCCCAAAAGTTCACAATAACGTTAAAAATGAATGTATTCCATACATATGGACCGCAGTATATAATTTATCCCTACATTTTCAGTAAATTGAGCAGTTCCCAGGAATTCTGGAATATTAGTTGCAAGCGTAAAACCTTTTTTAAGATCTGCATAAAACTTTTCTCTTATATGTATCTAATTTTAGAGTATCTCTAAAATATTTTACGGAACTGTATAAGTTATATTTTACAGTTGAATGCGTCTATTAAACGAGCTTAAGGAATCGAATCAAGTTACAAAGAACGCTTCTAAATGTTAAAAAACTACAACATTAAACTTTCCTATAAAACTTGTCACGTCATACTACAACCTCTGGCTCATTTGTTACAGGAAAACTTACAACTCCGTATATTTCAGAGCAACTTGTATACCTCTCAAAGTTTTATTTTAGTTGCCTTCAAGCCATACATCTACTTTGAATTCACGATGCATCTTGAGTTCCAGCTTAAGGAAAGGTTTAACACAACTACGCGAAGATCCCGGAACCCTGACTGATTAACTGTTTTTTGTCTGTTCGGGATAGTTTCTTTTTTCCTCATAAATTCGTTAGACACCTCGTCACGGCTAACGTCTCGACGGGGAATCGAAAATAAAGAAATGGTGAAATTGACGATTGGATCATTCGACCTCTCTTAAAAAATTGAGTTTCTCGAGCGATCAACCCAATATAGCTGAAGTAATTACATTAAATTACATAAAATATTATTTAGTTGCGTTTACAAACACTTTATCGTATTAAAAGTTTCGTGTATTTGTTTTTTTTTAATAGTTTCTCGTATTTTTCTTATTCTTGGCATATGTATTCACCCATATCAATATGTCTAAGTAATTAATTTTTGTATGTTGTCAAAAAAATGTAAAGCAAGTGCTCCAATTCTTTACCGTCAGCTAAAATACAATGCGAAAGACGAGCAGAGAACTCTTCTCGCTATAATTACCGGAGTTATTTTTGCAATCTCTGTGCGTATCCGTTCTTTGAGTTCATTAATAGTTTGTGGTCTATTTATTTACTTTTCAAGTACTCCATAAATAGAAATCGAGAGTAGTTAAATCAGGTGACCTCGGTGGCCACTCAATTGCTCCTCTTCGACCTATCCACCGATTTGGGAAGACGTTGTCCGAGTAGTTTCTAACCAAGACAGTATAGTTGCGGTGGCGCACCATCTTGCTGCAACCACAAAACATTTCTGTTTAGAAGAAATGTAGCTTCATCAGAGAAAGAACTTTTTTTAAAAACATCAGGTCTCTGTTATTTTTTTCCATTAGAATTTCACAAAATTCAACTCGACTATCTTAATCTTCTTCCATAAGTTCCTGCACTAAATTTACTTTATAGGGATGCCACTTCTACTTTTTTAGCGTTCAAAGAACTGCTTGATGAGCACCCTCATTATCTAACGCTACTTGCCGTAAACTGGAATCGGGAACTACCTTCAAAAGCTTTGTTGTTTTCAGATATTTGTTTTCTATTACGTTTAGAGAGGTATTTTACATGACCCGCTTTTCTAAACTTTTTCTCAATTTTGCTTACTGTGAACTGTGTAATTTGTTCTCAGTTGGGATATTTATTATTGAACAACGTACATACTTCTTTCTGCGTACGTGTTTTATCTTCACAAATAATATTAGAATTTCAATTCTTTCCGTTTCAGTCAGCTTTATGTGGATAAAAGAGACAAAAAGTTTTTGATTTCGTCTACTACAATATTATAACCACTTGACAATAACAATTATGTTGAATGTCAATAAAGGAATTTTGATAAGGTAACTAGTTTTTTTTTTAAAATGTAAAACATATTTTCATTGTCAGTGACGGTCAAATTTGTTTTTGGGTATCAATAAATATATCATAACAATACTTAATAAATTAAAAAATCTGTTCGAATGTCATTAATACTACTTAATAATATATAGACATAATTGATGTGGGTGAATGGATATTTCAAGACCTTTCAGTTCAATATATTTCAAGACCCACTTTTTTATTTAAAAATTTTTAAAATAAAAAGGTTATCTGACAAATTGCCCATTTAAAAATAAAAATCGACGGGTTTCAGGATTTTTCCCTAAAATCGCCGATTTACTGAATAATGAATTTATTGCTTTCATTTGGACCATTCTGTACACATGGTTAAATAATTACCTGCTTTACGAAAGTTTGCTCTGGAGAAAATTCAGGTAATGCAGTGTTGAAATAAATTCGGAAAAAGAAAACGATTTAAACCATTAAAAGAGGCACCATTTTTCTAGTTAACAGTTCCATTATGGAGATATCAGTGCTGGGAGCTGGTGGAGTCTGTATTTTTAAAATAATTGGCAAGTATTACGGTTTTACGAAAGAAATAGTATCTTACTGTTCTTTTAACTTAATTAGAAAACTATAAAGTTTGCAAGGCTACCTTAAACTTTGGAAAAAGGAAAAGAGTTTGTAGTTTATATTTGCTATTTACTTTGCACTTGATAAAAACTGTATTTAAAAGTAAATCGGTAAATTTGCAAACTTTCTTAATTTGCCAGTTTTCATTAGCAGCAAAGTTTTCTACATAAAAAATAAAATATTTGACTTTTTTATATTAGTACTCAAAACTTTTTAAAAAAATAGTAAAATCGACGTTTCAAATTAAAATTTTCATTGTTAAAATAAAAATAAAATTATCCAAAAAATGTTTTATAGAGTATTTTTATTTCCACGTTTATGTTTTAAAAAAGTAATAATAAATCTTCTATACATAAATTATAGGAACAAAAATCTCATTCAGAAATAATAAAACGAGCTTTAATAAGTACATACAATTTTATTTTTAATATTAAAAATTTAATATATAAGCAAGCGAGTAATTTCCAGGGGTATCATTTTAAAATTAAAAATAAGCTTTGAGCGTCAATAACCTGCGAAGCTCGCTTAAAATAGAATCGTAACACCTGTAGAATAAAGAAAAAGCAATGCCATTTTATACTAGGCCAATATTGACATCAAAAGCTCGTTAGGACAGCGAACGCACATGTGATATACAATTAATCATATTTTTATCTGATTCAAGACCGTTCGATACGAGGTTTTTGGAATGGAGAATCGAAGGAAAAAACTTCAAATGAATCGAAAAGATTAAATTTTGGCATGTAATAATTCATCCGTTAACGTGATAAATTCGAGAACTATGGAGGGTATTTTGTTGTAAATAAATCTTAGATACACACTGCAGAGGATATTTTAGCAGCAATTAACTGAGATATTAAAATGGAATCTTGGGTCCAATAATCTAAATGAAACAGTTAAAAACAATATGGAAAACCCGCTCTATGTACACTGAAAAAAGATGCTTGGAAATGTGCGTATTATTAAACATCAAATCAGAAAACTGCAATCGACCAACATTTCTCTCACTACGTTAGCATCATCAGTAGATCATTTAATCTAGTCTTAACGTACAGTTAACAGTTTCTACTACTTTTATGTTTAATGAAGAATAAAAAAGTAAATTATTCGACAATGGAGTATTTTTTAGTTCTACTATATATTAAATGAATCAGCTAAATATTCTTTAAATCCAGCAGGGACTGATCTTCTCGTTTGTATAATATACTATGATTATATAGGAAAAAATAGTTATCATAAGTGTATTTCAATTGCAAAGAAATTCAGGAAGTTTTCAACAACAAGATTTAAAATTAGTTTATAAATCATCAAATAATTTAAAAACCAAATTTAGAAATTCAAAAGACGAAGTGACACCTTTGGAAACAAGTGGAATGTATAAAATTTGTTGTCTAGGTTGGGATAAGAAATATATTGGGCAAACAAGAAGATCAATAAATACTAGAATTTATGAACATTTAGCTCAATTAAAATATAATGGAACTGAAAAATCGTGTATTGCATGCCGAAAATACTCTTATACAGCTCATAGTATAATTTTAGATAATATTAAGTTAATTAGAAAATTCTATAACCTAATTGTACTTTGGCAATTAACTTTTTTCAATAAAAAAAAAATAATTTTCAAACATAACCAATAATCAAAATATCTAGTAATGTACCATTAATAAAATTAAATTTAGATAACATGTATAACATATCATAAGTTTATTTATTAATAATATTATTTACTAATTAATTAAATCTTGCTGACGTAAATGCTACATGTTACGAAACTTTTTGCATATACACATATTCAATTAATGTAATTTCTATTATATGAACAAAATGAATGAAAAATTTCCAAAATTATTTAAATGTTTTATACAATATGTTGTACATACAATTGAAATAAAATAATACCTTAATTAATATAATAAAATTGTTAAATATTATAACAATTTTCACTCTAACCAAATAGTGTATTTACTTTTATTTGTAGCTATTATTTTACAAAATATATTTGATTAATTTCTAGACTGTTCTAAATATTAATACAATTTTGTAAAGTCAATAAAGACTACAATTTCGTTTTATTAACCTTCCTGTAATTATGATTATCAGAATTATATATTCAGTATGTATGACATTAGAACGAGTGCATTATAGTTACAATTTTTTTTTCGAATATAATGAATCTCACTCAGTCCAAAATTTAGTAATTATCTGAGACGAAGTGATGGTAAATTATGTAAAATAATTAGTAATATTTTTTTTATTCTATTTCAAAATGATTTAATGAAATATTCAACACACCAACATTAAAAAAATATTAAGATATACATAAATAATATTTATTATATTTAAAATGTTAACGCTGCGGTCCTGATATATCAAAATAAACCGCTCTCTCTAAACTGGTAGAGTTTATACTTCTTTTTTTTAATGAAAAATACACAAACTTTCTCATCAAAGGTTTTAACATAAAGCTGGTTATACAATGAACAAATTTTTCGTTCTATTTGTAACTTTTTGTTAAATAATGTCTAAAATTTCAACATATAACAACCTATCTCATATACCTAATTACTTGTCGAACAAAGTTATCTAACCTTTTCAAAAAACATTTTTTCATGTATAGCAATTCAATGAAACAAAATTGAAAAATATAATGAACTCTTTGAAAAAACGGACTGGTAACGAAATTCTCATTAAAAAAATTTTAAATTTACCTTTCACGAAGAAACTGAAAATATGTTTTTTTACATCAAAATATGTCTTCGATACCCTCAGTTTTTTGAACTTGACAACAAGAGCAACCTCTTCACAAAATATTAATAAGTTTTAGACAAGTCAAAGGAATCATTTAAATTTTGAGTTAGACGATATAACGAGAAATTGAAAAATCCTAAATGTTAATATCTTTTAGAGTCGAATTTCTCCAGGTCAACATGACTAACGACCAAAATATTTCTAGATTATTTATTATATGATTCGTAATTAGTAAATTTAATCATACGAATATTGTTTACTTCTGTTTATATAAAAGTATCAATTTAATTTGATTACTTATCGAAGAATTATGAAACACTTGGAAAATTTACATTTATATTTCAAATGTGGATAATGTCGACACTAGCACGTGAACGCCTAGTATACAGTAAAAAAAATATTTACAATGAATACTAAGTCAAAATTGTTAAAACAGCGTTTAACCAACTAACCAAATACCTCCCTCGTAGCACAATTTGTTTTTCGTTCGCTCCCCTAATAACATTGTGAGAATTTGCAATCACGAGGCTAGCATGCGCTTAACATGCGCTGGTCACATCGGATATATTTTACTATATACATATAAGCTAGCTTAGCCTATGCAGATATCGTGATCTTAATAGCAAGAAAAAGAGGTAAAGAGAACAGTGAACAATTAACAAGAGCAGCAAAATAGGTGGGATTGGAAATCAATGAATCAAAAAGGCAGTACATAGGAAGCTAAAAAAGAAAAACAAACATCAAAAAGATAGATAATTACATGTAACTAGACGCCCTTATTAATGAAAAAAGTGATGAAGAGGCTTAAATCAGATTTGCCAAAAAAACAAATGTGTTGGAGGATTACATAAAATTTTAAACGTATTCAGAAAGTATTCTACAAAATGACCTCCAATACAGTACAGAAGCGTAACCTAGGTTATAAATAAGAAACAACAAACCAAATTGGAAATATGAAAGAGGTAAACATTAGGAAATATTTATTGTAAGAAACGGACGAAGGATAAGAATGATGAACAAATAATTAATTTAATCAAAAATGCTGCAGTGACCAGGATATATAGAGCGAATTGGACTAGACAAGGATCAACGAGATTGCGGGGAGAATATGAGAAGGAATAAAGAGGAATATCTAGAAGAAAGTGGACAAAAGCAGTGATGCAAAATGGAAAAGAAATAAGACTAGAAAACATTTGCAAGAAATAGAGAGGAGTGGAAGAAGAGACTTACTACGCAGTACCCTAAAAAGGATATATTTTGTTCCTATTTGTATTTACGACAAGAGTTTAATTCTAGTATTATACAACAAAATAACCACTATAAATCTTTCAATGACTTAAAAAATACCTATGTTTCATGATGTATAAGAAATGTTTGAATATATTCTGATGTGAACATCAATAAAACCAACAATCCCCTGTATTTTCATCGATATGTACCACTAGCTTTAAGTTATATTCCAATACGATGCGAAGTAGGCGTCGAAAGGTCTAAAGGTCCTTTTCATATCCTGTGTCAGGATGAGGAAAAGCCGGCTTTTAGACCGCCGTTGGCGCTTTGCTACTTCCTTGCCAAGAAAGGATGTTGTCTTTTCGCCATATTGTCGGCTCAGCCACAGTCAATAGACCAGTCAACAAAATTTATGTAAATATTTGTATCAATAAGGTTTACTCAAAAGAAAACTACATAGAAAATATACAGGGTATCTCAGATTTTGAAATTAGTAACAACTGATTAAAAAATTTGGATACAAATATCTTTTTAGAATGCGTTAACTGTAATAGTTCTTTAAAGATTAGCAGTGATCGTTAAATATTCTTAGTATGTTTTTTTCCATTTTTCCAAATTATAACATTTACTATTTATTTAATATTGCATAAGCTAAAGTTATCGGGAACTCGTAATAAATATTTTTATTAGACACATCAAAATTAATTCTTGTTTTATAAATAAAAAGTTTGGGAGCTCAAGAGATCAAGACGTGAAAGTGTCTACCCCTGGATTAAATGTGATAGTTATTTAAAGATATTAGTTGCCACTTTATTTTGTATTAATAGATAAATAAATTCTTGTTGTTTTTCCTCTTTCTCTTTAATTTTCAATAATTAAGTTCGGTATTGGGTTATCCCCCGGAATATAATTTTTATATTTATTGTATATTCATTAAAAGCCAGTAACCTAGTATGTAACAATATTTCCAAACTGATACTTGTAAGACAAATATTAATATCTCATTTGGTCTATAGTTTTTGGGTTATCTGTGAATTGAAAAAGGTAACATTTGCTGCAAGCCTGAGGACCGTATCTTTTTCTGTTTTTAATTATTAATCACACTTAGTGCAATATCCATTAAAACCAGTCTAATAGACCCATCATTAATTTTCTTATAAATAACTAGGTACTTAGAATTTTATGCATAGCATAATTGGTTTTTACTCAGAAATGTGCTGTATTTTGATGTGGATACTAAGAATTATCTATACATAAATCCTCTGTGCTGTGCTAATTTATTTTTAACAATTTTAATAAAGACCACTAAGTTATAAATTTACACCTTAACAATAATTTTGATGCGAGCTATTTAAGTGGTTTACATAATAGTTGGTACAAATTTTCACTAATCGCAACTTAAGCTAAACTTAGTTTTATATATGTGGTCTGAAGAGTTATTAAACTTGTAAACTTAAACTTGGGGTGACAATTTATATTTTAATTTAGGTAAACGGCGATAAATAACTTGAGAGAATCAAATATTGAGCGGAGAGTGAGTGTGTGCATTGCTCAGTAACTTCTTTGCGACTTCTTGTTTTTGAACTGATTGTGACTGTGGCGTTGGGGATGATTACAACTGGTTGGTTAATTCTGAGGTCAGAGAGTGCCGATTTCATTGGTCAATTTATTAGCGAAATATCGATTGGTTGAAGCAAAAATTGCGGAAGTCACAAATTGCTTGAATAAAATTATGTTGGAGAATGTACAGGATATATTAATGTTAGTTCAGTATTATTTTAACTTGTTTAAAATGACTGAATTTTAAATAAACAGTAATCACTAAATTAATCAAATGACGTCACTTTGTCCAACTGCTATTAGATAAACGGTATAAGATTATTTGCTTTGATACACAGCATTCCACGAGTTCAAATGGTTTTGTCCTCTTCAACTATCGGAACAGATTCTCCAGCAACTTCTGCGTTCTCGTAGAGGTGAAGTCAATCTTCCTGCTCTTAATAAACCTTTCAATTTCTTCTTTAGCAATTGAAATATAAAGGTTTCTGTATATGTCGTTGTTTTCACGTGCCATGAAATATTCACCATTGTACATGGATTTTTTTTACAATGTTTGGATTATTTTGAAATGACTCTTTTTTCACATCCCCTGAATTGTAACCCATGTAGGTAGGTAAGTTTTAATTATGCTTATAGATCAGAGATTTATTGTAAAAGGAGTGTCTTTCTATGTAGTGTTTGAATTTTAGGTTCATCTTTTGTCTTATTAACTTATTCTTTTCAACTTAATTTGATATCTAATACTATACCAAAGTATTTGGCTTCGTTTTCATAGTGAACTATTGATCCATTTATTATCAAATGAACACTGTTCAGTTATTTGTTAGTAAAGTTAATGTGTATTAATTTGGTTTCATTAAGTTTGATCTTCCATTTTTTAGTCCAATCGTTTATGATAAGCGACTTCTCAGACTCTATTCGGTATTACATACTCTCGTCATTTCTACTATTCTTCGTTCTTTTAAGCGACTATAGGGAGTAACTCCTTTCCGAGTCATATTTTCTTGTTTATAAAATTCATCGTTGGTATGGACTACATATAAATATTAATAAAATAAACTTACGAGATGGGAGTATTTTTAAATTTAAGTACTTTTACGATCAAAATAAACTCACAACATACCTATAAAACAAAATAACTATCATTGGAGAAAGATATAACATCCCGCTTTTCTACATATTTTATATTAAAATCAATAACTATTCCCGCGTTAACCGTACTATATCTTATAAACGATTATGTGTCGTTTACATAACCACGATATCACCATGATAGGATCCCGATTTAATGCTCCAATTTGAAAAGCAACCAGCGATATCTATCGCAAGACGTTATTTATGAATATATGAGAAAAATAATGAATTCGTTTCTTTTATGGCGTTTATCCAATTCCTTATAAGTTTTCGATGATACTGTCAGTGACGAAAGATTAGTGCAAGAGCTTCCGGATTTATGACAAAGCACAGCGCCCGGTTACTGATCTTTTATTTTACGGCTCAGTTAAAACTGATAATAAATGGGTATCACCGTGAAATTTATGCGAAACCCTTAACTGATATTAATCACAAAATTATATTACATTAAGGTATGTAAATCGACATCGAAAGTCCATTTATCTCTTTTATTTTAGGCTCGAGTTTTATTTACATTACATAAACCTAAAAAATAAGATCACAGCGCCATCAATCACTCTCATAGCCCAACTATACCATTCGTCAAAAATATCTGAAACCGCGAGATGCGCAGTGATTTAAAGAAGGAGAGATACCATGAATTAGAAGCAGACAAATAATTTGGAGGACCAGAGTGATTTGTTAATCTATGTTGCCATACCCATAAAATGTTCAAATTTAACGTAACAATATTGTGTATAAATTTAACTCGAATGACTAATATCGCCATTTATTTTATTTCGGTTACTGCGCACCCTGAACTCGCGGTTTCAGATATTTTTGACGGATAGTATCTTTAGACATAAATTATATTTTTTTCTTTTATTAAACCACAGATTCTGTATCTAAAAACGTGAATATACTTCCTTTTGGGTTTGAAAAATTGCATAAACTGAGCTAAAATCCATAAACCGATATCTAGATTAGGCGAATTGTAGGAAAGGGAGTTCCTGTACTAAATGTGAGGTAAGATAATGTCGCAGACTTCCGAACGTGTGGCGGGAGCAAAGGGGAAGGGTGTAAAGCCCCCCGGCAGATAATAAATAATCGCTAATGGGGCTAATCGGGGCTAATAAAACAGAGGATGTAGCTGGGAGTGTATAACTTCATACCGTAGCATTATTAGAGGCTATGATTTGATCTATGAGGAGTATAAGTCTTTAACTACGCCAAGATTTATTGGCTTTATCCAAAAGTTGTTAATTCTATTCTACCGCGAATCGTGTACATAACAGAGTACAGGATGTTTCACAATTATATTATTATTTTATTTTATTTTGATTTAGTTTGTAAAATTTCTATTTTTACTAAATTTTTATTGTTTGTAAATATACGCTTTTTTGGATGTTCAAAATTTAATATGTTTGCTCTCAAAATCGATTTAATGGCTCTGTAAACAAAAAGAAAAGATAAAATTTTACAATAATGATGTTATAGCATTACAAATTTATAATTTTGACCTGCAATAAATAGACTCGATGTGAATATTTTTTGTTTCATCAGGGATCAGGTGAAATAAACGTTTCATATCCGATTTTGTTTTATAAAATGATTCTAAATGAAATAAATAGTAAAAAAGTAATTTCATTATTTTATGCTTTACTATTTCGATTAGTTAATAACACTAGATTTTAATAATAACATATATACACAATAGAATTTAGAACGGTGTGCTTTACCATGTAGACATAAGAATAATTTGCAACTTAATGTTGAGTTCTACAGGCATAAATGCAGCTATGGTCAAAATGTTCCACAAACTTAAAGTTAAAAACAGTTTCATGAAGTTATAAGTATAAAGTTTTTAACAGTTTCACGGAGATATATTACAAAGTTTTTTGATGTGGCACTCGTAACATAATTTTTTACAAAATAGTGTCATCAAACAGACAAATGCACTTATTTATCATTGTCTCAATGTCAGTTCACTTTCATGTCTCATTTTTACTTTACAATATTTCTTTATTTTATTGCTAATTTAAATCCTTAAATTTTTGAGAAGATAATGATCTCTACTGTTGATGCACTCGATGCGCTTCTTCGAAGGACACTTTGAGCTCTGTCTAATCATATTTTTTATTTTTTATTATTAAAATTACAAAATAACACCAATTTGTTCCATATCTGGCACAAGTCACAATTTCTGTTTTTGTTTTAGAAAAGTCAAGATACATTACATTTATTTATAAAAAATGAAATAAAAATTTCAAGCCGCAGGCGATTAATATATCGAAATTGAAATAAATTTCATATATTTTTCAGTAGAGTTAGAGTTACACAATTTGAAATAATACTATTTAATAAAATTTCAATTAACAAGCAGCGGCATCTCCGCTTTATAAACAAATGCGTTATTTAAAACGGGAATGCAAAACATTTCAAAGTGCATTACAGCACTGGATATTTCATTAAATCTGATGTCTACGGTGCATCTCGGGCAGAACGGAGATAACTACAAACAAGCTAGTTTTGTGTCGCAAATTGTTATATAAACTGCTCAACAATTGAAATGATCCCTGTGACTAAACTGGTATTAAAAGTAAATGACAGATATAATTATTTTATATGTGTTTACTGAATTGTAGTGTATAACTTTGTGTATAAAATTTATCGGAAAAAATATTTTTTTTAAGTTGTGTTTATGAAGTTGAAAATTAATTCCACGATGGTGTACAGAAGACTAAACGATAGGGAATTACAACATGTGGTTCGTTTAGTGCGACAAGATCGATCACATAGAGAAGTCGCAAGATTGTTTAATGTGGCTCATGGGGTGATCAACATTCAACGAATGGACTGGCCCGCAAATTCTTCTGACATGAACCCAATCGACCATGTTTGGTCGTGTCTAAAACTACAGGTATCCCAAGGAAATGATGATTTGGAGAACGTCGGAGTTCTAACAAATGCCGTTTTAGAAGAATGGAAGAGGATTCCTCAAGATTTCATAAATACTCTGATAAGAAGTATGCCAGATAGATGTAGAACTATCCTTAGAGTTCGTGGGGGTCCAACGAACTACTAATGTTACATAATGCATCTTTTTCACACTTTTTTCACAGATTCTTTCGCGACGGTTTGGTTGGTTTTGTGTTTTTTACATTTCTGCAAAAGTTTTGGAACGTTCGAAAACAATTGTTTCATTTTCTTTATTTAGTCTCGCATAAGTAAATTTTTTTTTGGTCCCTTTTTTTATTTACCGTAGTTTACGCGCAGTCACTCAAAATTAATGGTGGATCATTTCAATTGTTGAGCAGTTTAATTTAAGTCGAAACAACTACATTGTAAAGACTACATTATATGTTTCAAACTGTAATGTCCCTGCTATTTATAACGAAAAGTTACTATAATTTTTGTTTGAACTAATGAATAAAATTGGTCTCATAAAGCTGCGTTTCATCTGAAACTGAACTCGCATTTCACATTTAAATGTTAAGCCGTGTTTGCTATGATCGTTTTGTTTTTGATTTCGGATACGTTGTATTGTCACATGAAAATTATCAGAACAATTTTGTCTATATGAACTGTTATTTACTAATGGAGAAATGGGAGGTAAAACAGGGATGTGTCCTAAAACCCGCACGTATGAGAATAGACCAATTAATAAAAAAAGTAAAATGAAAAATGAAACGACTTAAACAAGTACAATTTTATATCGGGCACAGGATTCAATTACTAAGATGATGGATAAATTACTCCCTCCCACAACAAATTTCAGCTAGTAATGTTCAATTAAAGAGAGAGATTGTTGTAATCGTCAATTATTATTATTTAAAAAATTTAGTAAATAATAATTTATGTCTAAACAGTTCTATTTTTACGAAGTAAGTAAAGCAAAAGAGAAAACCTTACTTTTAAAAATAAAAACTGGCTCGACCAAAAATTACAAAATCGGTTCAAATACTTCGCCTTCTGCTGTAATTCAGTATTCAAACCAATTGAAGAAAGCTTTTCTTGTATTTACAATTATTTATTGTGATTAGATGGTTTATTGGTCGCATCTGAAATTTTGAATTTTAGCTCAGCCAGATTATCTGTCCTACCAAGCTTTTGACTACTTTTGCATATTCTCAGAGAAAGAAAGTTCATTGGTACTAGATACGGGGATCTTGCAGGCTATTTTGTATTACTTCTTATGCCCAAAATACCATCTTGGAAAGTATTTGTTAAAAATTCTCTTCCGATGGTCGCACAACCATTTTGTAGGTACCATACGTTGTCAATATTTACATCAGGAAAATTTTGAATTACTGGAATGACTTTGTCTATTGAGATACGAATATCTTTGCATTCAAATTTCCCTCAATTAAAATCGGGCCAATTATGTGGTGGCAAAATTGCCAGTTCAGACATTGTCTTTTATATATCGTTGGCTGTTAGTAATGATACATGAGTGAAAATTGCCATCTTGAATAAGACGAACTGAATTTTTATTCTAGAAAAAGCAAAAAAAAATATTTCGGTACTTAATAACTGAACCGAACATCACTGTTTACAAGAACCGAAATTTTGTGGACCAGCACTGGATAAAAATTGAATATGCAGCAAATCTCTTGTGGCAGTTTATTGAATGAATTCTCGACAAAATATAGGAATATAGGAATTTTGTTGAGATCCTGGCCCAAACGCCAAAACTTATTTTAGCTGGTGCATTAAGTTATATCTATGCTATATTCTCTGAAATAAATCTGTCAATTCTCTAACTTAACTAACTAACGGGAATCAATTTTAAATATTGAAAATATGTAAAACTCTCTTCTCATATGGCGAGGTATTGGAGGACATTCATGCTTGCTTAATATCACTGTTCTACAGTAATAAATACAAAATTTCATGGCTCTCATGGTAGACATTCATAATACGACGATTTCGAAGAATATCTAATAAGAACGGAATTTTTAATGAAACTGTTGATTCATCTCCGTTCTCTCCGTTTCTTATCTTCCTAGTCGGTATAAAGTCTATCTTTATATCAATGCGAAAATGCACCCACGTTGTCTTGAATTTCTGTAATTTTGTTTCGCGTATTCGTTTTTGGTTGCAGCATGCTCTAGAAAAGTGGATTAAAACGAATTTTAGATAAATTCATGTCTAGCTCTAAACCGAAAGTATATTTTACCAACTTTCATATAGAAAAGATAAGTTTTAATATTTGTGTTCTTAATAATTACTTTGAACAATTCTATTTTCCTGTTGAAATATTAAAATTAGTAGCGATAATTTGAATATCGTTTTGTGTTCATATTCAAATTTGCGACAGAAATTTGTAAACTGATAAAACTTCCGACATCCACATGAATTTCAGATATTCATAATTCTTCCGTGAATTTATTTCCATGCGAAAGTGATTCTATAAATCATTAAGCTACATCGAAATCAAAATAGTCAAATCCGCCCCTAAAATATCAAGCTGTTACAACCGAAGTTGCTACTTTTAATGTTTTTACAGTTTTGGTTTCGGCGTGAGTTGAAAGCATTCATAATAATAAAAGTCGCGTCTGCGTTCGTAAAAAGTTTTGATGGAAATCTCTAAAAGATTAATCTGTGTTTAAAGAAAAATAGACCTCTTTAAAATTCAATAAAGCCATTTATAAAATAGGGCCAAAGAGCAGTATGAAAAAGTTTTTCTCGTAGTAAAAGAATTGAAAAATTTACGTTTATTCGAGAACATTAATAGCCATTTACAAAACATATTATATAAAACACGTCATAAATAAAGAAGAAAATGCAAACGCGATATAAAAATCAAATCAGATATGATTATTAAGAACAAAATATAAATGTAATATAGAAGAAGATTAGAAGAGGAAAACTAAAAAAAATAATAATTAGGAATTACGACATAAATATTTTACCTATAACCACTGGTGGTTAAACCAATACCTTAATGCCTATTTTTCTTGTGAACTTAAGTGCACAAGCTGTCTGACTCTAAATATCCCTCTTTAACTTTATATAGTCTTAATAATAATTTAACGACATTCCTATAGTCATTTATCGAATAAACTTTGTAAACTGGTGTAATCCGTCAGTTCTCTCCATCTTCTCCTATATACTTCTCATTTAAAGGATGTTATGTCCTGGTAAAGAAAAAATTCAGTAATTATAAATATAATATAATAATATAATATAATATAATATAATATAATATATAATAAACTGTAGTACTTCTAATATTTAACCTTTTATTAGTGTCGACTTCGATATGTCCTGGAGAGCTCATACATCATCTTAAAGATGATATGAACAATTTGATGTCAGCTTGTTTATCAGTGATATTAATATAATTTTTTCTTCATCTTAGCCTTCATTTCCACTTAAAATATTTATAAAAATTTACCAAAGTTTCTGAAGCCTTAAACTTTTACTCCTATTTTACCTGTGGATTTAAATATTTTAGTATCTTGCTTTAAATGTAACTTTATTTAGATTATTATTGCACTAGTAATGCATTCGCATGCTTATTTGAGAGATTAGTTTACTTTATACTACAACACTTTCAATTGAATAGTAACTTCATAATTTGTTGCTTTTCATAATAATTTTTACAGTGTAAGTGTTTCTGTTTATCCTGTACTTTAATATTACTCAGTGTCTACAATGGCGTGTGCTCACATTTTTTGTGCCGCTGGTCTTAAAAGGGATTAATCTTTGTTAAGGGGGAAGCAGACCCTTTTAAAATTCAATAAATCCATTATCGAGCATTTCTAGCTGTTTATAAAAGTGTATTTCGTTCGTGTCACGTCCGACTTAATGCGAGGCACGGCGTTTTCTACAAATATTTATTAGAATCGCTCTCTTTGTCTGTTGGCGCTTAAGATTTTCCAATTCGGTGATCGTCTCGAGACTGGAATCGTAAAACTTTAGCCCTTTTGTTTCTTCCTTCTCTTTTTTAAGGTAGAAAGAAGAAGGAATATCGTAGATAACATAGTTGTTTGAAAGTTACAATCTCTGATATAGGTAGTTAGAGAGAACGAAATAATGGATAAATAGAGTTTAGTACAAAATTGATTTTTAATGGCGTCTGCAATCGCAGAAAGCAGAATCCGTTTGAATATAGTTTTCCTATTTTCAAAATTTATAAATCATAATAAATTCACTTTCATGTAAACGTTTCTCTGTATATTTGGGATTATTGCTTATTCAGAAGCAATTTGGAAAATATCATTGTTTTATATTTTTCTTTTTTCTTTGTTTCTTCATAAATACACAGATTAAGTGACTTATTTTGTTACTAAACATTTTTATAAAAAAAAAAAATATATTGTAACGAAATTTTCGTGAATTTTGTTGAAAATGTATATCCCTGGAAAGAATGTTCTTGTATAATATCCTAAATTAGTACAATTTTAAAGAATTATAAAAAAAATATCTTGATTTTTGGAATGCAAGTAAATTTTAATGTCCAATTAAAAATCAAAGAGGAATTTTGAAATTAATTATAATTTCTAACATGTACTGACAAAGTAAATTAGAATAATTTATAATCTATTAAAAATTAGAAATAGAACAAAACTGGAGTTTTAATGAATAATTTAAATAATAAATAATTGGTTCCTCTTATTTATTAATATTATTCCGAGTCTAATTAAAAATAGGATTTGAAGTTTTAATAGAGTTGTGCAGAGAGGAAATTTGTAAAATCGAAGAGTTAAAAATTATATTTTATATTTCCAATGTATAAAAAAGTGTCTAAAAATGCTTGGAATTCATTAAAGTAAATAATGCATGTTATATATCCTACGTCGTAGGGTGGAAATAAGTATTTGTATAGCTTTGGAAGCAGGAATTTATTTCTTGTAAACTGCTCTTGTTATCTACAAATGTAGCAAGTGCACAGATTCCAAATGTCCTTGTACAGGATGTTCGAAACATTTGAAACATATTGAATAATTATCTACTAAGTACGGCCCTGTAGCAACATTTTCCAGTGTATTGGATTGTATTTGTAAAAATACGAACTGAATTCAATTTTTGGGATGCTTCTCTAGATAAGTTAAGTACATTTTATTTCAACCAAACAATTAACAAAAATATCTGCGATACCATTTTCTAACCCCCAAAACGCTTATAAATTATACTTTGAATATAAAATTTTGGTAGTAAAATTGTCTGCGGAAAAATAAAAAGTAGATGTGTATATTCAGTTTTTTCTGCTCTTTCGTATTACAAAAATCCATATACAGGGTGTTTTGGAAAGACGAATTTTTAAATGTTTTGTTAAGCCGGTCTTGGATTTTCTTGTGGGTAATACTTTCAGATTTTTTCCCGAAAATGGTATACATGTACCAAATATCACAGAGTAATTCGGAAGTTATGAGCTCCACAAGAAATAGGCCAAATTGATAAAACACCCTATATCTCAGTATAAAGGGTGGAAGACCCATTAAATTTAGATTATTTGGAACCATCAGAGTGACGTCCATCTACAGTTTAAGTTAGGTCCTTTGCCACTAAAACACCCTGCATCAATTAAGGCATTTTTAAGTTGATATATATATATATATATATATATATATATCCATTTAGATAAAAAAAATGTTTTTAATGCTGTTGATATTGAATTAATATTGGAAGTGTTGTTAATCTGAGATAACCCAATTCTGAATTTTTTTGTATCTAATAATAGTAAATAAAAAATAATAGGGAATATAAATACATATATAAAAAACGTTACTTAATATTAACAGATATCTTATTCCATTAAATATGTAGACTCTATTATAAAAATTATAAAATGTCAAATATAATAATAATAATATAATAAGCTCTATTTCAACTCTATTTCAATTTAAGATTCAATAGGACGAATTCAAGTGAATAACAATTTCGCGTCAGATAATCGTCAATCCTCATATATATTTATATACAATAGAAAAATCTTGATGCGTATATATTTTATGAAAGTATAGATCTCCGGCTGACTTTCCCATACGTTCTTATTCCTAAAACCCGAGGTAAACATAAATTTCAATATACAATTCCTAGCGAATTGTTTGAAAAATCGAAGATTTATTTATGTCGTTTCATCGCCATTGTACTTCTGTCAGCCCCAAGGTTCGAGAGAAATGGTGCAGTAATCGAACTTCTGATTCTCTCTCTAGATTACACCTACGAGGGGTCGCTTAAACATTGTCTGATTTAGTATAAGCTGACAGAAAAATATCTAATATTTATGCAGACCGTTTAATGAAACATGGGGTTTTACCATGAAAAGAATAAAAAAATCAATACCTTGAATCAGATCATTGTTGTTTGGCAATAAATGTAAATAAAATGATTGTTGAAGTAATGGTAAGTATTCAACAAAAAAAAATAAACACATTCTAATGATATACAAGGGTCATTTTATTATTCCCACGTGTTGTTTTTTTAACGTTAACCACTCTCGGCCAGTCCCATACAGTTTCAATAGTATGTTTTGTGTATCTGATTGTATTGGTTGTTACGTAATGCTGCTTTGTTTGTCATCTGGTCTATAATGAATCCTGCCGATTATGAAGTGAGATTCATTTTTTGAATTTTTAACCTTCTTGCTGAAATTCACCGGCAGCTTTTTGAAGGAGAAGAAGTAATGAATGAAGTTAGTGCTAACTTTTAATGGAGGAAGAAAAAAAGTAATGAAGAAATGACAACTACTAACGTGCTTCACCAAAAATTTCTTCAGATTTCAAGATCAAGATTTTGTTAAATTATTTCTCACAAACTCCAATGCAAAAAAAATTTGCGGTGTTGATGCCAAAAATAAAGCGTGTGACATGTTTTTTACTATTTTTGGAGCTTTATGACTAGAATTTTAATGAGTACTTGAATCAGATTATCGCTGGTAAAGAAACCTGTATGGCTGGTACAACAATTCAGGAAGTAGCATCAATTCTCCGACAAAACCACGAAAATTGAAGCAGGAATAATCATAATCACAGTTTTCTGATAAACGACAATGAATGCCAAAAAGGTTTATAGGAGCAGCTGGCGATCTTTCGACGGCAATTACTGGACCATCCACCCAACAGCTATGAATTACTACTATGAAACTTTCATATTTTTTCCAAAACTTAAGGAATATCTTGGATAAAAGCGCTTAGAGGATGATGACGTATTGAAAAAACACGTACTGAGATGTTAAATGGACGTTTACAATTGTTTAATTATTAATCGAAACAATATTGAAAAGTTAAAGTTTTTTGATTTTCTGTATTCAAATTTCTCTTATATTATTCTAAAATCGTTCGTGCTTAAAAAATAATATGTCTTAAAATTATTTATTGAAAATGAGAAATTAGTTGTATTTAACCTGTTTATGTAAACAAATATTTGTTTTTAAATCTACTATATTTACTCTTAATCAAGTTTATTATTAATTAGCGCATCCCCTCGACCATAACAAACGGATTTTAGTTTTTGGAGCATCCCTCGTAAAAGTCCAGATCCAAAGTAATGAGGTAATGTTTCCTAAGTAACAAATTGCCTGGTTATTTACCCAAATTTCCTCCGTTCGCCGGCATATGTTCTATTAAACGGAAATTATAAATTTTGGGTCCCTAACAGCCGACGAAAAGGTAGAAAATGGTGTATTCGTTAGACGAGCCCCGGGGCTCGACTACTGAGAGAGGTAGGCAGTAATTGTTACTACATTTTCGAGCCTCGATAGCTTTAGATTAATGGGATTGGTTTGTGTTTTAGTTTTATAGACCTTTGCGGCCGATAGAAAACAGAACATTAAACGTAATGAAGGTTTCTGTGGTATTAATAAAGGAAAAAGAAAAACTGTTCATTATTTACTACACCATTAATATCCTGCTACAATTTGTATATAATGTACACGTCATTTTTTGTAAAATTTATGCTAGCTGTTAGGATACGAAAGTTATTCAATATTGTAACCATTGAGATTATTAAGACAACAAAAGATGGTAAGTGAAGTATAGAAGAGAACGGGGAATCCCAATGTTTTTGCAATGCGTTTCCCTGGATTGTAAAAAAATATATTCATGCCTCTAATCACATCATTTCGACGATATTTATTTCCCAGTTATGTTTAATAAATGTACTAAAACTTTGGTGTTTACTCCTAATAATAAGTTTGTATATATGCGATGGTTGTGCCATGTTCTGAACTAGTTGGTCGATCTCAGTTTCAGTTTTCGCCAAAACTGTCCTGAAGTCGCTATCGACGTCAAGATTTCGTTGTCTAGTTTTGATACCAATCAATTCTGAAGAACTTGTATCACATAAGTAAGTCAAGAAAAATAGCATAATTTGCAAAGAGTGGCCATTTTTGGATTAAGAAGGAAGCGTTTTATCCAAAGCTTCTCCAACTTCAAAATGTGGAAGTCATCTTTCATTATCGAATCGACCTTTATTTCTAGAAATGTTTCCTGAGTAATATTTGGAAATTGTACAAAATCTAATACAAATGGATTTCTGGTCATGTGCCATGTTGGAGATTCTAAATTGTCGCTATAATATCAGCGAAATTTGTATACAAGCTTTTGCTCATGTCTTTGGCCCGTTTTTATTTTTCATTTACCTTTTGAAGCTACCCTCCAATGAAATTGCTCATTATTAAACATTTGCAAGCATCGTTTTTTTCCTTGCACTTTTGAGCAACCAACCTCTATGTGAAAAAGAACTTTGTGATCAGATTTAAGATCCTCGTAAAGTACTCCAATTAATCAATTGTTCAAAACGCTGTTTTTAATGTATAGTAAGTCTAAACATCTGATGAATTTTTTTTAAACCAAAGCTTGGCAATTGCAATTAATTACACAGTGAGAGGTGACAAGAGCGGGATTCTTTTCCTTCAGCTTTTGAGCTAAATAAAGTCAGTCACGCATTGCAATTTGAGACCTTTCAAAATTATCGGATCAATGAATTTAAGACATCAGTTTGATTTTTCCTTGGGATATCCGAACATGTTTGGCACTCTAATTACATCTTTACGTCCACCTCACTGGTTGGGGAAGTCTTGGAATAGATGATAACAAACAATTGGATGAAATGAAGATGAAAAGAATTCAGGAAATATATTCAATTTGGAGAAAAAATCAAGCCTATTAGATGACTAAAAGGAGAAAAAAAGTACTAGTGCAATCATATTTCTTTTCCATTTATTGTTGGTGAACTCTTCATACAACATTTTCCTTTGATGTTTAACCGCTTCAACCACCCAGTCTGTATGTGACACTGCAGAAAAACCTATGGAAATGGAACATTTTGTCTAAATTTTAAAATCTTAATTATTAAAATTCTAGGACCACAATCTAATTGTAGCTAATATTATACTTGAAAACAATATAAATTGGGCTTATGCAAATGAAACTATATACTTACCCTAAATAAAGCGTGTATATTTTGCCAGAAATGCCGAAAAGCAGGCGGTAGAATAACGAGTGTAATTTAGCATTTTACTTAACGAGCAGCGACATCGGGGGTCGCCACAGGATCTCCACGATCTCCATGATCCTGGATGTGGTGCACGATATCAGAATTTCCAGCACCGGATATTTCTTATCGTTGTTTATTCGTAACGCAATTTGTTCTCGAGCTAATAACACTGATAAAGGACACAAATAAAAACATAAATGTTGCTAAGTTAGTATTTGAAAAGATAATTAGAAGAGTTATAAAGAGAATACATTCAAACGAATTTTAAACAGATTAAATCATAAAATTTTATTATATCTCTAAATTATCAAAAGCATTGACAACATCCCGACCTCTAGCGGCTAATTCAAGTTTTTGGCAACTTCGCACTCAGTCAAATCATCAGATTAACGACCTGTAATTGGTCAAGCAAAAAAATCAATAATCACCTTGGGAAAATAGGCGCGATTCGACTTTTAAGACGGTACACAATTCAGTTAATGGTACTAACTATACTCAAACTTATTCATTAAAATTTCAACAAAATACTAATTTGTCGTTTAGTTAAAATTTAAGAAATAAGCTGTCAAAAAAAATTATATATTAACTGGGATTTTTGGAAAAATATAAATAGCCGTGTAAAATTTGACAGTTCCTTCTTGATTCTTACTAATCAAGTAAGTTCGTTGAGCAAACATAACATTTTTACCAACTTCTTCAAATAATTATAATTTGCCCATTTCTGTCACACAATATAACCTGTTTTTAAATTTACTAATAATAATATTGTTTTAAATTATGAACATTTTATATATTCTTTACAAAATTCTATGTAGTGAAGTTCTTTTTTTTGAATTAGGGCTTACATTAGTCAGGGATTTTTTCACACAGGATCTTAATAACCACCTGTAGAATTTTTTGAGCTTATTTTCTTTGTAGTACCATTAGAACTCAAGAATTTTATGCACTTTTCATAAGTGTCACTCACATTCATTGTTTTCTGAAAATTGAACTGTTACAACGTAAATTTGCGGAGAACTACAATTTAACTTTATTATTTTAAAGTTACTAGAAAGACAATTATTAGTTTGAAAGAAAGGCTGAATAAGTTGTATTTTAAAGTGTGTAAGATTCTTTATTTAAAGATATGTGTAAAAGAAATATATATATTTCTCAAAGTCAAAAGAGTGTCAAGCGCTTTCGGCAAAACAATGCCATCATCAGGACAAAAAAATGCAAAAAAGTAGAGAAGGTTGGTTATAAAACAAAAGTAGAGAACATCAACGCAGTAACAATACATCTTAAATTAACTTTTTAAAAAACGACATTAATATAGTAGAAAACAGTAACATTTTTAAAAAATTTGGTTTTTAAAGGCCCAGGCCTGAAAGTTGTCCCAATAAAAGACAACAAGTGTTTTTTAAAAACATGTAAAATAAATAAAAAATTAAGATGTTTTGTCAAAAACCGCATGTTCATAATTTTCTCACGTAAAACATCTTAATTTTTTATTTAATTTTTTATTTATTTTACATGTTTTTAAAAAACACTTGTTGTCTTTTATTGGGACAACTTTCAGGCCTGGGCCTTTAAAAACCAAATTTTTTAAAAATGTTACTGTTTTCTACTATATTAATGTCGTTTTTTAAAAAGTTAATTTAAGATGTATTGTTACTGCGTTGATGTTCTCTACTTTTGTTTTATAACCAACCTTCTCTACTTTTTTGCACTTTTTTTGTCCTGATGATGGCATTGTTTTGCCGAAAGCGCTTGACACTCTTTTGACTTTGAGAAATATATATATTTCTTTTACACATATCTTTAAATAAAGAATCTTACACACTTTAAAATACAACTTATTCAGCCTTTCTTTCATTACATAGTGTGTACGCACCAAACACGTAACCTTTTGTTACTCTTCAAAATCAATTATTAGTTTACTTTTAAGACATTACGGTGAATTAAACTTTGACAATATTGACATTTGAATTTATCGTCTATAAAAAAATCTTTAATGATAAAATTTAAAATTATTTAATATAGTAGTTTATTTTTTTATTCGCAAGATCGATTCAGTATAATAAATAGAATCCACCCTGGGATTTTTCATTTATGTTTTAATGAATATTTAATTTTGTTTTCTATAACTAGAAATTATGATTTGGCGTTGAGCTTATTTTTTTATTTAATTAATCTCATTAAACCTTTTAGCACGAATATAATTAAAAATAAATTTCATTTTCAACTACAGTTTTAGATATTTCTATTAAAATATAAAAAAGTTAACAGAAATAAAATTGACATAGACAAAGTTACTAGAGTTAATAGTGTAACCATTGATATTATAATTTCGTTAACACCTGAAAACTACCAATGGAAATATAATTTCATTATTTTGTAAAATAAATAAGATAATGGATTGTAGAAATGTTATATTTTTATGACACCTCATCTTTTTGTGTGTGTTTATATAAATGATAAATTTTATAATTGTACCAACGATGAGTTATTTTGAATTACCACCATATTTTTACAGTAATTTGCCTTACGACCGGTATTTTCTTTAACCGATGCTTTTGTGTGTCTTTATTTATTTTAAACTACTAAAAATGAAACATGGGTTCAAAAACTCGAGTTGAAAGCCAAATTACCAGAAAGTGACCGTGAGAACATCACTTTGACGTCAGTTTCAACCGACCTCTCGTTATTAGTCATGGTAAATGATTTTGTGAAAAATCTCATGCCCATACTTATTTACTTTTTACTATTTTTGCTGTATAAAATCACTTTGATATTAAAAAAAAGAACACTGTTTTTTATAGAAAATAATATTTCACTTTGCAGGTCATTAATTAAGAAATTGATTCATAAAATAATATAGCGTTATCAGGGCAAAATGGTTATAAAGCAATATAAAAATTTTACTTATCTATTTTCAATTTATATTTTTCTTTTCAAAATATATTTGTTATGATAAATATATTATTTTTAGCTAAATATATTTTTGAAATTGAAATGCAGTTTTATTATACATTTTTTTGGAGTAAATCTCTGTCATTCTTATATAAGAAAATTCACTCTTTATTGGTATATATTAAATTACAATTTTTTGATTTAGTATTTAAGTAATTTGGTTCTTTACAAATATACTTCAATAATGATAAGTATCTCTTTTATTCTAATATATTAAACTTTTTTGTACGTAAGTCCTTAAAGTTTCTCTAGTGACTTTTAACTTAAAATTAGCTGCCAGCTTAAAACTTTTCAAGCCGTTTTTTGCTCGAAAATAATTGGTCTAAAATGAGTAAAATATGTACTCAAAAAGGCCTCTGGCCATTATCATGAGCGGGTTGAAATCATATTTTACCCACTGATTTTTTTAAATATTATTACCCTCTTCTAACAAACAATAAAAACTTATAAAAATATTCTTGTCTATTAATTTTTAATGTAACTTGCATTACTAATTAATGAAGTAGAAAACAAATATTTTTCATTTAGTTTTAGAAAAGTTATTTATTCGTGCCACTGATTATTCTCATTCCACTAGCACTTACAAATGGAAATTAGCAATGATTCTTCGTTATTTAAATATTTATTTGCATAATGAGAAAAAAACCCTTGAAACTTTTAGTAAGCTAACAAATTATTTTTCGTTTTTCCTTTTAAATTTTCTCCTTTTGATAATGTTTAGAATTACACGTATTTCGTCATGGAAGAATGATTATAAGAATTGCCAATAAAAAAAGGTCCTTTTGTAAAATAAGTTTTTTTTTTAGGTAATATACTTACGCTAATTTAACGAAGAGTTTGTGGATAAACAGTAAGTAAACAAGTCATTAAATGAATTTTTTTCTTTTAAGTCACAAATTCTTATTAAATTGTGCCCTGTAGTCATTTTTTTTTATTCAAAGTAGGGTTCATTTTACATATACCCATACAATAATAATAATAATAATAATAATAATACCGAGAGATTATTATCTTTTAAAGACGTAAATAAAAGAGATTGTTTATTAGATAAACACAAATGCCCACTACATTGAGAGAATACCAATATTTTTAATCACCGTTTTTCTAAATCCTTTCACATTAAACTCCAAAGCAGAGGGTAAACAATTTGTGTGTTGAGTTTATTCTGCTCAAATTACTGCCGGAATTCGATTCTGATGTTTGCTTCGACGATCAAGAGCACTCCACTTTTATTCTTATTTAAACTCCAATTAATTGGGTCTTTGTTGACTAACTTCTTAATAATGTTTTTGTTTTCCTGTTTTATCAAAAAAAAACACAAAATGGGATATATAGTTAACAATATTTTAAATAAATTAAATATTTTGGAATGAATAAAAATTATATATGTATATAATTTTTTTCAGCCTTTTTCAAAGAAAGAAATATTATTTTAGATTAGTCTATATATTATTTACCTAACAGCAATTAGAGCCGGCAACACCGATAACTCAGTCAAGTATAAACTATGGTTTTTATTTTAGAACACCTGATATTTAGAATGATCGACTACAGGGGAAGTATAAGGGTGAAAAATATATTTTCGCTAATTATTACACACGCGAACGATTTTTACCACTGCTTTTTTTAGGTAATAACACGTTTCCACCAATCTTTGAAAGACTGATTCGAAACGTCGCGGATTAGATTAATTTATATGTGATATTCTTGATTTGAATAAAATGCAATTTTTCACTGAATTATTGAAACTACTTAACCAAACATGTTACTTAAAACGATTAAATGATCTGAATCTTCTGCAAACTAACAATTTTATAATTAATCAGGTAGATATTCGTTGGTTACATGACAGATGGTTTATTTAAAAGTGAGAGGTTTGCCACGTATAAATTTTCCAGTAAATGTTTAAAGTGCATTTTTGTGTAAACTATTTATTAGAATATTTTCTTGCAAATAACACTTTCTACATACCATTTAAAAATATGCATTATTTTCGTGGACACTCTGTATATGCCTGAAAAATTATTGTATATACATTGAAATGTATTAGACTACATTACTTAGGATACTTATAAAATTTGAAAAAAATATAATAAAATGATAACATTAATTGATTTAGACTCATTAATCTTGATATTCCCGTTTGGGCTTGTATAATTATTTTATCAGAACCATTCTGTTATGTTTTAGTATTTTAGCATTATCGATGCTGTTGTAAAAGACTTTCCTTGAGGTACACTTTCTATTAGTTGTATTAGCCAAGTTATTAATCTTCTTTTTTGATAAGTGAGATGCCAAGAAGTTTTTAAATTGATGCATTTTATTGAACTTATAAATCAAGCCAGACTTGAGATCAAATGCATCTGTTACACCTAATTAAAAAAATATCCTTAACTTGACTCAGGTTAAATGTCAGTTTCTGACAATATTTGAGTAAAATCTTCTTGATGTAAATAGATGACCTCATGTTAACGATCACAGAAAAATCTCTAATTTTCGGAAAGCTACCGTATATTTGCTAAAGGCACTGAATTACAAGCGGATCTCTAATCTTAGATCAACTATCAATCGCATTGGGACATTTATTCAAACTCGAACGATATGCTTGAATTTATTTTTACTAACATACTTGATATGATGAAACTTTGCATCCTTACTATCGCCATGTTTAACAACGATGTGCACTTTATTTTTGTATTATATCTACGTTTCCATAATCCATAATTTCTGAAAATACCTTTGCAAATTTTATTATTTTGCATTTCCAATATTTATATAAGAATACTCACAATACAGAATTGAAAAGATCTTTATCTCCGGGGACGTATTTTGCCGTGTACATATTTTATAAAGAAAAAGGATATATCCGATAACAAGGAGATGCAATACAGCTCCACCTATATTAGATCAATTCCCCTTTTGTGTTCTTTTTGTATTTTAGGAAATTTTTCCATATAGGAGTATTAAATTGAAGGTAAAACTCGTTTGATTTTTGTTCGTTATCAGCTATTTCCTTTGAAATGTAGAGATATATATCACGAATTTATCCAATTCGGGATATTTTTTTATTTATTTTTACTTTATTAGGTGTTATTTTTTTATTTAAAGCAAAGCAATAATATTTATGACATCAAAGAAATAATTTTTTGGAAAGCATAACATATTTAATGTGGTTTTAGATTACTTTATTAGCGTATACAACTTTTGAATTCATATTTTGCTCTTCTTCGATAATAATTTATATAAAGTGCTTATATTTATATCGAACTACATTTTGTTGAAAAGCAAGTGTTTATACATTTCCCAAACTTCTGTAATCCATAAAATATTCGATTTTGATATAAAAGAAGTCTTATCTCGCATTCGATTATCTCAATATTCGAAGTATCATTTCACTCATATACGAATAAAACGATATTTGGATAATAAAATAATTTCAAAATACCTAAACCTGAAGATACATATATTTTTACTTTGAAACATCGTGTATTTAGTAAATTGTAAAATAAATAAAGTAAAAACGGGAATGCAGTTGATACCGGTTAAAATATTTCTTGGATTTTATAAAAGATTTATAGGTAATAGGTTGTTAGTTTTGATTTCCTCGTCATTAACTGGAAGTTGCGGATTTGAAAATAAATACTATTCAAACTTTAAATGGATTTTAATCACAACCATTTTATTAGTCCATAAACTTTCATTTTATTTCTAATGTGCTGGCAACATCATAAAATGTATTTAAAGTTTTGACAACTTCGCAAGCTTCCAACAACGTTACACATCATAACTAAAATAAAGCAAGAACATCCGTCTCATCCCTACTTAATTTTTTTTTCATAAATCATAGCTACAAGTCTGATATATTCTTTATAGGATTATAACAAGATTCTGATCCGTTTATTGGACAAAAATCAGACTCCACAAAAACAAAAATGCAGTCTTTGAATCGTAAACACAATAACATTTTTGAACACATTTCGTAAGTAAGTTAATCATATACATATTAGCGCCTTGCGTTTGTTTTTTTATTTGAAAGTGCAACTGAATTGCCTCACATGCTGATTTATCATCGTGGAAGAATTTAGATAGCAATAAATTAAAGTAATTAATCGTAACTACAATTTAGAATTTATTTAAGTATGGGAAAGTAAACAAAAAGAGAGTGAATGCTGATTATAATGTTATTTTTATCTGCATACTAAAACCATAGTTGAAGAGTCATGGCCTCAAATTCAAACTGTGTATTTCTGAAACATTGTTTACTACTGTTTACTAAAAGCTTTGCTAAAAACTGTAAAAAACCCATGTACCTGTAGTAGACCATTTTCTATCAAATTTAAATTGGAAACTCTATTTTAGTTCAAATATTAATAATACTTCACATAGGTTGCAGTAATATGCCAAAAATCAATCTATTATTTCTCCTTTGTAACAGGCTGCTTTTTGGATGATGCTTTTAACGATGTTTGCTTCTGACCATTACATTGTGTTTTTTTTCTGCATTTCAGACCTGAACATTTATCCTTAAATAATAATAATAATAATAAATGTATTTATTGAATCCAATAGGATATTCACTTAAGTCCTTCCGCCCACTTGTCCTTATTTTATATGAATTCATTCTACCGTAATCCTGACTTCTATGGGCCGTTTGATCATTGATGAAAAGCACACAATGATAGTTTTTTGTTTTTCTGTTTTGGTATGATTTTCTTAAATTAAAATAAAATTTTGCTCTCGTTAATGAAAATTAAGAAAAATGCTTTTTTATTAATATGAAAACATTTTTCGATAAGTTTAATGAAATTTATTGATAATTTTATGGCAAATTTTTTGAATATACTACTGCTTTTAAAACTGCAATAGATCTGCAAGATATTGTTTTTTTCGTAAGATTTTAATTCTTCGTGTAATACCAAAACTGGTTTAGAAAACAAAAGCAATTTTTCATTTAGTTCATTGTATTGATTTAATATTATAGTTAGTTTATAATAATTGTTCATTTGCTTTCATACAGAGATTTCACTGAATGATCATTATAAAAACAAACAAAATGTATAATGGGTATATATATATATATATATATACAAAAAATACCATTTATAATAGAACATTTTTCGCTAAATCTGAAACTTTTAGAAAATTTTTATTATTTTGTGATTCCCGTTGTTGCTGAAGTCTTCAAAATATACAGAGATATCATTCTTCTCCATGAATAGACAACATAAGCTCAATTGGAATAAATTCAGAGTCTTAATACGAAAAAAAAATAAACCTCAACTTCAGACTTCAGGATAAAAATGAATCTAAAAAATACATCGAACTACTTCAGTATGGTGTCTAAGAAGCTATGCCGAAAAATATCACTCGACTGACCAAAAATTTTTAATCAAGGGAAATTAAGGAAGTACTTGCTTAAAAAATGGCCCCAAATGATACAAGACATACATAAAACTAACAAATTATTTATCAAATTTCAATGGGCATGACAGTTCAATTTGAATATATATATAACGCCTAAAAACACTAAAAAAAAAGTTAAAGAAATTGTAACATAAAACATAATGGATTAAATTATTTTCAGGTAGTACTTAGTCTACACTATCTTCCAGTTGAGCTTAGTCAAGAAGTTATACCAGAGGTAAAAGTAGTAAATATCGACCCAGAGTATAAGCCCAACTGAAAAAAGCATATCATATACCTAAAAAAAGAAAACACATTGATTTGAAAGTGAAACAAATATATTGGATATTTAAAGGAAAAAGTTATCAATTGAAAATAAATTACTCATTTATAATACTATTAAAAGAAAAATGGGATAGAACTATGAAGATGTGTTAGCCAAATATCATATTTCCAGCATGCAGAGAGCTCAGTTCTACTTATCATAAGAAACGTTTGATGTATGAAATTATACGTTACATACACCTGCCATTATGTCATATATAATAGAACATAATAGAACTCATCAATCATAGGAATAGAAATTATGAAATATTAAAATTAATCCAAATCCGCTACTGGCAGCATTATTGGAGCCGAAGGATAACCGCAGGAATTGGCCAACTGACTTAAATAATGCAGTACCTTCAATCAATTCACAAATCGACACATTAGCTCATAGATTACATTATATTTGATTGCTAAGAAATAAATAATACGTATTATATCAGATATTCTAATTGATTCAAGTAAAAGACGATTTCATTTTATCTAGAAATATTCCTGTATTTCTTTGATGGGTTATTGCTTTAAAATCACTCAAAACGGTTTATTTGGACTCACATTAATTTAATAGACAGTGTTTATTTTAGTGTTATTTTCGTCTGTGTGAGGTATGCATCTTCTTTCCTACTGATTGGTTTACATTGCCTTTCTAATACTGGATGATTTAATTTACCACATTTCGAATGCTCGACCTACTACAGTAATAACCCAACTACACAAGGGTTTGTGGAACATCTGAGGAAGCGTCAATTGACTCTATATAATATTAAACTGTTTTAACGTAACTTGAGCAAAGATACATACCAGTTTTTTTTTAAATAATAGGTCAAAATGCGTGAAATTTTAAACAATGAGTATTATCAAAACTGCAAACTACTTTGGACAGTAGTTTTAACTAAATGTTATTTTATTCTAATTCTGTAACTTTTTATAATAATCTCATAATTAATATGAAATATTGTTTGGACATGCAGATAATACGGCCGTTATATAAAATGTAATGCAATATTAAAATTGCAAACTGTACTCTGTTATTTCAAAACGAAGTTGTTTATTATAACCAACTTTATCACTCGCAACCCTTTAATCTCAAAACTAAAAGTTATGCCTGTACTAAAACGCAAGTACCTACCAATTTTGTTTGCTAAGTACCTAATAACTATGCATAACGGTTGAAGACAACGTAATTTATATACCACTACTTCTCAAGTTCTCTAACATTGCATATTGTGTAGTTCATTTAGTGTAGGAGGTAGTGAAACAGTTACTAAACTTTTTCAGTAAATAGCAGTCATTTCTCATATATTATTCAAATCAGGTTGGTTCACTGGACGTTTATTTCAATTTTTCAATTTTTTTATTGTTTTGACTGGTTAGCACAAAATACGAAGGTCGTTAAATAAATTTTTAGATTTTTTTTTATTTTTCGACACTATTTTCTTTTAACTCTATGCACTTTTCCAAGCGCTTCTCCAACTTTCTTAAACCGTTCAAAAAGTAGGATTTCGGAAGGTCTACATTATAGAAGAATATACAATGCGATGACCTCCTCATTCAACATGAACCGTTGTCTCCAGTAATTTTTTTCAAGTTTGGAAATAAAAAAAGTCACAAAATCTGGTGAATATGGTGGATATTGTAATAATTCAAACTTTAATTCCATAATCTTGGCTAATGAAACAGTGCACCCGTGTATTGTCTTGATGAAAGAGCATCTTTTTCTTTTTCAAATGAGGATGTTTTTTCTTGTGTTCCTCGTTTAATTGGTGCAATAACAATGCCTAATACCTTCCGGTTATATTTTGTCTTGTTAAAATAAACAGCGCAGGTGATTCCTCGTGCATCTCAAAAAAACGAGACCTTCATCTTGTCGGCGATTTCACCGTTTTTGCCTTTGATCGCCTTCAAAAACTCAGTGTTTTGTCTATTCTTTGGCTTTGGAATATAGTTATATATAAGCTGTGATAATAGTGTAACCAAACCGCACGATTGCGTTTATTCTTCACTGAGTGCAAACGCCGCACTCAATTTGCCGAATCTTTTCAGCACTTTGATTCGTTGATCACTTAAAAGTCATATTGTGGATTTTGTCAGTCACTTCCACTGGCCGGCCTATTCCAAACCTTTTGTGGATATACGGCCATGTTTAAACTCATTTACCTAATTGTAAACAGTTGTTAACAAAGGATCAAATGTGCCAACTCAGCTTTGATGTCTTTCGATGTTATGCCTTTTAAATGTAAGTGTGTAATTACCGCTCGAAACACACTTTCTTCCATTTTTCTATATAAAAGTGTCTTGCATTAGTCGACAATAGGAATGAAACGATTTGGTAAATATAACAGATTTTAACAGTAATTTAGTGACAGATGACACTTAAGTAAGAGTAAACCATTTTTGGTTACAAGAGCACTATCTCTTGGATTTTCTAAGGGTTTATTGAACGATACTCGTATTTATATTCAGGATTCATAAGCTATAATTTATTTATCTACTTACCTAAATATCTAGAATTTATTGTAAATGAATTGAAAACATCGATTTTAGATTTTAGAGAGTCTCAGTTGGTGGAGCAAATTGTAACTGAATTGATAATAAGAGTTGTATAGTCGATGAGCAATAGAATTTCACATTTAAAATTTATTTTAAATTAAAATTAACTGTTTCAACCTTTAACTTATGGAATCTATCCATTAATAATATAAAAATATATTATATTCATATTTAATTACCACAAATGAAATTCTTTCTGTGACTCGAGTTTCGCTAGTTTCTGTCACTGTTTGAAAATGGGAGAGTCACATTAATACGAATAGAAAATGTTCCGTAACTTAAAACCAAAACAAAACTTAGTAAATCCAAGCGTGTGGTTTAAAAAAAAATTGTATTAAATTACTAATTCAGTACACATTTTAGTCCATATTCTCAGAGTTATTTAATGTAAAGTATGGATTAGTCAATAGCAAATTTATTTATTTTTATTTGTTAATATAAACATTTCTCATACAAAAGTTTCTTTGTACTGACATTTTTAGCGAATATAAAGTCACGTTCGCAAGTCTAATACTTTACACAGCTACCGAATATTATTAAGGGATATTTGAAGGACTGTGGGAGAAATAAAATTAATCGATCAAACGAACTTAGTGAAGTAATTTTATGAATCCTCCAGTCAGAAGATACAACAATGGGATACATGGATCGGAGCGGGGTTGAGAGGAGAGCGCTGAATTCTGTTAAAACACTGTGGTAACAACAGCACATAGGGGCGTACTATTATTAATAGATATCTTCGTAATTTGGACACGCGCATATATATTCGTGAGCGTTCGTATAGGTATCGGATAGGTTCGGTTCGTGAGTTTAATTCCGAACAATTCGTATACTCGGTAGGATTATGTATCAATAGAAATATCGTGTATGACGTGCATCGATTTATGTAGTAAACAAAACACTCTGTATATATTTATATTATCTGCTTTATTGTTTATGAACCGATTTTAAATAAATATTTAATCATACGTTCAGGGGTAATTTCAATTTTACATGGATGTAAATTTCGACGTCCATAAAATGTTTTCCCTTATGAAGACAGTTCACGAACGCTATAAAAATTTATGGGGCACGTATTATAATAAGGCTTAAAGTTGCATACGTCAGTTATTATACTATTATTGTTATGAATTTAATGAAACCGTAAAACTCTTTTCTATTATTACTGAGGTACTAAAGGCCTGTTTTAATGACTCCATAATAAAGTTCTGTTGCTTTATTGGGTCATTATGGGAAAATTATTTTATTTTATTAGCAAAAATAAAAAATGAATTACCCCATCTATATAATGCCTGTTATATACAATCAGTACGTTATATTTAGTTTCATACTCCTTTTATAATACCATAATAAAATAGAGTATGGGTTATTGAAAAGTTTACACTCTGATAATAGAATAAATTATTTTTTTTATTTAAGAGGCAGAATTTTTCAGACCGTTCCTTCTGTTAAACGTCATGCATGAGGACTATTTACAAATGACTTACTTGGGGCTTCCAGTTTATCACCCTGTATTATTATCAAAAAATTCTTAGATGATAAAAAATTCTATTCCGACCATGTCATTATTTGCGCTGTTGTCTTGTAACAGATAATTAGCAAAGAAAAAAAGAAATAACAGTGTTCGTTTTACGACCCGTTTTAGCCGAATTTAATCAGATGCTCGTCTCCAAGTTCAATAATATCTCACGGGGGCATGTCGAACATTTCAAGAAGCAAAATTGGAGAACCTTTCAGGAAAAAGGAATAACATAATAATAACGACCTCACTTCCAACTTTAAACATAAAATTTAACAGCAGACTACGGATACTGAACATTTATATGATATATTGTTCTCTCTTTAACTTACCATCTGGTAGTTTTATATTAGTTGTACTTCTCGTCTGCTGGCTTGTTCTCTTTAATGAGATTATACACCGTTTCTGGCTTAAGTTGCTTCGAATTTTCCCAGTGAAACATGAATTATTGCTGGGAAAGACAAAACAACTTTAATTGGAATTGAGATTGGATTCTTTTAACTTCTTATGAAATTACATTAATTTCAACAATGGAACATTTAGCATCAGCGTTTGACCTAATTCTAACCCTCCTTTAATTGCCATGTGGATTTTATCAACTTTTGAGCCGAACGTAAAATTATACACCGAATACTTCTCGATCTATATTTAAAGAATCATTTATAGTTACAATTTTTGAAAGTCAAATATGAATAATTTCGTGTCATTTCATAAAATGGTAAATAAAGTTAAAAACCATAAATTTTGCCAAAGTACCTATTTTAAATCATAATTCTTAAATTTTTTTCATTTCTTTTCCGTCTCTTTTCCCTTGTGTTCTTAACTTATCAAATAATAAAGTGGTTGCCGCTTATTATACATTTGTCAGTTAAACCAAATGGCGGAAATAAAAGCTACAAAGATCAAGTATAATGGACAACTGAACTCTGATTAAATCATACAGCTTCAAAGTAATAACCTCCATTTATATTGGCTACTTTCACCTAATTTACCTACATAGATATCAAGATTTATTAATTTTTATGACAGTAAAAGTCTATTTAGGCAGTAGGGATATCAATTTGTTCTACTCGAATCAGTTTAAATGACCTTCCTTATGAATAAAAGTGCGTGACAGAAAAAAGTTATATTTAAAAGATCATAAAGACGTACACATGCCCGTTAAAAAAAAGTAATCTAAGGTTCCTTCTTTATTTCAAATAAAAGTCAAAACACCGTGATTTACTAAGCGATGTTATTCAAAATTTTAGGAATCGATATGGTTCTAGAGAAAAGTACTGTAGATTGGGCAATTAGGATATGAGCTACAGTCCAACCTTTCTTTTTGCTTTTTACTTAACTTACCTCTTATTAACTATTTTGTGTTCACTACTTCTAATTATCTTGCACGTTTCAATCATTTCATCTAACGCAATTTGTCTAGGTTACAATATAATACTATTTTATATTCTGTAAAATTCTGAATTTTTGGTCGTGGAGAAAATATAGTGCGTAACTCGGTTAGAATAACAAAATTTGATATTCGTGGTTCCTCACGCTCGTTAGCGCTCGCGTTCGGAATTTTACACTCGAATCGAATGTTTTTCATTCTAACTTTGTTACAGAAAATAGTATTCCAATACAACATTTGCCATTATCCATAACACCGATGTAACAATTTTGCTAAGAATAATATAGCTTATCTGCACAAATATATACTCTTGTAACTGACACTGATGGGTTTTTAGTTTAGATTCATATTAATAATATTATTACATGAAACAAGTATGTATCCTTGAACGGAGCACTTGCAATTCCAAACACTAACTCACTTGTATCCGAACTTAATTATGACGCATCTGGTGACCCAATGAGGCCGTTATTATGGATAGTCGTTTATCAATAAGCTGAAACGCAGTTACACAGTTGACATAGGAGACGGCGGGCCCATAAATTCCATTTGGCCACGTGTCGGACTGGCACAGAAGCTAAATTTGCCGATGACTGCAAAATGTCCCGTACAAATTGTAACAATCAAATTACAATAATTATTATCTACGTAACACTGTCAAATTCCAGTTGTCGCGAAACGTGCTCGAGCATGCAATGCAGCGTTTCAGTTTGGGTTTTGATTAGAAATTATCGCCCAGTACGAGGTTGGATTTATAATATTATTCTTGTGCTTAATTATAACAACAGTTAAAGTACAATACCATATTTGCAGTATTATACGATATACACTTTTGCAAGAAAGAAACTTTTAGAAGGAAAGAATACATTGACAGAAATATAAAGAGGTAAAAAAAGTTCAATAACTGGATAATTAAGAGAGATACAATCACGACTGCTGGTACGTTACTATTAAATTGACTGGAGCGTTGTTCCCACCTCGATATCTCCACTTCAAGATTTTTATGCAAGTGTACCTCGTACCAATATTCTGAAAAATTCTCCGATTCATACAATGTCTAGTATAACTAACTTAATTAGCTCTGATATAGATATATTTGCTTGTAAATTAGGGGATATTAAAAAGTATTTTTTTTCTAAATCTTAGATTTTTTTGTATGTAAACAAATTTTCTTTTATCTTATATGTTCTGTATTGTTAATTGTTCTGATTTTTCCTACTCTGTAATTGGGTCCCTGTTACCTGTAGAGCAGTGTAAATAAATAAATAAATTAGAGGAGAAATTTAATGAATTCTGGTTTCTTCATAATGCGTTCTCTTAAGCTCGCATGTATCCTTAACCCTATAAAAATATTTGTTCCGAACTTGTATATGCTTGCAACTTTCGTAAGATATTTTTCTTTCTTCATTGGATTATATCATCATCATCATCATCATTATTATCAACATTATTTTTCATTTGTTTCCAATTTCTACTAAAACCGCTCCTGTTTCACAATAAGGTGTTAGGTTACAAAAAGCACTTAGTTTCAATTTAAGGAACCCAATTATAAAACTTGCCGGATTGCCAGAATCACGTACAAAAAAAAACAGAACAAAGGTTCTCGGCAATAATTGAAAAACGTACTGCAAAAACTCCTGATTGACTTACAAAAGCATACTGAGGTGCAAATCGGAAATGCACGAATACTCACACTTTATTAAAAACAAAAGCCTAATTTACCTGTCCACGATTATTCTTGACACAAAATCTATTAGAGAAAAATGAACATTTTCTTTAGAAAAAGCATTGTATTAGAATGGTACAAACATTCGCCTGTTTGTCTGAATTTTCGAAATAAATTGAATCGGGATCAGAATTCATAGTTCATTTAGATCATTTGTTCAGTAAACAAATTCAGAGAACAACTCATCCAGATAAATAATAATAATAATATGTGGACCTAAAACTCTGGCTCGTTGAAAGTTATATTTGTGTTTTTTTTATAAATCAAACTGAGCCAAAAGTAGTGTTTTAAAACTATATCTTTATAGTACTCTTTCATAAAAAGAAGGAAATTGTAGTTATTTAAATAACTATTTCTTGGTTTCTGATGTATTTGAATGATATAAACATATATTAGGTTGTTTTAGATAATTCTTTGCACTCAACTGCAATTTTTTTCTTGTTCCCCTGAGATTATACGCATATTCATGTGGGGATTTTCAGTGACTGAAATAGTTGCGTTCTAGTGTCATTTTTACTGGAAGCACAATTTCTAATAATGACGTTTTATTTTGTTTAATTTTCGAATGTTTTTGCAATTTTCCGTAACACGTTTTTGGCATTAACAATCTGCTTAAATCCCGAAAGCTTTAGCTCGAATATCAAAATACATCCAAAATTTAGACCCAAAGTCTTGGGATATTGCTTACGATAAAATCGATACCGTATACCATATACGGGTGACTCATTACTATGGCAAAGCTCAATTAGTCCGCTATTATTGAAATTACGAAAAAAAAAGTATTTACAAAAAGTGTAGACAGTCTTGAGATTCACATTTTAAAATTAGTCCCAAATATATAGGGTGTTCCGTAACGTATTGCCAGACTAAAGTTATGTTTTTTTAAATGGAACACCCCATATGTTTTTACATTTTTATAAACTTCTTGGCTGAGTCCAAAGGTGTATCCTAACTTTTCAAGTTTTATGCTACGGCATTACAAAATATTTGATACAGATTGGTCAACAATTTGAAATATATTTTGCATTTTATGTATTATTTCTGAATGGATCAACTTTCCATGATACACTTTATCACGTTCTTTTGATTGCTTTACTTCGCTCGAAAAATATTCCAAAAATTTAAGTTTCAATTCTTCACTATTTTGAATCAAATTGTTTTTACATTACCACCATGAAAATGTATGTCCACTTAATAAATTATCCATGGCCCCTTTTATTTCCTCTATATTCTCTAATCCTCTCATGAATTGCTTAATAACTATTTTCATAAGTAACTTCCTAATATCTCCATCAAATTTTATGGTATTCTCTAATATTGTCTTTTCTAATTATTACAACTTCTTTATTTTTCTTACATTCCTTCACTTCTTCGATAGTTTCTGCCAATCTTATCTGTTTCCCTGTCATGGTACTTTTAGCCTTTTCCTCCACTTCTTGTACATTCTATACATTTACTTCTATTTTCTTTTTAAGTGCTTCTACCCTTTTCCCAATATCACTTTTAAATTTCTCACAATTTTCTTCTATCTTTCTTAACATTTTGCTCTTCCAGCTTTTCATCACATCAACATCCCCACTTATCAATTCTGTATAACTTTTAAGTTTTTTCATGACTCTACACTCCATTTCTTAAATCTCGTTATTCATATTTTTTTATTTTCCTCGAATTTATTGTTCATTACTTCAAATTTTTCCTCATTTCTTCAGACATTTTTTCTGTTATTCACATTTTTTTTTCAATTCTTCTATATTCTTTTCCTTTTAAAATTTGTCATTTATTCTCTTTAAATAATAATTCTTCTTGAATCATCTTGTATCATCAATTCTAAATGCATCTTCTGTATATTCAATTTGCTTTCTTATTTCTTCTCCATCTCCTATCAATGTTTCTTCTATCTCTTCTGCAGCCTTTCTTTCCCGTTTTTTGAACTTATTCTCGTTTTCATATTCTTGGTTCTCCAAATTTTTTAACTGGGTTATTAACCCCCACGTTATGTTATTGGGTTTGCGTTTCTATTTAACGTAAACATTAAGAGGACTTAACAAATAACAACTGAAGAAAAATTATTATTTACCTCCGCTAAAATATCTTATGCTTGGCCTATTTAAAAATTCTATTGACCTATAAGCTTTGTATCAAAGCTTTATTCGAAATATCCTGCTGCGTGAAATCGGCTATTATAAAAATCCGACCTTGAACCCATGTTGATATAATGTCACGTATGATAAATTGGGGCGCACTAAAATTTCTGTTAGAGGGTGTTCCCTGACAGGTGCCAGTGATTGATCTGGGATGCTGAAATTGATTGACGGTAAATAAACCGGAGGAATATTCTATTGCACGAATTACCGCGATATTCGATATAACTCGGCTTCAAAATTATTCTGCTTTATGAACTGAATTTTATTTGAGATTTAATGACAAAAGCATTAATTAAAGATTAGTACTTTTATTATAATTTTAATGCAAATGTTGCAATTTCATAAAATGTCATTACATTTCTAATTGCTAAAAGTATTGACAACATCTCTAAACAAACGATTAATTACAGTTTGGTAATAGTAGTGGCAACGTTCCTGTCATTAATGGTTAAAGTGTCCGTTTTGAACAAAATTTAATTATTCTAGTTTTATCACATACATAGTTAAATTATTTATACATCATTTTTTTTTATCTGATTTGTATTGTCGAACGGAGATTTCTTATCAAACGAATTGGGTTTTCTTTTCATCAACAACTACAATAACAACATATCAAAACGACATAGCAGCATTACAATTTTTGTATAAAAATAACAAACTTAAACTAGCAACAATATTAAGCTATGTAAGTCAGAATAATAATTCATTGGAGAGTCTATGTGAATTACATCGAAATTGTGAGAAAATGTACTAATTTCGAAACTTTATCAAATAAATCAATAGCGATGTTTACTTCGCAGTTTAAGTTACCTCTTGAAATGCTGAAAATAATTGCTAATAAATAATCATTGAACTATATAAGACTCGAAATACTCTAGTTTTCATAATGAGTTTTTAGTGTTATTAATTAAAATAGAAATCTAATTTACTTATGTTGCAAGTAGGTAAATTTGAACATACTTGAATTGAAAACATCTGCGGACATTTCTTGTTTAATAATAATTTAGAAAATTATTGAACATCAGTCTTAAATACTGCTTTCAGTATTCAACGGTTTGCGTTGAAACTTTGACCTTTATTGTTTTGTGTTATTTCCTCCGTGCAGCTACTTAAGAAGTCTTTTAAAGGTGACTCGATCGATTTTTCCTATTGATTTTATATGAGAGCCTAGCGCCTCGAACGAAATCACAAAGATTTGGAATTAGCAATTTACTATCCCTCTCCGTACAATTAGTCTTGCTGAGCTCCGAAGTGGAATGTCCTGTCAACAATAAAACTTGTCTGATGTCTTTGTTAATGTTTGCCAAGCTTTACGAGAGGTTGGTCTAAGTCGGAAGCTATTTTCATTAAACACTTATTTGCATACTACACCTACAATTAAAGGCTTTAATTAAATTGCTTTATAGTTTTTTGGCTTCTATTATTCAATGCTATTTTAGCGAGAATAATAGTCGTGGTGGTAACACACATTTTTAATTTGACACGTTTTTGTTTAAGGGGGAGCGTTATTCTTATGGAACGATAAAATATACTGGACCATGGCACCGGTTGTTATTTTATGGGGCGCAGGCGGATTGCTGTGATGGTCAGTTGGTAGAAAACGGCAAAGAAGTAGAAAATTCCAATGAATTTACAGATTAAAACTCTAGCCCGATTGCAGCAAAAGTCTGTAATGATTCTAGATAAATGCTAAACCTTTTAATCCTTTAATATCAATTGTACGAAACATATCTAACCTAATAATAAACATATCCTAAACCTGCATTCCTTGCGAGGAAATGATCAATTCTAGATTAAAGTTAATTTGTCTAAAATGACCATAGCTGCAATCCGGCTATTATAAGAAAAAAATTTTATTTTGTACACTTTGAGATGTGTTATCTTTAAACTTAGCAAATAGAAAGTTGCTTTTATTTCATAATCTTCACTTTATGCTAAATATCTTTTTTTTGTACTGAATTTTGTTGAAAACTGGTGTCCGATCGTCTCTGGAGATAACTGAAAAAAAATCGCAATTTATCATGTATTTTTTAAAAAACATTTAGAACCAAAAATGGAACTAAATATAGGAAACGTTAAAAACAAACCAAATATTTTGTTAACCCAGAAAGTAATTTTAGTATATCTTTAACACTATTGACGAATTTAGTATAGAAAATAACCGTGCAAATGCACTTCTGTTTATTACGAATACTTTGGTTTTGTTTATGACTTAGGTTTAACAACTTTTATGGTATATAAATGGAAGTTTATATTTCTGCAATTAATAGAACGAAAATGGCAGAGTTAGGGCAAGCAATAAAATAATAATATAATGAGCTAATCCCATATATCATTTATTATTTCAAAAAATGATATATCTTAAAATACGAAAAATGCGTACTTGCAAATCAAAATCTGGTAAATAGATCTTTTCTCTACTCAAAATGTTGATATAACTGATTGCAAATCTTTTTTGGATAGTGAATCCAAATTTTCTGTTATACAGAAACAAAATTAAAGAATCACTTTACCTAAACAAAATCCAGAAGTAAATAGAAATATTTTTTTTACACTTTCACTCACAAATAAATTTAATACATTTTTTAACAAATTTTCGAAGTTAACTCTGTAATGTAATTTTATACTTGATTGTTTAATCTGAAATGTATAATTTTTATTATTATTCTAAACTGAGAATTTTTGAATTATACGTGACATGTTCACTTTTAATCTAAATTTACTATAAATTATAATTACATCATAATTGTGATTGTATAAATTGATTTTAATATAAATTTTGTTTTAAAAACGTTAATTACAAGAACATTAAATTTGGAATTAATAACCTCATATGATGCTAAATTTCATATCTAAAATTCAAAGTTTAATAAACACAACTTGCAGAATTTAAATTATATGCCAAAAATTAACATGTCCTATAAATTTATTAATAAAGACTTACAATCAAATTAGTTATAATTTCATGTAGGTACCTGAACTTTAATTCGGCTTCTTCAAAAAGATTCTAAATATTATCTAATATTTGTTATAATTTAAGTAACATTCTTATTTGATGATAATTTCTTTTAAAATTTAGAATTCTTTGTTGATTTAATACAGGAGAAATATTTACATATTTTTTCAAATTTTATGTAGATATAATCACTAAACATCTTTAATCAATAAAACGCATTAAAAAAGAAACAAAATTTGATTACTTCATAAAGTTGATATTAATTGTGTTCAAAATAATTGACCAGTTAATATTATCTAACTAATTTTTTAGCTAAGAATTTTTTCCAAAATAGTTTAAAACAATTTCTCTTACTACTCGTGCACATAACGCTGTTCCATTTTTTTTTAATAAACTCATTACCTTAAATATATATAAATCTTCTTGAAATAGTCCAAATTTTCGAAAAATAAAAATTAACTTTTCACAAATTCCTACAATGGGTTTATTAATTAAAATACAATTAAAAAAATGTCGTATATTATTTCATATATTTCGTACCATTCCTACTAATCAAGAAAATGAAATTATTTCGATTTGTATTAAATTTGAAGTACCCCTCCTTTTTGCAGTTTTTTTTTTAATTTAAGTTGTAAACATTGCTCATTTAACTTTCAAGCTTATGTTGTGAAACTGAACGGAAAGCGAAAAATATATGTTTGCGAAACTACTTGTTTTACTCGTTTTAAGCCCGCTTCACATCCGTTTGGTCGACAGCAAATATATTAGTTCCATTAAACTAATTTCTCTCTCCTACAAGATGAAAACTATGCCGGGCATTATGAAAATTACGTTTCAGGTTATTTAGTTGCACTTGTGAGGTAGAACATTAATTTGACGTCCCTGTACATTACTCTGGCGTATTGTTTGGTGTATCTTCCCTTCTGTTCCCATATTTACAATATTCGCTTTTCGTGGAATACTTATACCCTATTTAATTAGCGTTAGGAAAAGGTAAGAAATTTCGATAGAGACTAACAACGATAATTGTCCTTCCTAAAAATTATGTACAGATTTTCTAGTACAAAAACCGAAGCACGTCATAAACCTCGTGATTAAATTTTCGTACGTTACGGCGTTGTCTAATCGACACAAAAGTAGGAAAAACCTAGAGAATAGCAGAAAAATGTAAGGTTATGTTTCATTGTTATAATTTAAATGTTTTTAAATTAAGTAAAGATAACAATGGCAAATGTGCAAATTATGCATTAATAAAATTATCAACACGTTACAACTATTGTTTTGGCATTTTCTAAGTAAACAGCAGTGTTCAGAGCCGGTATTTATACTAAGCTTGTTGTTAGATCAACATGTTTACGATCATTAAACAAGCAGTTAAAATATTAAGTGTAACAAAATTGCTTAGCAGTTAATACTAGTATTGAAGTTCTAACCTAACTAAATTAATGGCAATGTAAATTTTGATCTAATAGTTACAACATTAAAAGCAGTTTGACCAACAGTTCAATATCACTTTAATATGGATTTCACGGACGATTTTCATGGGCGTACATTTTATCGGAATTATTTGAAGTAGTAAATTTACAATATTTTATCCATATAATTGATAAAAAATATATATAAAGCAGTATAACTGAAATAGTTATAAAGGGACGCTAGTATTCACGTTTATATTTTACAATTACAGTTCAATTAATTAATTTAATCAATAGGTATTGCAGATTAAAATCTATTTACTTGATCTTGTATTACAGTAACAATATACTTCTTTTGTGTTTATTCTTAACATATTTAAAGCAGGGTATTGTATCCTTTTATTGGACGTATTTTCGAATCAACTATTCATTATTTGTTTTCATTTCGTTCATTACTAACTGATTCATTTCATAAGCTAATGATAGCTTAAGGCTCTTTTATTTCCCATTCATTGTATGCAGTTCATGTCAGCGAACAAAAGGAATTGTACATTAAATATGAACAAGGAGAAATCCTAATAGATTCTTCACATAGATATAAAGATTGTAATAGCAGATAATGCGTTAATTATTCAAATAGAAATACAGGCTGCTAAGAAACTTTTAAATAACTGAATAATGAAGAAAAGCTTTCTTGGAAGAAACTTTAAGTAAATATAGTGGATGACAATATTTATTACATATATTAACAATTCAACTTGAACTAAATAATAATAACAACCCTTTTATTTGTTAAGAATATGAAATTCATTTCTCTTTAGAAATAATGTAAACTAAGTCAGAAAGAAAAGTTATAAGCCAAAACTCAAATATTTTTATGATCATTATTTTAAGAATAGAGTACATTTGGGAAAGGATATAAAATAGATATTAAAGGAAAAATAAATATCCTAAGTCATTTCCTGGTTGCTAAACTACCAGTGAATTTTCTATAAATTTGTGTTCGGCTTTTCTGTAGAACTAGGAGGAACCCATCGTCTACGATATAAGAATCTGTTATGTTTGTGGGTCAATGCAATAGACTAGTCCGCAAAATCCTCTCGAGCTTCGCGTTGCATCATTATGTTTATGGGATGTATCGTCGGAATCGGGATTCTCTTTAGATTTAAGGACCCGCTAGGGAAGTCTGCTATAGATACTTTACATAAATTTTTACTGGGAACACCGATGAGGTTTAGTTTTAAGGTGTATATTTCAAGTAGCCAACTGAAAGGAACATTAACTTTATTCCGAAAAATGTGTCTCTTAAATGAATGTGACTTGTATCAAATTTTTGATAGTGGCAGTAGCAATTTTCTTATAACTCGTAAAAATTCATTCGAACTACAGTGGAAATCAAAGCCACATTCCAAATATTCACTGATAATAAGTTGTAGACCAGTTAATTGTTGTTTTATTTGATTAGTTAAAAACTATAGTATATCCAGTTGTGACAATTAAAAAAAATAAAAATTTAGAGGCATTGCAATTATGGATTAAAATCAGTCTAATATTACTAATAGTTTTACTACGATTAATAGTTTTATTATTTCTCAAGTTTCTCATTAAAAATATATTTCTTCTCTAACTTCCTATAGAAAAGGTATCATGCATTTTTTTAAATTTTTTTCCTTTCCTTATCGACTATTGGACCATTTTGAGTAAATATTTTAATTTCCAATAATACAATATATTACTAACATTATGATTTGTACAGATATTTGATTCTAGAAAAATATTATTTTGCTGTAGGTGGTTGTTATTATAAGACATTCTGAAAAAATAATTATTTGGTTTTCGATTTTTTTTTTTTTTCGGTAAATGTTTGATAAAAGATGTAAAAATATTTAGTTCGTTCCAAAATAGTGTCTTCAAAAGGTAAATGCACTGAAGGTCGTTAATGAACGTTTAGATCATTTCACTTCTTCTTGTAATTACATTTTTAATGTTTTCCACTATTACTTACTTAAAAAAATAGATGATGTATGTAATATAATAAAATTCAACAATTTTACTTAGTTTTAATGAGTTTTTCGTTAAAAGTCTTAAATATGAGTTTGAGTGTTTTTGGTAACACTTTTGAGAAGAGAATGAACTACAACGGTTTTGGAAACAACAATGAGTGCTCTTGTAATAGACCATATCAATATTTTTTTGACAAAATCAAATTTGTTAATTTCTTCCAGTGATTAGTTGAAGATGTGTAATATTTTCACAAATGGTTTTAATGCTTTTAATAATTTAGAAATAAAATGAGATTTTTTGAACTCGTAAAGTTATTCCGTTTAAAATCCATTAGAATTAAAAAAGGATCATTTTTTTTAGACCTGATAATGACCTTAATAGTCGAAACGAATTAATAAAATTATTTTAGAGATTTAGGAAAACGTTAACACGCGACAACTTTTGATTTGAATTGTTCTTTTTTTCAATGTAACCGCCTGTATGACACCTTATTTCTGTTGTAATCCTTACTATGAGATCTTCAATAATTAGCATTGTGGCATATTATTTGTTCTTGAGATAACCCCACAGAAAGAAATCGTGAGGTCTGGTGTACTAGTTGGCCTCTTAACAGTACGTCTTTATTGAAATCAATCAATCCTCTGATCGTATTTAAATATTTTTGACTGTTAAATTTCCATCAATAAAAATTGGACAATAATTGGCCAAACGAGCTCATCTATTACCTCGAAATTTATAACACGAACTCCTGGGACATCCTCTACTCTATTTATTTTGGAAAAATGAATCTGTTATAGTATTTTTAACTATTTAATTAAATTTGATCTATGTTCTAAAGAAGATAATGATAACGATGTTTAAAAATAAATCAAGCCATTCAAATCTTACTATTGCTATAGAAACGTACTTGTTAACTGTAAACAGTGTTTAATAAACAATTCGAGCTAAATACTAACAATTAAATTTAAAAGTGTTATTTTCAAAGCATAATTGAGAAAATTGCAAGGTAGATAATTAACTTTTTAAAGGAAATATTTGAAGATGAATCAAACGAGCAAGTTAGACAAAACGAAAAAATATCCCATTCTGTCAACTCTTTCCGGAAAAATGTCTTTCGGGAAATTCTTTACGAGAAATTGCCAGGAAACTATTGAAGTCGGCTTATCGAGGAGATTTCAAAATTATCCCACTATAGAGTGTGCTCTCATAAAAAAACCGGTTGTTGTGGACTTATAAGAATCACCCTGAACATTTTGATTTACTTTCGAATAATTGTACAACTAAGTTTAAAATTTAATGTGTCTTCAGGTTTTTTATAAATCTATAATATAGCGGCAAAATTTTTTTCCATAAACGGTAATCACACTGTAAAATGGTATTTATTGCTTTATATTAATTAATACATTCTGATTTTTAATTTTTGCACAGCGACGTAAATGTATTAAACTTTCCTGGTAAAAATATTCGATTACAATATGAATGCAATACCGGCCATAAAGTTGCATCTGGGTACACCCAGCGAATCCATAAAAGTGCAAGTTTCCTTCTTTTATGCGCACTAATCAAAACTAGAACCATGTACAGCAAAGTTTTAATACGTTTTTATTTGGAAGCCGTAAAAATCCTTCAGCGAATACGGTCAGTTGTTTCCGTAGAATTTATTTCTACGTTGTTTTCGAAATTATTTGCCCTTTAATTACCGAGTTTGTCACATTCAGTCACATCTAATATTACGTAATGTTTATAGATCGTGAAAGTTTGCGTGTCTTCAATTTAGAGTATTCTCGTCCATTAAAAATACAGATTCTACACAATAATTTTGTATTTAACTTTTACAGTCTACGAAGTGCAATGTGAATTAATTCAATATCTTAACACGTTGGTTGTAACTTATTTCGGTGATTCAGTACTGCTGAGGAAGATTAGTTCCTATTTGTATATAACAATTTCTATGGAAACATCGGATATAAATTGTACAGTCTAGTATTAACAGCTGTAACGGAGCTGCTCTGTAAGAAACTATAATTTATTTTAATAATTTGTACCTTCTTAGAAATCTAGAATGCCTTAAAAAAGCACTTAGATTTATTTTCGAATGTACAAACACTGTTGGAACTTTGCTCGAATGTACAAATTGTTTTCCTCTATAGACAGCTTTCTGCACGGGATTGTAACACATTAGGACGTACCAACACTGACCAATGAGAACTTAGAAATTAGTTAAGATCAAAGAAAAAGTACATTTTTTAAATCAGTTGAGGTTTAACCCTGATACCGATTACGGTTTAGTGACGTAATTGCCATTATATTAGTGTTTTTTTTTTTAGTAAGTTGTATCAAGGCTGTATGTCAATAAAAAATCTATGACAAGATTGATTTTTTGTTAAAGATCTCTAAAAATTTTTTATTAGATTATACTCTAATGCAAGAATTAAGAAAATATTTTGATGGATCAATTTTAAATTTTCTTAAGTTTGAGTAATGTCATATTTTTTTGGAAGCAAAACTTTATCAGTAAAATTAAAAATCAAAAATTTGCTTCTCGATTAATTGATTTTTTTTTAAATACTGATTTCAATGTTTGAATTAAGCTCTGTCTGAAAAGTTGAAATAAATTTATTTAATGTGATTTTCTCCGCGGAGAACATTTGGCATGATCACCAACAAAAGTGCTCTTCCTCGTAGCTGTTTTTATTCCCGGAATATCTCAATATCTTAAAACTCGAGCTCGTAGCTCTGCTCAAGAAAAAGCTGACTTTTCAAAAGGATAATGTGGGGGTTGTAATTGTTATCATCGGCAAAAGTGGATGTTGGATAAAGTTGGGTTGAAACGTGACTGTAAAACCGTCTGATTTAGGGCTAATAGCTGTGAACATTACACAAATGACTTTTCTTTTTCACGAACGTTAAACTGCATATCTTACGGCTTGTTTTTCCTTTAGCATCGCTCCAGGGGGACTACCTAATTTTTCTCAATTTCTCTTCGTGTCTTGTAAACCGTGTTTCCTTGCTGTCGTCCTGGAATTAGATGGATCTGGAATAATATACGATTTTGTGGAAATATATTTTATGTTCATCCACTTTCGCTTTATTGCTCAAACACCATTAAGTACATTAATATTGTCATTATTTTAAATGGGTACAGTTCCCTTATTAAGAGAATTAAACGAATTTGAATAGTTGTCTAAAAAGGGTATCAGACGATTAAAGTTCAATAATTTAAAAATCGATAAATCAGATTATCTCAATGCCACGAAATCCATTTAATCCTGTCAAACATTTTGATAAATCAAACTTTCCTTAATTTTCTCTTTGTCGCATTAAGTTAGTAAAGAGTCGAGGAACTATCCCGACCTCCTTTTTGCCTCCGAATTATGAAGTTGTTGAAAACTAACTATGCTCTTCCATTTTGACCGTTACCGTTAGAGTGATTTTCAGGGATTCGAAGACAAAAACTGAATTTATTGTGCGACATTATCCTTGCAATTACTCTGTTAACTGATAGATTGGGGTTAATCGTCTCTCCCTCTTTAGGACGCATCCATTTAAACCATCAGCGGATATGAAGGCGATAGGACAGCCCAGAACCGGACTTCGAACATTGTTAGGGCAAGATTGATTGGAGGTTTTTCTCAAGAATAGATTGATTAATGAACAATATACATTAATAAATTGCTTGTTAATATGTTTTCCTATGCTTCAAAAGCTATTTATCTGTATAAGCATTTTGCAAAAGATTAAAAATAAATAATCTTCTTATAACATATTTTCTTGGAATAGCAAATAAAAAACAACAAAATATTTTGAGTTCTTTGGTCTATTATAATAATAATATAATAATAATATAATAATTTACTATACGCTAATAGATCTCGTTACATTCACAAGGGTTCGCAACAGATTTTAAACACATTTTAATTAGTGTCAAAACATAACGTCATTTTTATTTAAATTAAGTGATTTATTTTTCACAAAAAACGTTAAAACAATACAAAAATTCCCTTGCAAATATTTTTTTTATTGTCTATGACGATTTATTTTTAAGATCTTATTTTGTTCTAATATTGTTTGTCTCCATTATTTCACTATATTTATTTGTTCACTTAATAAATTTGTATGGTAAGCAAAATGCAAGACTAAATTGAATGAAATTTAAATTTAAAATAAAACAAAATGAAAATAAAATATAAACAGATATAACCATAAATATATAAATATGTATATCCTATGGTACATGTAATACTACTCTACTCAAAAAAATATCTTAATTAATCAATTATATTCAAATAATTACAACTTATTGAATGATATTAATAATAAATAATATTTAATTTACCCAACAATGTTCAAATATTAAAGTCAAAGAGATTGAGTTTATTTCATGAGCACTTTAAGTTTTTATTTCAAGGTGAGCTAAACAGTTGTTTATGCTTACATTTTAAATTAAAAAAAGTTAGTATTTTTATACCAGAAAAATAAATAAATAAATGGAGTATAATCCCAGGGTGGATCTTGTTCTTTTCTAAAATCAACAATGTGATATGACTCTACTAAAAAAAAACTTAATCGAATATGTTGAAACAGTTATAAATTATTAAATAATATTAACCGTAAATAATGTTTAATTGGCCAGCCAATGCTTAAAGATATAAATGTTATTAAATTTAAATATTTACTTCGTGTCACAAACCCTTAAGTGTTTATTTAAAGGTGAACCAAACAACTGTCTGTTTGAAATTTAAATGAAAAAAACATTTTACTTTTATAACGAATTGATTGCTATTGATGACGTATTTTTTTAACAGCTCAAGGGTCACTTACAAAATACTCGTACTCCTCTCAGGAAGTTCAAAACAGGTGGGTGCTGAAATTCTCAGCATAAAGTGAGCACTTCACTACATAAATTTTATACAAAATTTATAATCTCAGTCACGATTGTTTTTATCAAAAAAGTGAGATTATGTTGTTGTTGGACGGATACATGGATTTATGACTTATTAACCAAAATAAATCATGAATTTTTAGTCCTTTTAATGAAGTTTCCACTTAGCATACAGATTTCATAGACAACTTATTCATATTTTTTTTTAAATTTTACTGAAGTACCAAACTAATTATTTCAAACAGGTTTTCATTTAAAGTAATTATATATTATGAAATTTTAGACCTTATTTTCAAATTTGAATGCATCTACTTCTCTCAATAAATCATGTTATTTATATAAATTCTGCCAATTCAAGACATGCGTGTTCTACCATTATGCCACATATTTTTATAACTTTGATACAAATACTGATTAAAAACTGCACCAACATGTAACAAATCAATGAAATAAATAATCGTAATCCCATGTGATCATATTAAATATTAGAATTTATTATAACATTGTTTAATAAATTTCAATAAAATACCAAATCTTAAGATGTCACCTGAGACCTTTGTAGCAATTTTATAGAAAAATTATTTTTGATTTAATAAATTCAAACTAATGATCTTAATGTTCGTTCGGAACCTTTTTCTCCCGAATCAGAATGTAAATTTGTCAATTTTTTTCTGTAATTCACAACTAATGATCTTTTACTTATAACTTGGCAAATATTAATTGAAATAATAATAGGTTGTTTAATAATTTTTTTTCAAAATTTTATGACTCGTAACAAAAATACCGTTGGTGCATTAAATCTTTTTACTAATTTTCTAGAGTGACGGTTATCATACCTTAACTCTTTTTTTCCTGGAAGCAATTTTTATAGATCAAGCTTTAAAAAGAACAAATCGTTTTAATATTTCTCATTTTTTATTGTGGATAATTTAATAAGAAACTAAATTAGCACTACCATATATTTATATATTATATATATAAAATGACAGCTCAAATTATTTAGTAGGAGAATTATTTTTGTTTGTCATAAAATAATCCATTAATTAGTTTAGATAATTATTATTACTTAATTCGGTGTTGACGGGAACGGAGCCGTTCCTGCTTGTAAAAGACTGTAGATTGTAGAATGCGATCACTCTAATTATTACTTCCACCGTTAACGGTAATGGAAGTAGATTTTAATAATTTACGTATTAAATTTCCATTCTTATCCGCAATGTGCTCCACACTTAATGCTGAAAAATTATACGTTTGATATTATCTGCCTGTAAATGTAACATAGGTTTCACGATAACGAAAAGTTTTGGTATTCAGATTTTCTACCTTTGGAAATGCATTACAAAAATAAAACTTTTAATGGTATTAATATTTCCAATACATCAATATTTTTTTGGGTTATTTGTAGGTATAATCATTAAAGGTATGTCGAATTTATTTTGTGTATATAATATACCTTATACTGATAAATTGCGGTACTTTAAATTAAATCCAGTGGATTATTATATGACTGTATGTTAAATCCTATAAACTTTATATTTCTGAAGTTTACGTCTTCTATATGAAAAATGTATGTAATTAGCGTGATTAATTAGAGTATGTAGTATACTTGGAGAACGTATAAATCCATAATTCAGCGAATACATATAATTTGTTTAGGTACTCCTACAACTTCCGCTATTGCTAGTAAAGTTTCGGTTTAATTTTCAAAAAGCGATAAATTTAATTTATAAAGCGTTGTTCAAAACTTTATAACGGCTCAATTAGCATTAACGCCACTTGAACATACATCAAACTTAACACTACAAATTCGGCGAAACTAGAATTACGGTTAGAGCTGGCGGGCGCAAAGCTAACGAAAAGGGATTTAAAAAAAATCCCTTCTAAAACAGGCGAAATGCCTGTCTGATTGATTTACTTTCCACAACTCACAAACAACACGTCCCTAATTGGCCTAATCTTGTTTTGGTGGCCGGGCAGCCAGTAACGAAGTGATGAAATCCCAATTTTCCTAAAGAAAAGTCCGTTTCCTCTTACCTGCTGACAAAGTATCTGTTAATGAAAGATCTCGTCCTTAATAGTGAATTATTGGAAAAGGATTTTAGAGTTTCAAATCGATTCGCTTAATTTAGATAGGTACAAAATAGAAAACAGATTACCACTAAAGATACTAAAGTACAAATTAGTTTGAATTAAGTTTTAACAGGAACAGTATTAATGTATATAATGAATATAATTTTGATCAAACATTGAAAATGAGCCTGCCTAAATAATACGAATGATACGAATTTAATGAGTAAGTATTTACAAGATTTTAAACTTAAAATTATCTTAATGGGCTTTCTAAGTGGGTTAAATTCTTAAAAGATAAGTCACAGAGATTAAAATACTGGGGTGAAATTAATCTGATCCTCTCTGTGAAAGTTTTTGAAAGTAAAAGTTTGCTTCGTGTAATTTTTACGCTTTGCATATCTACTAGTAAAAGAATCTGTTTTTAATAATGAATAAAAATGAGATAGAAGGAGATTCAGAAAATATATCCAAAAATGTATTTAGATTTCAATTGAAAAATATTATAAATAATTTCTATAAATTCCTCCCAATCCTTTTATGATTAATAATTATACGTATTCCTGCAGGTAAGTATCAATAAAACCATTTATCAAATAACTGGTAACAAAAATTCAAATGAAACAATTTTTAATTTGTCCCATATAGGTTTTAATTAAACTAGACATTACCTTTTATATAATTTACAAAATAATTCAATCGAAATAAAATTTTATTCGGTTATTTTATTTTCCACTTTGAGTTCTTTTAAAAGTCAAAATCATTTTGGGGTTTTAAATTTGTTATATGTTTTTTAATTACACGAAACAGTGTGTTAAAAATTAAATTTCACAATGAATGTTAAATATTTTAGAACTAAAAAAGTTTCAAAAATAGTTAGCTTAAGTTATCTTATTATTCTTACAAAATTTCTATCTTTAGCTTTCACGTCACTTTAAAAATGATTATTATAAAACAATGCATAACGACTTGTTTTTTATTATAATGACACATCGAGCCAGAGTTGACGGAATATTCATAATTGTGTAAAATGTTCAGCTCATCCAGTTATTGCCAAAGTACCCGAGCTTAAAATCCCTCCCTTATTTTATGACCTATTAAACAGAAAAACTTTATTAGAAAAGTCTCGTCCAATTTATGAGACATTAAAATTTTATGGTGGCATATATTATCTGCATAAAGCCAAGCGATGTGGATACGAGATAAAGCAACATAAACATTTAATATATAAAATATTTCCTCCATCCCATCGGTACCTTATATTTACGGACTTTAAAAACTATTGTGTAGTTCTAATAGATATTGTGGAATGACCAACGTTAATGTTATAATAATCTGCAAACTCAAATAGTAACGTACAGCCCAAAATAATTTACTACAAGTTACAATTCAAAACCAAACACAACTAACTAAAACATGAGAAAATTTTCGTGTGCAATAAAGAGAGAAATGTATAGATGAAATAATTAAAAGAGAAAACAAAATATTGGTTCCTTCAAGAACGAAGACTGAAACCAGGAATCAAAACAAATTACAAAATAAATAGGAAAAGACTTACAATAAATGTTTTCAGTCAACGCATCTGGACATCTATTGTTACTAATTTATAGTACTAGATGCGATATATTTCTTTTAGAATATGGCGTAGAGATTTTCCACTTTGGCCAAAAACTTTCCTATACATCTTTTTCTTTCTAATCTAAAGCCTTTGTAGCTTTCGGTGCAAGGCTGTCTTACTTGGGTTTTGTTTTATTTAGTTTGGTTACTTGTACAATGCCTTCTATATATTTATATCTGCGTTTTTTTTATATCATTCAATTGAATAGCTCTTTGCTAAGCCGTCTTTTTTATCCCCTTATTCCATGTTATTCTTGGTCTTCCTCTTGTATTATTTTTTGACATTTTTGCTTCATAAATTCCGTTGGTTGTTCTATTACCTTTTATACAACAAACATGTCCTATCCATCTTAATGGCTCTTTTTTAATTTCATGTTGTGTATAATTGTTTATATGTTTTATTTATTATTATGTATGTCCTTGTTTTATCCTGTATTTTATATAAGTGTTTTTCCACCAATGTCCATGTTTTGCTACTGTATAAGAATGATGGACTAAAAATTTGTTTTTACTTTATTTTTGTTTTTATTTACTAGTTTTTCATTTATTTGCTTTATTACAAAAATCACAGCATGGTTACATCGATTTCTTAAAAGTACACTGAGACTAATTATACTCTATTGTTTCGTCTATTTGTTCTCTTATCCTCTTGTCTATTATACTCGTTATTATGTTCCCTGATATGCTCGATAATATGATTTATTTATATTTCATGCACTCTCTTTTATCTCCCTTCTTGTAAATAGATAATATTATCCCCGTTTTCCAATCGAATGGTATCTTTTTATCTTTAATAGTTATATTTATATTTCGTAATACGTCCGTTCCTTCCATACCTATTTATTTTGTCGTTTGTATATCATCTGTTACTGATGCTTTTCAATTTTTACTTGTTTTGTTGCTTCTAATAATTCTTCTTCTCTTGTTAAATGACCTTCCCTGAATTAACTAAATCTTCCTCCTTTATTTCTTCTGTGTGCTCATCTGTTTTATTAGTTCTTAATAGTATTCCTGCTATCTTCATATTATTTTATTTTCTTGAGTGAGCACTGTCCCATTTTTATTTTTGATATTGATCATTGTTTACTCTTTCTTTTTCCATAATTGCCTCAGTATAACATAGAGTTAAAAATAATGTGTTAACTGTTTTTCCCTTATTTTTTGATTGACAGTTTAACAAATTAATTGTAAAAATTCATCGATTACCCGCTAAAAAACTATTTTATTTACATAATTCCAACAAAACAAGCGTACTCGTCAGTTTTAACTAACGCTCTTGCTAAATGGCCGTAAAGTGTATGACACATGAATTAACCTAAATCCCTATTGTATTTTTGTATAATGCCCATGCCATTTGGTTTGGAGATAACTGACCGGAACTTTTACAGTAATGTAATTGTTGCATTAATTTGGCAGAGATTAAACTAAAACTGTTTAATATTCATTAATATTAGTTGACTATTTTTAAACTGGTGAAGCTGTTCAGGAAATTAAATTTCTCATTTTATTTCGTATTAGGTAATGAATATGCCAAAGTTTTTCAGCTATTCATTCGGTTGTGATTAAGAATATATCTATTGGGAAGCAACGTTCAATATGTTTTATATTTTTTCAATTGTTATAATTCCCAATTAATGATAAATATTACCTTTAATAAATAATTATTATATTCTATGTTTGTCTTAGACTTCCTCACTTCCTTCTTAACAGCTTTTTCGCTTCGTATACTCGTTTTTTTGACATTTGTTACTTATTCGTTATATATGTCCAAACGAGCTTAGTTGTCGTTGATCTATAGATTTTATGAGATATTTGCCTGATAGTTCTTCTTTGACATGTGTTGTTTTGATGTTTTCCTTCTGGGTAACTTCATCTTAACGGCTTATGTTTTACTTCTATTGTGTATTTGAGAGGGTCCACAACTTGTATCCTCATGTAAGTATTGGTCTGGTCTTTTTTGTCATTTTACTTTTAATTAGTAACCTAGTAAAGTCTAATGTTCTATCTATTTTTTAGTTAATTTCAGCTTCTCGTTTTTCATTTTGTTTTTGTTGCCCCCCAGATATTTAAACTCTTTTAGATATTCAATTTTAACTTTATCTATTTCGATTAGAGTTTTAATATTCACATATTTTGGTTTTAGTTGTGTTGATTCTCATGCCTCCTTCTTATATTTATATTTTCTTGTAGTTATTCCTCATTTCCTGCTATTAATACTATCATTTGAAAAAACTGGATATGATATTTAGACTCTCTCTAAATTTTTATATTCTTTAAACATCGTTTTGATGGTACTTTCGTATTCTTGGATGAATAGAGTTGCGCTTGGATCTCCTCCTCATTTTAATTTCACCTCCAGTTTAAGTGTTTCTTATTATGTAGTTAGTGTTTGTTTTGTAAAGATCTTGGATAGAAATATCGTTTTGTTATTTACTCCTCTTTCTTTCAAATTGTCCTTACTTTTCTCTGGCGTTTATATCGAAAACTTTTTTAAGGTCTACGAAAAACTAGATAGAGATTTTGTCATTTTTGTGTTAATTGTTTTATTGTAAAAATATGATCTTGAGGGCTCCTCCCAGGTCCGAGTCCACTTTTGGTTCTTATGTTGGTTTAAATCAATTAATTATTATGTGTTCATATATGTATTTTTTCGATAGTATTCAATAATGTTATTCCTCTATAATTATTACAGTTTTTTTAATCCCTTTCCTTATGAATAAGGTTTTTCATCGCTGTTTCCTATCCCTCTTCCTTATCATTGTGCTAAGGTTTATTTATATTATCATCTTTTTTTTTTTGGTTGTGAATTTATCATCATTTTCTTTTTTAGCGTTTCAATGACGTTTTTCAATTTTTCAATTTCTCTTTATTTAATTTCAATTTCTCAATAATTATTTTGGTCTTTTGGTTTCGCTGTATTCTCTTCGGTGCTGTACTTTTTGTCCAAGTAATTTATCAAGTAAATATTGATTGAAATAAGTGGAAAATTTGAATGTGTTTTCCTTTATATAAAATTTCATGCAGCATCTGATTTACTATTTAAAACAATATCGGTGTATTTTTTAAATTTACTAATTTTTTTGACAAAAATATGAGAGTTATTTATTATTGTATTATGTACTAGTACATCTGGCTATGAGGTTGAATATTTTCTCACCCACAATACAAAGCTTTCAACCATCCTCTTTACTCTTCTATATCTGTCGGGGATTTTACATTTTCGTGTATTTGCTTCCTTTTGAATTTATTTTACGTTATCATATGTGTAAATTGGTTCCTTTTGTTGTCGGACTTAGAATTTCGTGTTAAAAGTTTGATGCCAACATGATTAAAAGTAATGCTTTGTCATGGATAAATCCAGAGCGAAATGCATTTTCTCCATGTTACAGTCACTGAGGTTTCATGTATTCAATTTGCAATATTTGTGCTGATACCGGATAGCATGGCATCTATCCGGTTTAGAAATTTTAAATATACTTTAGCAGATACAGAAATGTAAAAGAAGGCTAGTGAAAAACAATGAAACAACTTAACTAACATAATCTTAAACACGTCTGGTCTACTTTTCGGTTTTAAGTTGATACGTGCTCTTTGCATTTTGTCTGGTTTTAGTTTTTATTTTCTGTTCTTCATTTTTACGTCATCTCATGTTTTTAGGTATGCAATTTTAAATAGGTTGCAAATAAATAAATTATAACAAAAATTATTCTATTCACAAATAGATTCTCTTATTGTGCGATGATAGACAGAAAGATGAATCCTCTCTGGAAATTCCAAATTTATTATCCAAAAAATAAAAACAGCCTTTTCGTTAAAAAAAATCCATAAGTAAACTTCAAAAGAATACTTTATATTATAAAATAATTTTTAAGTAAATGGTTAAAGTGTCCACCTACATCGTCAACAGTTTCTGCAACTAGTTCCGGGTTATTTAAATTTTGATCTTATATGAAAATCAACTTAATTCATTGCCAAATCATATAAAATGTTGAGAAAAAAAGTCACAATTTGACTGTTCTCTCTTCCATTTTAGATTGCATAGAGATACACATCGTGAAAGTTGTGGCTTAGACGATAAAAAAATTATAGTTCCATTAGTTCCAATTTTAAGTTTTCTGGGAAAATAAATTTTGCAGCACACCAGAAACAGAAAAAAGAGTCTCGTCAACATATCAATAGTAAAACAGATTTGCTACAAAAAGGAATACATTTTGATTTTAAAAACGAATTGAATTGAATTGAACCTAACTTAACCTATTAAATACATTTGGTAATATTAGTGCTAAAGAAATAACGAGATATTTAAATTTACTGATGTGTTTATAGTTTTTTTTTATAAAGTGATCTTATTTTACAGAAAAGTATTTTTTTAAATAATCATTATATTTTTAATAAATTTAACTTTAACAAACTTCATTATTTTTTACTTACTCATTCATTGTTTGATATAAAGATGAATTTTTGGCCACAAAGTAAAAGGATCCATAATATGTAAGATCAAAGTATAAATTAAAGTATACACTTGGCTTTATTCCAAATCCAAAATTCCTAATTCATAAACGGAGAATTCCCTTTAATACTGGATACATAATAAATGATGAATTGAACACTATAGTTACACTCCGTTTTCCCTCACAAGTAATATAAAGGAACAACTCTGAAATTTAAGTTAACCTACTTTCATCTATCGCCGATAACTCTTTTCATTTCAAGAGTGGTTTTCAATAAAATTTTCAAAACTCCTATATACGTTAAACGGAAGCAACTATATTAAAACTTCAGCATTAATCATTGGGTTTGAATTTGAAATCACGGTACCGTGATCTTTAATCATTCTTTTCAATTCATCTAAATAAGAAGCTTCGGGATATAGAAAGGAACTTCATGTTCTGATTTTCATCCCGCGTGAAAACGATTCATTCGTGAACCGTGACTGGAGAAATAGAAACACAAAACTTGTCAGACATGTAATATTTCAGATTATAATATGCTCAGTCTTAGTAAAAATATGGACAATATAGAGTAAGGCATATGTTGATTTAAAAAAAAAAAAAAGAATTAGCTCTTTTATTTAATCAATGTTTATCGTAAGGTCTAGGACTGATAAGTTTAGTACAATGTATTATTATAATATTACTTCACTATGCGAAATATATAAATCTGATATACAATATTCTTGCTCTGCCAGCTGGTCCTATCTTGCTCTAATCGCTTGACCTTGCTCCATTGGATTCCTCGTTTTTCTGTCTTCTTCTTACTTGTTCTTCCCATCAAAGCTCTTTTGTACTCAGTTTAGTTGTCTTTCTCCAATTATTGTTTCTATCTTTAAATCTGTTATTTCTGCCTCGTTGCTAATTAAGCTAATTTTTCTGAAGAACTTCATTTCAGTAGCTATTAATATCATTATTTTTATTTAATGTAAAGGATTCACTACCACAGATTAAAGATGGTCTCTGTAGACTTGTAGTTTTACTTCCTAGGTTATTTCTCATTTTCCAAAAAATGTCGTACTTAGAGCGTTTTAGAGTCTTCCAGCTTTTCCAACACTATGTTTTATTTTTTCGTATATTCTCCCAGAGTGTTCTATATTTATTGTTTCTAGGGAGTTAAAGCTTGTGACTTGTTCTTTCTCTTATCCATCTATTATAATGTTATGTGTCTTTGCTTTTGCTTAAAGTATCATGTTTGTGTTTTTTCAATGTTTATTTCCACATTTATTTTCCCTTTATACAGGGTGCCCCTTGAGGTTTTGGCCAGTATATATCTCTAAAACTGTTTGAATTCCGATATTGAATTTTAGCAATTGTAAATAATGGATAGTTTTGCCCATTTTAAGTAAGCAGCGACGTTGTTGCAATGTTCTATTTCGGATCACATGATATCGACTTGAAAATATTTAATAGGATACACTGTATATTTTTGCACTGCTGTAAAGGTCTGTCTAATGCCAATTCAGCAATACCTATTTATCACTATTTTTGTTACTATCGAAACGATAAATACAATTTTTATGAAAGATTTTTTTTTATTTGAAAAACAAACATAAAGCAATTGGAAGTCAATAACACATTTACAACTATTACATTTGATGCTCAAATGAATTTCCATTTTCATTAATGTAGTATTCAAATAAGTTTTATTGTGCATGTTGCTTGAATCATTTCTAGTGTAACATTTTGACAAGCTGCTCTTATTCTGTTTTTAAATCATCTACATCGGTAAGAGCTGTGACACTAATACCTTAAATAGCACCGGAGAAAAATCTAACGGTTTTATATCTGGTGAACGAGCCGGCCAATGTACTGTACTATTGTTCCCTATCCATCTTTCTTGGAAATTCACTTTCACCATCTTGCTGCCACCACAACTCCTTCATAAAAAACAACAACAAAAACACTAATAAATAGGTATTGCATTAGACAGACCTTTACAGCAGAGCAAAAATATACAGTATGCCCCATTAACTCTTTTGAAGACAATATCACGCGACCCGAAATGTGACAAAGTCGCTGCTTACTTAAAATGGGCAAAACTACCCAGTGTTTATTACAATTGTCAAACTTCAATATCGTAGTTCAGACAATTTTAGAGATATATACTGGCCCAAACCTCAAGGAAGACACTATATATTTGTAGGTTTTGTTGTTATTTATTTTTTGCTTCTGCTATTAATACCATGTTGTCACCAAATAGGAGTTCCTGTAGTACCATTTTTTTATTTTCAATTTAACTAGCGTCATGCTTTTGCATCTTTCTTTATATCGTTTTATGGGTCTTGTTGAACTATGAAAAATAATGATAGGCTTATTACGCATCTCTGCTTAAATTCTATTTTCGTTTTAAATTCTACGGGTTCTTAATTATGCATCCTTTCCTCCTTTCTGTTGTTTTTTTATGAGGCCTTCAATATTACGACTGCTCTTTTTCTCATAGAGTTCCAGATATAATTTGTTCTGCTAATTATATATGAATTTCCTTTCCCTTCATATCTAGTTTTTGTTTGATTTTCTTCAGTATGAATATAAGATCCGGCCTTTCCTTCATAAATCCATGTTGTCATTCTTCTTTCATTATCTCTAGTTACCGTTCTAAAATTGTGGTAAAAAATTTTAATGGGTATATTTGTCAGTGTAATTTCTCCATAGTTTGAGCAATTTCTTATGTCTCCTTCTTTGAACATTGTCATGATTATATTTGTATCCCAGTTGTTGAGTATTTCTTTTATTTTTAATATATCATTCAAAAATTTCCACAAAATGTCTTTTGCATTTTATTCCATATATTTTATTATTTACGATGTGATCTCATCTCCACCTGGGGCTTTTTCTACTTTCAATTCATAGGGTTTTTGGTATATGAAGTACTTTGAGTGGTTGGTCTTAATCTTTGGATTTCGAAGTGTTGTTCCAAATGTTGGATAAGTTGTAATGTACTATTTATTGTAAATTCTCGTTATTTTTTGTATTTATTATAAGTTTTTCTCTGTATGAATATAAAATTAATGGATTATTGTAATATGTTTAAATTATCAGTAATTTATTTTATACCTTCTTCCTGACTCTCGATTGGCGTTCAAAGAGATTCCATGGGCGATCCATCTTTCAGTTTGTAAAATCTGTTTTCTGTTTGAAAATGCGAGTATACAATCTAAAGGCATGGGGAGCGACCAAGGAACGCTTCGTCATTGATGTTTCGGCCAAGGGAGTATGGAATATAGAGTTTGATATAACGTCTTCTATACTTCCAAAAATTCCATTTCCGGTATCATCTGCGGGAAGCTTTTAAAAGCTGGCGTTTTTTACTCTTGTGTCCATATGTGGATTTTATAGAACAATTTACGATTATTGGAAACCAAAGTTTGCTGCAATAAATCGGAATTGGGGCCCCTTGATACAGTTTCAGTTTGGAATCGTAAACACAACAGAAGGCGAATGTATGCCAAGGCACGTGCGCTTCACATTCAGCCACTTTCCTTCTCTCAACATATATTTTTATTTAAACGTAAAAAAGACATATAATATGGCAGTGGCTATTCGACCTCTAAAAGCCTCCCATCAAATTCTCGACAGGTGAAATATATAAAACACCTTTGAGAAAAATATGACAATAATTTATTGCCGTTATATATTTGGACTCAAATCAAAGAAGGAATGGAACTTAACGTTGAAGACATAACAGGACCGGACTAGGTAAAGGTGTGTATATTAAGAATATCTGTTAAAAGTAACCAAATTTATCTATCAGTGATATACTAAAATAATGCATTATTTTTATTAATATCTTACACACATTGAACTTTTTTTATATATTAGTCGTCATGTATATTTTTGAAATAATGCCACCGTTGGAAAAAACATTAGTAAATGCATTAAACAATGAAGTATCTTCTTTTTCTTTTTACTTTTTTCCCTATTTGCGCTATATTCACTATTTTAGAGTACAGCAATTTCCATCACGACATTCTTGTCTCATACAATTTTAATATCCGTCATATTTATTCAGAACACCAGTTGCTTTTAATGACGAGAGAACCATCTCATTTGAATAAAGAAACGTTCATGTTACGGAGCGTCGTTTCGGTAGTCACTTCCATATCATATTTTGCCGAAAGATATATGTTCCCAGATGGACAAAAATATAGACATGGATTTATTGGGCTCTTTATTTTCTTTCGGCTCCTAATGTGATTCTTAAAATAACTGCTAATATTTGTCGTTTTTTATTTCCAAATAGAGACTTATTGCAAATTTGTTTATTTTCAGGATGTTTCGGGTTTTTGTCTTATATTTTTAAAATTTATGTTTTGACATAGAGTTTTTAATATATCATTCTGTCAATAGAAACATCGGTTTACTGTAAACATGATTTTTATTGTTTATAACGCTTTGAAAGTTTTCCTAATACCGTCAGTTATATTTTTAATAGAAGCTACATCTATAGAAGATGATTCTTATAAAAATAGTGGTCTAAATTATAATTCTATAATTTGAAAATAATATTTAAATAAAGAATTATAAAAAAGATTAATATTTATTGAATTGAAAACGAACTATTAGGTAGTTATCATGTATAGAGACAACACTTTCCCAGCAGGATTATCAACTACATAAATTATCTTCATGCAGGAAATCTAAGCCTCTCATTGACTATTCGAAACAGGCACTTCATACATACTTCGCTCGATATGATAATTAATTCTAAATAATAATTACTGAATAGGTACTTAAAACATTTTCTAATTATTGATGATTTTATCTCACCATTAGCATTTTCTCCATCCCATTTTCCTGCCATTAAGATTAGCGAAAATACAATCAAGAGGGTACTTGATACAAAGAAAAAACGGGAAAACAAAGCACATGAAGAAAAGAGAAAAATACGGACACGAAAGCTTTCTAAAAAATGTGAGATCTACCAAATTGATTAATTGTGAAATAGAACGCAATGGAAGAGAATATATACAAATGATACGCTTTTTATACCCTTATGTATAATGTAATTCGATTTCATATTGACAAAGTATGAGAGTTTTTGTATTTTCTTGAGCCACAGCTTGAGCGTTAGGTGTTATAGGATTTTATGTTTATGAATAATATGAAAATCAGATTTAAAATTTAATTGGATTTTATTAAAATTTATCAGAAAATGAAATTGGGCGTTGAATTATAAATTAAGCGACACAAAATTAAAAGAAACTAAAAAAAAATACAGAATTAGATATAAACACAAGAAACAATAAAAAAGCAGATAAATATAGTGAATTTTTTTGTTGAAGCAATATTTTTCTAAAATTTTCTTATATAAACAATTAAGATTAATTTATAAATTTATCTATAGTTATACAAAAACATTTAAATTTTCCGCTAATATTATGGGACAGAAGTGTCATAAAATGTCAAAAAAAAGGTTCATTTCGCATTTGTGACTTAAAAATAAAATTCAAGCGACTTTTGCAATTTGAGTATTTAAATAATTATATATTTCTGTGCAATTAAGTTATATATGTGACAAATCCTTGATTATAATTAAACGATCACTTACGAAAACTTGCAGTCTTCTTGCCCTCCAAAAAAAGCAGTAGCCGCAATTTCCTAACTTAGGAAGTTTCCAAAAAGCCTCAGAAGAAGAAAATGTTAAAATGTTGATTGTTCTATCTCTAAAATGAGCAAAATACTTTATTACAAAACTATCACAAATAATGTAAAAATTTAAAAAGTTTTTTTTTTAATTACGATTTACGTTATAAAAAGTGAGATTATTTTATTTGTATAAAACAAATATATGGACTTATCAATCAAAATAAATAATAAATTTTAATAATTTAGCAGTGGTAATTTCGTAATTTTTCGACGGCTTTTGTAATTTTTATGATTTCATAGCCATTTTATACAAATTTTTTATAATTTGACAGCTAGTCTTATAAGATTTTCTTACATTACCAAATTTTAAAAATATACATTTAGATATTCAGCATACTTCTACTTAATATAACTGTAACAAATTAATTAATTTACTCATTTTACAGATTATATTGGTTATTTAAACATTGTTTGTTTTAAAATGATAATTATAAATTTTAATAATCAACAAGTCCACATATGCTCAGTATATTTTCACATTATTCTATAAATTTTTATAGTGTGTCAAAACTTAACATCTCACTTGAGATTTTTATATAAATCATAGACATGAATCACTTTTAATTTAATAAATTCACTATGATGAACGTATTACTACTTCGGAACTATCCGCCCTCTTGAATCAGAATCTGAAATTGTCAAATTTTGAATTCAATTAAAAATAATTATCTTTTATGTATAATTTGGAAACTATCTATCGTATTACTTTAATTAATTTTCTCAAAATTTTACCACTCACATCACAAATCCAGTGAAATCATAATTAAAATTCAATTCGAAAAATTTAAATATGATCAGCCTGGTGGGGGGTATAATATATCCAGACCGAAACAGCCCTATGATTCGGATAATATAGATATTGATCAGGTCAGGAACATTTCCGAATCACAAAATAGTATCGACATATATTCCCGGACGAACCATAATGGCAATGTTAACCGACTATCACGTCATATCGTCAGATAACACTATCAGGTTATGTTTTGAATTCATCGTTTCCCTATACGAAACGGATACGGATGGCTAGAGGGATTTTTTGGAAATAGTGCTTACGCGGAGAACATTTTAAAATTGCCATATTTTCGACGAAGTTTGTTTTTATAAAGATCGAACCTTTTTTTATCGTTCAAGTTAATTTACGGATTTTTTATCATATTATGGAATAGTTTCTGTAATAAGGTTAGAATTTTGTTTTTTCCACGACCAAAAATTTACTCGATTTTTCACTCCATTGTTTTATTTAAATTAAAATTTGTTATTACGGCGCCGTCATTTACATCTGACATTGAGAGTTTCGACATTCATAGCTGTCGATATTAGTTTAAACAATTACGGAAAGTTATTTCCTCACTTGTTATGGAATGAAAATACATGCAAAACACATAAGAGGCAATTGTTACGAAATGAATATTTTCTCACAAGAGTGAGAAAGTTTGTTTGCATTATATTATTGAAAATAATTGTGGAATTAGCAGATTCCACTAATGGTCATGGAGAATTTATAATTATGTATTTTTGGTAAAATATTGAAGTAAGAAAAACCTATATTCAAACCAATAAACGCTACTTTTCCAAAGAAAAAAGAAAGCACATCCAAATATTTCTGTAACTTTTACAAAGCTGAACATATTGTACTTCTCTTTCAAATTGAATTTTAATAGAAATTCAACTATTCATCGCAAAAAGATTTTGAAATGGGTAAAAATACCATAAATTTCGCTAATATCTCATTCTCGGTTTTTGAACAACCCACAAAAGAAAAGTCCTTTATATTCATGAACCAAAGCAAAAGATTTTCACAACTTTTAAGGTCAAGATTTACGTATAGAATAAACAAAAATAAAATACATTTTGTGACAGGGGTAAACCTGTTACATAGTTGGACATAATATTATACGTACAATTTTTTCTTGGGGTGTTATTTTCTTTTTATTCTAATATTAGCATGCTATTGGTAAGTCGTATGAGATCACCTACTGATAAAACCAACGCAGTTATATTTTATATCATTAAATATTTTCTCCAATCAGAAACAACAGTGAAGAAGAATACATTATTGAATAATGTTAAAATAAATTTAGAATTTAATTATAGTTATATAAGTTATATATTATTTAGGAACCAACATTAATAAAGTTGATTATAAGAACATTTAATGAAATTGGCTGTCAAATTATTAAAATTATGCATTAAAAGGCTATGAAACCATAAAGTTATGAAAATTCTGGGAAAATTTCACAGCTCTCTCTTTCTCTGACTGTTAAAGGTAAACTTCGTTAATATCATATAAAACTCATGACTTAGTTTGTTTAATAGTGATCAAATATAAAACATTGTTTACATCAATAGTGAAGTGTTTTTTTTTTCTCGCTTATCCCTTCATTTCTACCATCGCGTTGATAGTTAATGCAGGACGCAGTTCTATGTGGAACTTTTTCGCCCCAATTGTTATATTTTTTGAAATTTTATAGATTTAGCTACTTGACGCTTTCAGTTCTATTACTCTTAGCTACTGTTTATTTAAATAAATAAAATGTAAAATATGCTCTTTTTATGAGGATAAACAAACCTGTATTTGCTTATTTGTTGCTTTATTACATATTACCAATGCCACATCCGGGATAGAAAATTGGATTTACTCTTCTTAAGAGACTTATATATATGCACGAATTTAATGATATCCCTTAAATTATTAATTACCAAGACAGCTCTTTAAAATGAGTTAGAAGTAGGTCAGTTAATAAAAGATCCTCGAGAGAAAATAAATTAAGTCATATTATTTAGTTAAAATTTATGCGACGAAAAAAGTTCTGCATCGTAAGTAAATTATGTCTGAGAAATTAGTATTAAATTAATTCAGTCTAAATGGTGGAGTTTAACAAATGAAGCTTTATTATTTATTTTAAAAATGTGTTAATAGAGTGTCTGATTCTATTCCAGGAATTAATTCCAAATAGTCTAATACCATTATAATCTGTAACCCTTATTATTGTGTTGACGGCTTCATTAATTTTTTTTCTGATATTTTATATATTTTATATAATAAAATTATGCCTGCTTACTGTTTCAGTTTATTATTTTGATGTCAAGTGCAATTTAAAATTATTTTAAATAAATATTTTCTATTTATTTCTATCAGTAGAAAAATTAAGTAAGTTGGTATAAACTGAGTAACTCGCCTCATAAAACAAAAAAAGAAATGCTGTAAACCAACAGTAACTTCAACTTTTATTTACAAGGGGATGAATTTTCATATACCAAAAAACTCAACCCAAGATAGGTGCCTAATTAAAATTTTTAAATGGCATTAGGACTCGTGTTATAGCTCATTTAAAAGGGTGTTTAATTATCTTTTCAACGGTTTAATTATAATTCAGTTTACAGAAATTATTGTGAATATTATATAGTGCGAACCTAAAGTATTATATCCTCTCAATCTTTGAGAAAATGCTTGATTTTAATTTCTCATTCAGCAAATTCCAAATATTAACTCAAGTACTGGATATCTACATACCCCCTTAAAAATTTTAAACGGCAATATTGATAAAGTGATTAGTTCTTTTCAAAGTATTGAAAATTGATTTAAAAACTCTTTCAAATAAGCTACCATTCGAGCCTAATGGCAATTTAAAATTTTAAGAGGAGATTTATGGATATGAATTTTATATCACAATTCCTCCCCTTGCCAGAAAAAGAAACTATACATTTTTTTTTTATTTTGAAAAACTCCTTTATTTCTGAGTTTCTGGAGGTGTCACTTCTGAGTGGAACAAGAAAATCTCAATTTTCGGGGAAAACTAAGTTTTCGAAATGGCGAGCCATACAAGTAAGGAGATTAAAGAGTATAAGCATCGAGAGACAAGAATAAGCACAGCAGAAAAAGCAGAGAAAGGAAGCGAGGAAAGATCAAGAAGCGCAGTGAGGAAAGAGATGAAGGAAAAACATACCAGTAAAGAAAAAGAGGAAACGAAATACAAGAGACACTCTTAAAATTTTTGCTGAAATGAGAGAACTGAAAGAAATATTAATCAATTATTTAAAAAGTAAAAAGTTAAATTTTTATACGTATACCCATAAACTTGAACAATATAAAAGAACAGTTTTAAAAGCTATACCGAATTTAGACGTGGAATACACTAAAGTACAATTAGAAAACAAAGCAAAGACCCAAATACTCAAAATTATAGTTATCTAATCCAAGTAAAGAAAGACGACATAAAAGAAATTTATAAAATTAAAGAATTAGACAATTTAAAAGTAAAGTGGTGACCATATGTTAGAAAAAATATAGTGACGCAGAGTTATGGAACCCTATTATGTGAAGTGTGAAGAAGACCACGCCACGAGATTGTAAGTTGATTAAAACAAGTATAAGTAAAACTAAATACGACAAATTATAAATTATATCCGGTTTAAATATTTAGAAAAAATAGAAGAATTTAAAAATAAGAATCCTAAAAAAGGAAAAACGGGATATACTGAATTGAGGGAATGTACCAGTAATAATATTAGACAAGGAATAACGTATAGCCAAATTACACAAACCAATAACAATACTAATCCACGAAATAAAATAGTCAACCAAAATTTCGATAGTAAAATTAAAGAGGTCTAAGCAATAGCAAATGAAATCAATCAAATTGTAAACTTAGAAAATCTGATAAAACTAATGAAAGAAATAAAAGAAGAGCTAAAAGCAACAAATAATTTCATAGAAAGAGTACTACTAATTTTTATTAAATACGAGGAAATTTATAACCAAAATTGAAAATATGAAGAACGATTAGTAGATCAAATAATTTTCCTCATACTAAGGCATATCTAACTTACGTCGCAAGAAAAGTAGACAAAGAAATAAAATAATATAGAAAATAATAATAACAGAGTACGAAATAAAATAATTTGGTGAACTTGCGGAACAAATAATGAACATAAATTGTAAAGGAGAAATAAATCAAGAAATAACGTGTACAAGGGCAAAACCTTATTATAATAATTATTATTATTATTATGGAGGCGTCAAGTTTTGATTATTACTCCCTATAGATCATGAGTGGTTTTACATTTGTCTTGTAAACGACATGTAATGGAATTTTGTTGCATAGTAAGACGCTAATCCAAAGTGACCCCTTGTTAATTAATATTTAATGGTCACTAACGATATTTAAGTAGGCTAAAAATAGACATGACAAGCCACTGTTAGTACAAAAGGAAAACGGCAGTTATAATGTTCCCGAACTATTTATGTTTCCCATTCACTTCCCACAATTATAAAGATTGAAGTCTCTATTTATAACAATTGCCATAATAATAAAATTAATAAAATTCAATGGTTACTTCAATACTGCTATATATGGAAAGATATTGCATGCCAAAAATTCTATCTAACTAATCCATAATTCTTTTTATAATCCATTACCAGACATTCCAAAAACACTCAGTAAAGCAATTCAAATGATTGGTAGATAGTAGTTAGTAGGTGTTAAACCAGTGTTTTCTTTTTTCAACTACCTCACGTAAAGCTCATTCGAATCGATAAAACCTCCGCAGGCCGTCTTTTTGCGAACGAACAAAAGATAAGTTCAAAGATATTGCCGTGATTGCGATTGCGGTGCAATATGAAAATTGCCTTTAATCGAATACTCTTACACGTTTCATATTCCAGAAGGAACGTTCGAGGATCCATTTTAATATGAGATACATAAATTAAATCGCGAATCGAAAATTCAATGTCATCAGGGGAATAATATCCATTCACGTATTAGATGTTTTTTAAATTAGAAACTAGTACTAGAAATAATTGAGTATTGGGTCTTTTTACTAAAAAAATGTTTTTATTCCTTCATCGAAAGAACAGAAATCTTCTTATCTTTATTTTCTTGTTAGTTTTATTATCTTTTTGTACAAAAAGTCGGTTTTGTAAGGAGCGGTTCTGTATCTAAGTAGATGTAAAAAAATAGATGAATGTATATTTAATGACGTACAACAGGAGAACAAATTGAAGTAGAACAATGTGACAAAGAGACGACAAAAAGCGACATAAATTCTAGGTCAGCAGCACCGATTAACTTGTAAATTTTCGCCGAGTAACATACATGTGAAAAGCGTCTTATGTGCTTGGGGATTAGTTGTTCAACAACTCAGGACACATCCCTTCAATAAACAACCCTAATAATGTTGTGGTCGTCACTTGTGCCTTGATTAAGGGCACTTTGAATAATTCCTTCGTTTCGTCAAACGTTCATTCTGCCGACAACATTTTGTTGTGGGCGAAAAGACAAAGGACTCGTTTACATTTCGGCAATCTAATTAAACGAACTCTGGATTTGATAAATATTCGTTTTAGATTAATTAGCTTTAACTGAGTCACTGAATAATGCCAAATGTCAGAGGGATACCGCATCAGATTACAAAATTATTTGCGGTTTTTACATTTCATCATATCATCTATTGATGCGAATAATACCGCAAATCCTATCAAAGTAATTGGATCTTCTATCGGTACATACAGCTAATTGGAAGAGGCGTGAAATTTGACATTAAACCAACCCATTTAAGACTTTTCAGAACTTCATTAAGCAAATTTTTCGATAATACATTTCACTTCCCTTTTGTTGTATTGGCAAGTCTTTGTCTACTCCTTTCTTTGGTTTTACAAAACCGCTAAAAGCTCCGTTAATCATTATTAACATTATTTAACATTAGAGCCTACAGCAACAAAAAAATAAAAACATCAATCCTTTCCTTTTGTCCGCCTTTAGAAAGTCAATTATAAAGCGAAAGAGAAGAAAAAGGTTATAAATTATTATACTTTCCTGTATTGTGGCCAGAATAATGAATAGAGTTTTATTAAAATATGGGGAAATCAACCATAGCCTTTGTTAAATTTTTAACACTTCATCAACCTTTCAGAGCTATAAAACAGAACTGTGTGTATTAAATTTCCATTTAGTTCATAGCATTAATTAAATTCAATTTAATTAGGAAATATGAATTGATAAATTCAATAAAGAGTAATATTTATTATAAATTATGGAAGAATATATATTGTTGCATTTAATTTTAAAAGTATATTTTTGTGCTCAACATGTTTATATTAAATTAAAGGTTATTGAAATATTTAATTTGGATTAAGTCGCTCAATAAAACTATTGACGAATTTAAATATATATTTTCTAATAATACTTGCAGTGTTTTTCAACATTTACGAGCGCTGTTGCTTTAACTCCGAAACAGATACAAATAAAAATATTTAGATTTTAAAAATAGTAGCCTTAGCAATCCGTAAACTTTTTCATGCGAATAAACCAGTTAACATAACAAATTTGCTGATCTGAAAACAGTACGCTCGCCACTATATTTTGAAACGAACGCTTGTGGGTTTAAAAAAACTTGACCACGCAATTGGTTTTTAATTTTTGGAAATGTGTGAAAGGCGTTTGGACTTAGATCAAAGCTAGATGGGTTTAACCACACCTTTTGTGTGGTTAAATAATCAATTGTTGGTTATCTTGGTGCAAAATGATGCCATGTCTTCTATGGATTTTTCTCATTTTAGAGAAAACTTCTGGTAAAGAAATAGTTGTGTACCACTCAGCATTCACTATTCTAGGAATTTATAAAAGAATAGTAGCGACTTATATCCAAATTTCATCACTACTAACGATGTCATAGACGAAATTTAACGCACTTGAGTTGAATCATTTAAGGGTTTCTTTGCAACATTTGACTCGAGCCTGTTTTTGATCTTTTGTTAAATTATGCAGTATGTATCGAAAACACTTAAGCACTTTAGCATGCAAAATTTGATTAACCTATTTTAAGTTAATGCCTATATAAGACTGCATTTCTCTATATGTCACATACCGATGTACCCTTATTATTCCTCTTAAAGCATCACTGTTTTCTCCCAGTTTCGAGATTTGTGGTCGATGAAATTCGTTAGAAAGGCTTGTCCAACCTATTATAAATCCTTAATGCTACCGAAAGAGAGTTGTTCTTGATGTTCCTCGTATTTTTTATATCTATGAAGCTTTCGAACTATCGGTGGAGCTTTTCAGATCCGTTCACGTACGTAAAGTTTTATAAACCTCATTACACTACATGTTCATTTAGATTGAATCGATTAACGATGAGAAAATGTCTTGAGATAGTTTTGAGACGATAATGTCACCGGCAGCATCGACATGAACTAAATGACCTGCTAAAGAAACAAAACTAATATCCATGGTGAAAATTCATTATTCCAATATCGATTTTGTGTAAGTTAATGTTAATAGTCAACTACACACCTTTAGCGTGCCCGATAAAATCAAGACACATCTTAATTTCCAAGATAGGCGTTTCCGCTTTGGATAAACTAGGAAACTTTCTCATTTAACATCGCAATGTTTAATTGAATTTCGACCAGGTCAAGTCCCAATCATTGGATTTGCAAACTGAATGTATTGGAGAAGTTTCAATAGCTAATGATGCGGCAAAAAGTTTAGACAAGCTGATTATTCGAATTATTCAAACAATTTATACTAGCTCGTGTTAAGGTATCAAACTAAACTATATCATTTTCATCATACCCATACATCAACAATAACAAATATAATCTTTAGGAGAATCATTTGAATTCTCTGTGAAAGTTGGTATCCAATTTTAAAATCTTGGAGGAATGGAAGAGGTAAGCCACGTCGATGTTAATAGCAGTGCTGTTCCATAAATTTATTTTTGAATCAACCAAGCTCGGTGTTATTTTTGCCTCAATAATAGTCCCAAAAATTCTGGCTTTTACTCACTCTCATAGAAGGGGAGATTTTATTCAAGAACTGCTAAAAGTTGTTATTTAAAAAATGCACGACTAATTTACCTTCCGGGAAATTCAATACAGACTATAACGAGGGCCTGTCAACTTCTCAGATAATCGTCTGCAAAAATGCTCAGAAAAATACTATAACTTGATGTGTGATGAGAGATGTGGCATTATAGTACTAGAAAATATTATAAAATAAAAAATAAACGTAAATGGTTACGTCTAGATTGATAGCCACCCAGGTTACTTATTTTACCTACTGTAGCTATTTATTGGATATACTTACAATCCCGTTCAACTTTATACATGATTTCGTCGTTATCAACAAGAGACATTGGTCGAATGTCAAACTTTATCTCGGCTGTCGTTCTCATTTCGACTTTCTTGATTAGTCAAAAGATGAAGCGGTCCACAAACTGTCGCGTCTTCTTTATATTATTTAGGTCAAAGAAACTACGTCAATAGCACTAACAACCGTGAGTAAAGGATATCCCGAAATCCATCCTAGCAATCAAAGGACATCTTCCATCCACCTTATTAAGGGAAAAGCACGCGCTGGTGTACAGTTACACCTGGTTTATGGAAAAGACAGCGATATCATTTTCAGTGGCTGTAGTAAGAGAGGTATTTAATAAAATATAGATAACTGACACTGATAATATCAAATGATTATTAATCATATGATAATAATGCAGAATATGAATCAAGATTACAACTAATAATAAATCAAAACAATAATAGCTTTTTCCTCCTCCTCCTTTTCCTCCTTTAGCCAAGGAAATAGTAGTTTTAAACAATTTCTATTCATGATAGTAATCTGTTTAATTATTGCTAACAAAAAGATCCATAAAATATTTAAAAACTGCAAAAATATTTATTTTTAATGAAAAATTTAATTGTCTTGAAAGAAAACACCTTTTGCTTTCACACTGCGCTGCCAATGTTTCTGCCACAAGTGAAACATTCCTCGAAATGAGTTGAAGTTTGCCTTTAAGACTTCGTTTGCATTTTCTCAACGTTGTCAAACCTTAGTTCTTTTAGCTTGGATTTTATTCTCAGAAACAGGAAAAGTCGCACGGTTCTGGGTCGGGTGAGTAGTGTGGATGGGGATCACGTTATAGATCAGTCTTTGTAGAACTGTCCATACCAGATTCCCACAGTGTCACCCACGTCGTGTATGGTTTATCTTTTGTTCTGAACGATGATTGGATGAATATTAGCAATAGTGTCTTGATTGGAACAATATAATGTCCCTCATTATAACATTTAAACCACTTAAATATACTTGGCGAAGGACATCACAAAAATTGCAGTGTGTTTAAAAGACTACTGTAAATAAAGGTTTCGCACCCGGCTCTACTTGTTTGAACAATTACGTTGTTTGGTACATTAATTCTCGCGAACCATTTACATTTCTGGAATTTTTGGGTCGTACTGGAGATTTTTTAGCAACTTTTATATTTTAATTTAGATATTAATTTTTTGGGTTCGTGTTTTCTGTTTGTATTTATTAACTATAACTGTTCTGTGCATTTAGCCAGTACTTTTTAAAAACAATAACTCCCCAGTTTGAAAATCTGTTTCCTGCTACGTGAACAGAAAATATATTTGAAAACTACCTTAAAACAAGCGTATTGGATATCCTGATATCTCTCTAGTGCTAACTTCTTCCATTTTTTAGGTATTGATAACTCGCATTTTCTAACACCAGATTATCTTCTATACTTAACTCGATTCTAACAGTTTCAAATGGTTCCATTGAAGTCTCTTTGGTATTGAGAAAACTACTTTGATACTTTGGTAATCCAAATATTATAACCTCTTTCTTGTAATTTCTTTAGAAAAAGTAGTTTTTTTATGATTATTGCTCTAATTTTAAATGTTGCATCCTCTACCAATATATTAATTTTAGATGACATAATTATCGCTAATATAGAAAGAATAGTATCCTTAGTATTTTGTATTTTTAAATATTTTTATTTAGCTGTTAGTGATTTATGATCTTGCATTCTGATATTTGTAATTTTGCCATAATGAGAAAGTAAATGGTTCACGAATATCATTCTGGATTTTATTATTATAACTTGATCTCGTTTTGAGTCTGTTTTGCATAGAACACCAATCAATGAATTTCCTTTAATAAGGTCATTTAGTTCCAAACGAAATTTAATGGATTGCATGGCAAATAAACGTAGCTATTTATATAAATTTCATTAGTTGGTTCAAATGAAGTAATCGGCATGTCCATCGCAAAGCAATTTCAGATCTAGAAACTATATTGTATTTATATCAAAATTCAACCAAACAACAGTTACAAAGCCGACTTCTACACAGACAATGGTATTTACAAATTGCTAATGAGATATGGTATTGCCGTTTGTGTTGCTATTATATCCTCAAACATAATTACATATGCTGCATAGTTCGAATCGATCAATAGGCATCTGTTGAACGCATTCCAACGAGATATTAGTATTGAATAAACGGTATGAATGTACACTTAATTGCATAACTAAAAATTATTTCAGGCTTTGAGGTATGTTAATTTAAATTACTGGCATTTGAGTGCATCGTCAGTTGCTTTGTAACATAACAAAGATATTCATTATTTTTAGGAATAGTTACGATATTTAACAATATATTTGAATTTGTTATGAATTTAAAAATAAGTTGTTGATATTTAACTTCTTAAGGTTGATTCAAACAAAAGACTTTAAAGTTCGGCTCTGGCGTATTCTGTATCATTAAATAAAGTATACAACAATAACACATTTCAAATAACAAAAAGTGCAAGTTACCATTAGCTCAATTAAGTTGGGAGCAAAATGAAAAAGGGAAGGCAACATATCTACCGTTTCCTTAATCATTGAATTTATCAACAATGAATTGTTGCAATTTTGCAATATCTTAGTGATTTTAGTAATAATTGCTACTAGCAGTGGCGTATCTGTTCAAAATTAATTTTAGACAGAACCATTTTCAGGTACATCTCTAATTTATTAAAAGCATTGCTACCATCTCAAACTCTTAACACATATTTTTAAAAGCATTTGACTATTGCACCACGTTTTTGTGGTAAATTACAGAGATCAGTTATAAATAAAACCACGATCATTCCTATTCTGTTCTTAAATATTAAATTAGCAAATCTTCTCATCTCAACTTTAACTTTAATACACATCTAATACAGATTAAGAGGGAATATTTGATCCCACATACGAATTAATGCGAGCGTAAGAGAACGCGTTATGAAGAGGTTTGAATACATTACAATTTCCCCTCTAATATCTTAAGGTAAACATATCGAACATCATTCCAGTCAACTCAATAGTAACGTACCTGCAGTCATGATCATACCTCTAGCCCAGCGGAGTTCGCGAGAGTAAGTTTAACAGATGGGGCACATAATAGCGTTTTCTCTCAGTTATCTGGTCATATATTATTACTTGTATTTTTTTACTCCTTAAGAGTTCTGCCTAAGCGATTTTAAACTCTTTCTAAATCTGTATAATCCATAATTAAATGTAAATTTAACAATATCTAAGAAGTACAAAATAGCAATAAAATTAAGTAACTAACATTGAGATTATAAATAAAAAGTGTTAAGGAAACAAAACAATGAAAGAAACAGGGAAATGTTAAACTTTATTTTCATTTCATTTCTTCCTGCACCATTTTGTGAAAATAGTAATGCTAGTTTCACTAAAAAATGTGGCTGTGTAGAATTTTTAATGATCTATCTATGGAACTTGTTGTAATTTCAGTTTGTGGAAATATTTGAACTTTATTTGTTATATAAATCGCTATTGAATTTTAATCCAACGAATAACAATTCTTATTTATCAGTGAAAAATTGCAGAAACCCACTATTTATTTCCAAAAGTAGAGTATCAGACTGATATTTCTCCCAGATTTTACCAATTTACAGAGTTTTGTTTATTTGATTTTATTATTTATAAATAAATATTCTTTCACTTTATATCCTAATAGTGCTGACATGAATGCACTAGTTTGAACACAAAAGCAATTTCAACCGATACAGTTATTTGTATCAATAATGACAAAAATGTTAGCTTTTGTTGGATTTCATCATCCCTTTATATCGAACGAGCCAACTTGTAAAAGCAGACATCTGAAAAATGAAGAAGTTACTTTGAAACTATCGACGTGTTGTCGACATAGCAGATTCTTTATCTGACGTGACACGTTAACCGCTTTTACCTACCTCATGTTTATGTCACCAAAAAATATATTTATCCAGCAAAGTCTCCAAATATTCGCACATTTCTGGTATTGGTATACATATCATCAAAGACCACTACTGATATAATTGTATCACTCTTTATTATTCCTTTATTTTAAATCTCTTCTAAATAACTGAAATATACGGTTATTTATGATAAAACAGAATTTTGTTATAATAGTTTTAGATATATTTTATAATAATAATAATTTTATTCTGTGAAAAGGATCCAGTTGCTAAGCAGGTGTATGTACGTATTGTCTTTGTTACTACTTATTTATTATAAGAATCATCTCTGAACCGAAGTTTGAGTCTCGGTTTCCGCCAGGTAGTGATGTTGCAAATAACACATAACATCTAGATTTTAATGTCACGGTTCCACCTGTACATTCAATTTGTTGGCGTTGATGCGGTGTCAAATTCATTTACCTTCTAATTATTAGTGCCCTGTATATATTCTCAATGAACACTTAGAGCTAGTATGATATAATTCGAGTTCATGTTTGAACAGACGATCAGTGCTGTGTTTCCAGTAGTTAATTTTGAACAAAATTATATTATCGTTCAATACAAAGTACACGTATACATTACGATATCAACGGTTCGGCTAAAATTGAATTAATAAGCAAGAATAACAATAACATTTTCTTGACAACTTTGTCATGAAAGAAGTTTCAATACTTGCGATAATAATATTGTATTTTATCAGAAACAGAGAGTTTAGGATAACAGCTGAGGGAAAAGACTATAGCTTCCAAAAGGTGGATAGTCTCAGTTATCTAAGAGTTAGAATAAATGATAAAGGGAGGAAAGAGAAAAAATAAAAGAAAAAATAGCTAAGGGAATAAAATGTATGGGAGAGTTGATGTACCTCTTAAAGTCAAAAAATATTTCAAGGAATACAAAAAGGACGAATATATCAATTAATAATTAGAACACTAATTACATATGGAAGCGAGACGTGAAAAGTAAATAAGAGAGAGAAAAGCTCACTATAAATTTTTGAGACCCTAGTCCTACGGAAAATATATGGAGGCAAGAGAATAAATATTATGTGGATAAGGAGTACAAATAGAGAACAGGAGGATCAAAAATAAGTAAGAAACAAATATGGACACGTGTCGAAGTTAAAAGACGAAAGACCAACAAAGCAAGTTTTTACCGCAGGAATAACTGGAAGAAGAAAATAAGAAAACCCTTAAGTGAAGTGTTTACAAATGACGAAGAAGGACTTTTAAGAATTGCGAAGAAAAGCTTAAAATATGCAACAGTGGAGAAAAATGTGTTATCCAGCCATGGGCTAATATTAACTATATTATGGAAAACCTAATATTTAGTTAATAACGATTTTATTATATATTCTTATATTCTTTGATATTATTAGTTACTTTGGTTTTTTAAATACATTACCCTGTATATTCCGTCATGAAATCTCCGTATCCCAAAATAGGCTTATCCCAAATTTTGTAGAATTCGTACTAGCAATTTACGAGATAATTGGCCGTTTCCAGACTTTTGGTCCACCCTGTATATTACATTCCTCAGAGGAATTTTTGTTTTTCTTGAGTTCAAATACCTTCTTTAAATTTTTCTTTATTGTTTGCTCATCCATTTTTGAGTTAATTTTCTTCTTTGTCATTAGGCATAATATATATGCCGAATATGTCGGAACGAATCTTATTGCTGCTGAGTTTATTTTTAGTTTTACCTAAATTTATTGTACTGCTTGTTTTATTTTCAACTCTGATGTTTTTTACCTAACCTGGAATAACTAAACAAATTTTCTCAACGAAAATCTACCTACTTCTCAAAAAAATGTTGTAACAATCGTAGAGGTTTAACAAAATTTTATTTAAAATCTTCAAAACTGCTTTTAACACAAGTTGAATTACACATTCACGGACAAACTAGAAAGTTTACTACTATTTTTCAACGTCAATTCACTTTATTTATGTACTGTTCTTGGCTTCTCGAATATTTCAGATAATTGTTTTCGGGGATATTCGGAAACTATCATAACAGCAGTGATGTTAGGTTATCCTGCTTTTCCGAGGTCTTCTCCTGCGCATCCATGTAACCAACCTTCCCACAACCATTGGTCTTCGTCTGTGCAAACAAAGCGGTACAATTTTTATTCAAAGTTCGATGTATAAAACGTCATAATTTTAAGTATACCAAAGTAAGGTAAAAATTGAACCATCTCTAAAGAAAATTTGGCAAATTTTAATAAGAAAGGGTCTTTAGACATTTCGTCCTTTTTAATTTTTTGTCTTTGATATCATTCTCGTTTGAAGTTAACGAACATATTCAAATAAAGCGACTCTTCAAACTTTTATAATCCAAATATTAAATATGCTGTATATATATATAAGCAAAAGTATCCATTTACTTCCATGCTGCTAATTTTGAAATTAAAAGGAATAATAATAATTATTAATAGGTAAGTAAATGTTTTTACTTTAAATCAAAGAAAACTACAGTTCAAGAAAAACAGGTTCTATAACTTTAGTCTGTAATTATTTTCCAAGCAAACTTTCTTTCTGTCAACAATGTGAATAATAATTGAAAACAATTGCGGTAATTATTACAGTACGCTTTTGTTTGAATTTCTCATTCATAATGAGTTTTGCTGCTTAATTGAAAAGTCCTTTGCCATTACTTTGTCTTGCAGTATCGTCCTCAAGCTGAAATTACCAATTAATCCAAGCGTGTATTTGTGAAAGATTTTCTTGACAAAACGATTATGAGTTTATCTTTACTGAAGCGTATAAAATGAGGATGTTTTAAAATAGAAATGTATTTCCAGGCGAAGGATTCGACAGAGAACGGAATTTAAATGGCAACAATTTTATTATTTTTGAGAGTTCGGGCTTAACGACCCACTTTCGGTAAAGTATTTCAACAAGAAACATGGAAACATGGAAAATTTCAGTTAAAAATATTTTTAACTAAAATAGTAATTGAATTATTAAAAATTCTTAGTTGGTTTTAAAGCAACTTTATTATTGAATCATAGCTTTACTGCACGGTCTTAATTAAAGAAGAATATCCTAGAATTCAGCAATATCCTGAAAAATGAACTTTGGAATAAAGTGAAGTTTAATTAAAAAAATCAAAAATCTAAGCAAGGACAAGCTGCGATTTAACGGTTCCCATCATTAATCTTCGAGCTTAAAAGTTGAGGTTTGTGGCCCTTTTCTCTTAAACGGTCTTTCTTGTAAAGTTTATCTAGTTCGTGATTTCAACCCCGATAATAATCAAAGTGCGCATTTTCTCAACATTGTGCAAACTGCATGCGCCCAAAAAGAGAAATTTTCTGTTACATTTTTCATGGCGGTATCGATATTGGAAAAACGATGTTGTCATAGAAAGGTATACTTACTTTTAAAATATTGGATATGAGAATATCGAATAAAATGTAACTTTTGTTTTACAAAGTTTGTGATAAATCCAATTCTATTTTTATCGCCCACAAAATTTTACATTATAATAAATTTGTAGGCAATTATTTGACGATTTAATTACAATTCAAGAAAAGAATTTGTAATTAAAGAAATCAATTGCTGGATGAGACTAACAATAAATTTTTAATTTAAAATAATAAAGTTTTATTTATTACCTTAATTATGGATTTTTGTTTCAGAATGACGGTTGAATACACCAACGAAACCTTCGGTGCAATTTTGAAAATAACTCCTGTTGAGGGCGACGACGAAGCCACTTACAAATGTGAAATTACATATTTGGAAGTTATTGAAAACTGCGACGTTGTGCAAATAGTCAAGCTGAAAACTCTAAGTAAGTTACATATGTAATTATAGTTAAAATAATATATTAAAAAAATGAGCTCATCTTCAAAGCACTGAATTTTTCCAAAATAAAATGTTTTTTTAAAGCTCTTATCAAAAGAATATTCACTCTTACGAAATTATAAAAAAATGTTGATATTTATTAGCAAAAAAATATTTAATATAAGATTAAACAATACGATATAAGTAAACAGTAATTTGATTCCTCATAATCTCATTGCTCGACTTTATTAAAAATCAAATTAAAAATTCAACTATAACAACAGATGATGAGAGAAAATCAGATGCAAAAAAATATCGATTCAGTAAATAGATTGGCTTGCTGCTTCCGACAGAACAATTAAATACCCTTTTTCTAACAAAACGACATTTTTTCAACCGTCTGTTCCGCCAAAACACCACCGACGATACTAAATGATTGGTTGCAATTATGACTAAGTACTCAGATGACTAGTTGATTTTCTAATAACCCGTCGTACAATTTTAATTATAGTTTTAAATTACTTATTTAATTAAAACAAGGATCGCTACTATGTTTTTAATTAAATAACAAATACTTTTTTAGAAACATGGAATATACAGATAATACAGATAATCATGGGTTGGTTTCTTTTAATGTGGTTAAAAAAACCAATACTTTCTGTGTTCTGAGCTTAATTTTACTGTTAACACCAAAACAGTTTTTGATAATTTTCTAATAATTTGTAGATATATTTAGTGGCAAATTTGCAGGTTCATTTTCCTGTATTCAACATTCATCACAGTAACATTCTAAAACTGATTTGAAAGTAGGTTACGGAGTACACTTAGTCTGACTGTATGTGATCAGCTACCATCCCATTTTTTAATTTTTACAGCTGAATGTTATGCCGTTTTAATTGCATAAATGTTTAAATTCTAATTTTACAATTTTTGTACCACATGTTTTTTTAATATTCGGAGCAAAATATGTACTCGTAACTAGTTTCATTAAGAACGGGAAAAGCATTATAAGTTTGTAACCGAATTTTTTTATAACTTAACTTACTCAATAAGTAGTTTCCTAACTGTGAATTACAGAAATCCTTGTCAGTAATTATACCGATAATACTCTAATGAAAATGAATAAAACACAACTAACCATAGTTTGATAATTTTAATACAAAAGTTTTTTTTTCCACTTAAAAAGCAAAGTGATTTTATAAAAGAACTAGTTGAAAAATGCTGAACTTTTTTTTTATTTTATTTCTTTGCTTATTTTCGGAATCGTTTCAGGACATAAAAAGATATTTTCATTTAATTAATATATTGTTTTAGAATATCTTATAAAGCTGAAAATGTCATAAATCGAATAAAAAACTTATGGCTTAATCTTAAAAACCCAAAGAATATTCATTTTAGATTAAGAAATACTCTTAAACCATTTATTCTTCTAGCTTGAATCAAGTTCATGAGTTCATCTCAAACGCCATTTTTTTAATTAACATTCATGCAAAATACTGTGCTGGCAAGCTGTACCGTTGAATTTCTTTTGACAAAAATTAAAAAGCTCAGCGAGAGCCGTCATTGTGCCCATATCTCAAATGATTTATGCTGGTGGTATTCTGTTGCTCTAATAAATTGCCTTATATAGAAATTTTCTGACGGGCCAAACTTACAGAGCGTCCATAGAAAAATATACATTTATACTTTTAGTTAAATTTTAAATTGTTACTGAATTTGTGACTTATTTGCTTATTTTCTTTATACCACATTCGTCCTATTTATTATAACGTTGTGGCGTTATTTTTCTCTTCAAAGTTGACACCGTTAGTATTAAATTGTTTTATTTTATCCAGTTCCCTTTTAAGAGAATTGGCCCGAGGATAACTCTTTATAGTTTATCTATACTTGCATTTACCTTTACATTTACCCTTTATGCCGGTGCCACTGCATCTTTCTTGAAAGAGAAAAATAGAAAACTAAGAGAAGCAACAAGATTAAAATAATATTCATGTCTTAGTCTTATTAAATGAATTCAATATTAAAAAGCGTTGTTTCTTTTTCTCTTTCTTTCTTTGAGATTAACTTTAATAAGAAATGGTATCACCTAAAAAAATTAAATTTCACACAATAATATTACGTACAAATAATTACACCATAGTGAAGATACGATGTAAAGGTTGTCCAATGATACAATATCATTTTGTACCTTAATGTACGTTTAAATAAAATAGAATTAAAATTAGAATTATCAGTTCATGAACACTTTACAATTTTGTCAATTTTTTCATCATGACACATTTGACGTTGACAGATAACAGATGACATTGATCTCAAAGAAAGTGGAGGAGGGCGGCGAAATTCCCGCTTTTTACTACTCACAGGATTACGATTGCATTTGTACATAAACCCTTAATTCCAAAAAATTCATGAATTTTTTTATTGTAAATATGATTACAGTTATGTAATACTTTGCCATGTATTTTATAGCCTCAGTTGTTTATATTTAATTACTTAGATTAATTCAATTATATCTGTGAAAAATAAAACGATAGTGTTCCGTTTAAAAAAACGGAAAAAAAACTTGATCAGCATTCTAGGGAGTACGAAGTAATTAAGGTCCCTGCAATGGAAATATACGCAGTGAAAACAAGATGGAATAATTCTTACTAGTAATAAAAGAAGTATGAATCCAAGGAATTTATTCTACGTCGGACGATGGCGGTGGTTTATCAAATTTATGATGTAATACATCAGAATACATGACGAGTGTGGAAAAAACTCTCTAAAAAACATGAAATCTTAGCGAAAAATTGGATAAAAAGAATATCAAAACCGGGTAATTTCTAATCACAAAATTTGTATTTTTCCATAAAACATTAACATTCTGAGTTTTAATTGCGAGTATCGTGATTTATGACAAAACCTGTCATAAATAGTAATAGTATACTATATTAGTGTAATAGTATAAATGTACTATAATAATAAATATATATATATATCAATGCCGCCACCAAAATCTAGTCGACGTACTATCAGAGACTATTTTGATGAAATCAAAATGGTTATAGACGTTGTTCCTGCTGAATATTCAGACAGCAAAGAGATTATTCAAAGAAAATGGAATAAAACAACTGATAGCATTTATTCGTACCTAGTGTTGACTAGAGGGAAATTCCAAATTATAAATATATAACTTTCTGAGTCATTTAGAATTTATCATAATATGGAACAGGAATGATAGCAACAACCATTCAGCATAAATTACAGGCTGTTTGAAAGAGAAATTATGAGTTAGATGTGGCAAGAGACATACACAACAAAATAAAAATATTCAATCAAGAATTGTTCCTACGGTCTAATATCCTATTTAGTTATTTTAAACATATATCTTTAACTTCTTCAACTTCTACAAGAAGAAATAAATTGAATAATGACAATTTAGGATACTTCCTCTATATTTACATAAAAAAAATCAGAATCAATTATAACTGACGGTATGAATTTTATAATAAAAACCAAAACTCTCAAATGTTACGTCATTGATTTCATTCTTTTGTGAAATCAGCTTGAATATGTGTAACAGTGCGTACTAAACATCTGCACCTGGAGTTGGACTGCCAGACCTCACGTCAACACGCTAAATGCTTTAAGGGTGAACGGCAATACCAGAAAGGTCCAGAAACTTTCCAGATGTTCCTTCAGATCACGGTAATGATTCATGTACCGTCGGATTGCCGATTTATACTCGAAATGATCCATGAACATAAAAGAAATTTGAGGAAAATGGAGAGTTCGGAATTTTTTATTGATTTCAATTTCACCTTCTTAAAGATACCGAAGTAAAAGTTTCAATCGCAAACAAAGTAAAGGATGGGTTATTTATTTTCGATCATAGTTTTGGAATTTTGTTTAAATTATATGATATTGTTATAAGTGATGAAAGTAAATGTCGATCCAAATTTCGAAATAATGAAATTAATTGATTGGGCCTGTTGATTTTATATATTATATATATACGGGGTTGGGATAAAGTATGGAACCAAGTAAATATCTTTAAAACGAAACGGACGATATTTTGTAGGTAAGTGCAATGGGGCAAAATGCAGCTGATTTTTTTGTTAATAATATACTTCCGATTTAACCGGAAATACCCTTAACTTTTTAATTTAAATGGGACACCCTGTATATTTTTGCTATTTTTTTAAATTCGTTTAAAAAACATTTTTCATCTCTATCCTATTTTTTTCAAAGTTCTATCCAGATACTTTTTTGTATAATAGAAAGTAGGGTGGGTAGTAAGTTTTACATTCTTTAAGTGAGCTTACAAATTACCACTTTTTTGATTATCTCGGAACCTAAACAGTAAAAAATTCTGAAACTTCCAGATTTATTAATAACCATTCTCTTTAGCCTATAAATATAATTTAAAAAAATTCTACTGAAAGGTAGGTTCACCTTGAAACTATCATAATCTCAGATTAGCCAATTTTTTACTAGGGTACTGTTTGATTATGTCAATTATCATTATATTATCTGTACATTTTGACAATTAGTGTCATCGTTTAGAAAACTTATATATAAAATTTTAGTGAATCAAAATTTTAATATGTGTGATAATCAAATTATTCCTCCTTGCGAACAATACACAAGTCGTTGTAAAAGTTTAAAATGTAACCCTATATTTTTGCGAGAATTACCTTGTAGGAGAGTCACCAAAGCAAAGTGCAATGAACTTGTTATGGGCACCCAACAACTGGGGTTGTATATGACTAATTTTCTTGCTAACATTCGACGAGGTTTAAAAAAAGAAACCAACCCCAAGTCTATTGTTAAGTGTTTTCCGACATTCGTGCAAGATTTGCCAAATGGAAAAGAAGAAGGCAAATATCTTGCCCTCGATTTAGGTGGTAGTAACTTCAGAGTTCTATTGGTCAACATTGTACCTGAAGAAGAAATAGAAGTAGTAAGCTCGACAAATGAAATCCCTGAAGAGATCATGACAGGTCCTGGCACAGATTTATTTGACTTTATTGCTGAATGTTTAGCGAATTTTTGTGCAGAGAATGGAGTTGGAGAAGAGAATTTACCATTAGGTTTCACTTTCAGCTTTCCTCTAGAACAAAGAGGTCTTAAAGTAGGAATTTTGGAAAGATGGACTAAAGGATTTAGTTGTGATGGCGTTATTGGGCAGAATGTTGTTCAACTTCTTGAAGAAGCTATTGAAAGAAGAGGAGATGTACAAATTAATATCGTGGCTGTGCTTAATGATACAACGGGTACTTTAATGTCATGCGCCTTCCACGATAATAACTGCAAGATAGGTCTTATAGTTGGTACGGGTACTAATGGTTGCTACGTTGAAAAACAGTATGCTGCAGAATTATTTAACGAACCAGATAAAGGTTCTGGCGTTGTCATAATTAACATGGAATCCGGAGCATTTGGCGATGACGGCGCTTTAGATTTTTGTAGAACACAGTACGACATAGAAGTGGACAAATCGTCAATCAATCCTGGAAAACAACTTCACGAAAAAATGATATCGGGCATGTATTTAGGCGAGCTAGTCAGACTAGCTTGTGTAAGATTTGCAAATGAAGGATTCATGTTTGGGGGTAAATTATCAGATGAATTCAAAACCAAAGGTAAATTTGAAACAAGGTTTGTTTCTGAAATAGAAGCCGATGAACCTTGTACCTACGAGAACGTGAAAGCTATTTGCGATGGACTGAAAATGGAGTGGGCTACCGAAGAGGATTACCAGGATGTAAGGTACATATGCTCGTGCTTCTCGAAAAGAGCTGCTCATTTAGTGGCGTGTTCAATAACTGTATTAATAAGGAAAATGGAATATAGAAATACTACGATTGGTATTGATGGTACACTCTACAAAAACCACCCATATTTTCATGACGTCCTGAATTATAAAGTACAAGAATTATTGATTCCAGATACGTACAAATATAAAATTATGCTAGCAGAGGATGGTTCTGGAATAGGAGCTGCTCTGGTAGCTGCTGTAGCGGATCGAGTTGAAAAAGAGGCGGCAGCTGCAGCTGCAGCTGAAGGTGAAGATGAAGCTGAAGGTGCAGAAGAAGAAGAAGTAGAATAATATATAAAATTAACCCGATTAGAGTGAAATATATCTGAAATTATAAATGGAAATGCCTAGACATTCTATATTTGCTTCTACAAATAATGTCTGAAAGTCGAACGAATAATTATGTCATTTGCAACTTTTTCCAAATATATAACATTTGTACAGAATGAACCATTATTATCTGATAGTGACAGGCTAGTAATTATTACTGTGTTTATAAAATGAAATTTGGTACAATGAAGTGAAATTTCGGTACCTTGTCATTTTAACTACTGAAAAAATTAAACTGTTGAAAGATTTTATTCTACGGCATGGAATCTAAATTAAACATATATATTTATATATATATATATATATATATATATATATATATATATTGCCTTTTGCTTAATTATTACTCAAAATAATATTGTCACATACCAAAAGGCAGTATATATATTTTTTTTCCCAAATTAATCCATTGAATATTTCATAAATTTATTCGTATTGGACAATCAATTTGTGTAGTAAATATTCTTTTGCATTCTCGCGGATTTCTTTAACTTTCTGCATAAACTACGCAAGGTTATTATTCAAGAACACAAAAACAATATTTAATATAAATATTAAACGCATACCACTCAGAGGGTTCAAGCGGAGTTAGGCCATAGTCAGTTATTACACGATCAAGATGTAAAGACAAACGATTAAATTAAAACAGTGACATGCGATTCCTAAATGCCATATTGTCTTAAGAGCCCTTTTCTTTAAGTATTAACTTTGTTCGGGGTTTGCCTTTTATTTATTGATCATTTCATTTATTTTCGCAACCAATTTTAATATTTATTCAATTTATCTCATCTTATCTCATATTTTTGTTCTGGCTTTTCTATAAAATTTTCATAAATTATAGCAGTATATAATATGACATTTATCTATTTTGCACCAAAGATATGAATATACTTAAGTTGTCATTATCACAGTGTGTATGATCTTCTGTTCTTAAAGATGTTTTCCAGATTTTGGACAGAATTGGGCTCATTTTAATGACTCTTAATTTTGATATTGATACTTGTTATTATACTAAACTATTATTTGACTGTCCCATCCTGTAAAAGGAATACAACAAATACATACGAACATGCAACATGTCGCTTCTGATAACTTTTGAATGAAAAAAGATATTGATCCTAGAAAAAACTATGTCAAATGGGACAATATATACTACTCACCATCATAAAGAAGTAGTTTGAAGTACAAGAGATAGATCCACAGGCATACTGCATTTGATGTTCTACTTATTCAAAGATGTTAAATTAATTCAATGAACATTAATGATCTAAAATTAATAAAATATTTTAACATCTGAGAGATAAACTCAGGTATGATTTTAAACAATCTGAGAATGATACTTTTATTTAAGAAATTATGGCCAGCATACATAGATTGTTAACTATACGAGGTGTGACAATTAAATATCCTCCTGTTGCGCAGGCTGTTGGAGGAGAGGTTGCTAATGATGTGTCTTTGACTTTGAACCTTTATGAGTAGCCACTGTTCGTTTCATCATTCTCCTTTGGTTTGCTTTTCAGCCTTGCATGGAGAGTACGTTATTCTGTAGTAGTGCGTAAAAAGACAATTAAAAGTACATGTCAAAATTCGTGATTTGATATTTAAATAATATTGCTAATATTTATTTTATGGCTCAAATGAATAATAAGTTACTACACAGAAAATTTTAATGTCTATTCACGTTTCAAATACATCGAATGTAAACAGTGTCAGTGTTAAGCACATGCTAGCCCCGTGATTACAAATTCTCGGAGCGTTATTGGGCCAGTGAACGGTGCTATTAGGGTAGTATTCGGTTAATTGGCTGTATACACTTTTGACTATTGTACCTAGGTATTTATTATAAATTATTCTTTAACGTAAACTTTGTACTATTCTTGGTTTTCGTTGAAGACAACGTGTACGTGTGGCTACTGTAATTGATTTCCTTTTGTTGAAATATTTTATTAAGGGCATAATGCGGTTGTGTCCTAGTTGTGCTTCTGTTAAGAACCAACGATACCGCATGAAATCTTAAAATCCAAATATTCCGAAAGCGAATTGAAATAATGAGATGTTTCAAAAACTAAGAGACGCAGATTTTTTCACAAAAAACTATTAAAACAAAAAAGGGATTCATGCAGGTTTTTTAAATTTAAAGTTTTAATGCAACTTTTTTCAACCGCTTAGCAGTAAAACGACATTTCAAATGCTGGAAAAAACTAGTCAGTAGATTACGCTTATACCCTAGAAATATACGAATGATTTGACAACAATGTTGATACATTTTGACAGATTATGCTTTCACGCCTGACAATGACTACGGAGGTTTCCGGGAAAATTTGAATTACTATTTGTACCGTACCATTTGCGGAAAAAGACAGCAAATATTTGTTGTATCTTTTATATTTTTATTACCATTAACATTGTAATTATTGATCCATTTTTGGAACCTTTCTCTTTAAATCATTTTCAGTGTACCGTTTCTCCATAAGTTTAACTCACCGCAAATATATATTATATATACCCTATCCTATATGTGCGTTAAAAAAATGTATCTATTTTCTATTAGAACCGGACCTGTGCAATATTCTAGTGGAAAAGGTTTATTGCCAAATCAGTTTTGTTGAACTCTTATTCTTTTCTCTCTTTGGGAAACAAAACGTTATACATAACGATTTTATTGGATTTGTTTCTCTCTTTGTTTCATGAAATCAAATCGGAAGAAAGGAGACGTGCTTATAGTTAATATTAATTAATTAATAAATTAAAATGAATGGTTTTATTTTTTCATAGAGCTCAAAATATAACATATATACCTTAATATTTCCCTAAGTCCTTTTTCAATCTTTGTTTTATAAAAAATAACAGCGACAAAAAACATCTGATATTTTCATAAGCTGCCACTGGGAAAACGGAAATGCGAAAATCCCGATCCTACTCCATCACCCTACATCCTGTGAATATGAATCATGTGAGCCGGCAGGAATGACACACTAAAGTAGTGAGCGCTTTTTAATGAAAATTAAAGAATTTTCTATGAATATATAATGAAAATGAACCAAGCTGAGATGATAAACGGAAGATCATCTGAGAATAAAAACCAGACTTGGTAATTATTGAGCTTCAGTGAACGGTTTATTTTTAAGTACCTAAGTGATAATGATGAATTTTGACGAAGTCCCATTATAATATTAAAAAATTAAAAAATTTAAAATCTGGAATTTTTATTTTTATATATTTTCATTTTAATTGTTTTTACTTATTATGTTGTAATCTACTGATACTTTTAAGATGGAACTAATTTTTGGCTTTATTCCAATGTTCTTATATTAATTGCGAGCGTCTATTATCGATTGATTTTTTTACATACTTATCATCTATTCTGATGTACTCTTATCTCTGATAAGAATATACGTCAAAGTAATTTGCACGTCATCCAATACTTACTTTACTGTGAGTACTTTAAAACTGCATTGCAAATATCTTGTTTAAAGGCTCATTGAATTTTGATGAAATTGCTTGTCATCATATAAAATGCTGTACCTAAAGAACCCTTCTTTATAAAATTTCAATATAAAAGGAATCTAAAAACCCATGTACACAAAAATAGGTACTTGCTTTGAAATCAACTATTTAAAGATGCTGCCTCATTATTTGAGTAACTTTAATAAAATTCATCATTTATATGAAATTAATTTTCTTATTTTTCACTTTAATATTATTTAGTCAGTTATTTGAATTATATTGATGGTTAGAGCATCATATTTAAAGAGCTCTAGCTCCCGACATAAAATGAGCTCTAGAGTTTACAATTTGTTTTCTGTGAAATGACTGTATATATTACAATTAAATATATTCTTATCATATCAAATAGGTGAAAAGATACATTGTAAACAATAAAATTATATACATAATACAAAATATCTAAAATGAAAATTTTTTTATGGCAACTTCAAATAAATATTAAACCCATATGCCAGTTTCTACATTTTTCATAGCAATACAGATATTAAATATACACCTTATAAAGTAAGCAGATATATCGATAAATAAAAATTTTACATTGTGAGGTCAAAAGCGCATTGCGGAAGTCTCTCCAGCTCCGAAATAATTCTATTCGGTGTGGCTCCCAATTGTTTTGTTTCAATTTAATTTTGGCCAGCACCCCTTTAGGGAATTTCTAATAACGATGTAATCCAAATGACCAGTTAACGGAACTTTCATTATGAATTTAGCTTACTTCCGTCCGTGTGCCCATGTTCATACCCCATTGTCTTTAGAGGCCGTCCATTCTATTTTTAATTGTAGCTATTGCTACCTTCATACCGATTTCAATTCTAAAATACGTTTTATCAATTGGTTAATTGCGATTTCATAAATAAACTAGTTACATTTGTTATAAATACGAAAGTATCACATTAGCATATATTGCAGTTTCTTATCTTGGTGGGTTAATGCTAGTTATAAAGTTTTAGACTTTTATTGTTTTATGTCTGTGGCATCAATCTCTGGATTTATTAGCCTTCGCGTTCTGTGTAGGCTTTGTTACTGTATCCCAGCGCCACTCTAAGAACAGCACTGTTAAGTTTAAGTAAATGCTGGAGTGGGAATCACCTTTAGGGACGAAAACCGACTTCCTAATTTGTAGTCACATTAGGAAATCAATTTCTTATTTATAGTCAAATCAGCAAAACTCGCCCCAGTCGGGATTCCAACCGGGGACCTTTATAGACTTCTTAGAAATTATTTTACTATCCAAATAATCTTTTGAGTCATCATTTGGGTTTTTACTTCGTCTTTGCTAGCTTCTATCTAATTTGATATCTACATATATTCCTTCCTTCCAGTTCCAAATGGTTTTCATTTCCTAAATTACATTTGCATTTCGTATTGGATCCAGAATTATTATTATTTTTAAATGTAATTAAGGAATTTCAAGCCCGTATACTTAGGACATCTAATCAGGTTAAAAAATGAAAAACCAGTCAAACAAAGGTTTGAAAGGGGTCAGAGAAAAGCCGAGAAAAACGTGGAACGACAGCGTAAATAATATACAAGAAAAAAGAAGGATGAATCTGACGCAAGTTAGAAATATGGCGAGTAACAAAAATGAGTGGTGGAAATATATACGCGGCATTTAAAACATCTCAACAAAATCAGTTCACTACTAACAGATAATAGGCAATAAACTATCTATTTAAAAATTACAAAGTTTCAAAGCAGAATGAAATGAGTAAGTTGTGACCTAAAGTAAGATTACCCAATTTTATCTAAAGGTCACGAATTAAAAAAAAAATCAAGTGTATCAAAAAGAAATGGATTTTTTATAACACTCTAAACTTCTTATCTTTGTAAGACAAGGCAGTTACTAAATATGTTACAATTAGGAAAACATTGGTCGAAGGAACACGTCGACGTAAAACTAAAAAACATCTTTGTCATGGTAGCATAGTAACGGTAGAGAAGATATGTCTGGGTCATGGTTAACATTGATGGTATTCATTTTATTAAATATGTAAAAATAAATAAAAAACAGAAGATGTCATGGAAAGATAACAATGCTAGAGAAGATTCATCATTGTTATTGTTGACGGTTGCTCATTTTGTTTTTTTCTTCCTAAATCTTTGGTTTACATTTACCACAGTCTCTTCCTTGTCCTCATCCTAAAAATTTCGTGATGAATCTACCACAGAAAAATTTGTAGATGAAGTTGCTGCGCTGCTCGAAGGTGAAGGTGCTGTTATAATTATGAAGCTATCACTTGTAATCGTAAAGGGGCCCCTTTCTGCCTATCCGACATTGGAATATCCTGTGGCATCATATCGGTATTAAGGTCAAAATCGTATTATTACTTTCCCTAGTTGAAGGGCTTGATGGAAGAGCCCATCTAGCTCTTAGGCATCTTCTTCTCAAATAATTAGAACTCCAGCTCCAATTATAGAGGGTAAAACAATGAGAGTAGCAGTAATGGTGCTAGCGAGGGTCTGAGGAGCACGTCGATACATATTGACAACGCCATTCATAACACCCAAAAGGCCTAATTAATCATGTGATTTATTTGTTCTGATTATTTTTATTATTAATAGTAACGAAAATTTGTTATAAAATAACTTAACCATTAAAATATTTATCAATAATCTTGTTGTTTAAATTTACTGGTAATTTTTCTTGGATCCTATAAGATCAGTATTAATTGTTTTAAAATCTATTCCAAATACAATTATAGAAAATGTAAAATAGTAAATGAAGTAAGATTTTTGTCATCTTTATTACTGTTTCTAAATATAAAATTTAGGCAAATGATTCAGTTACAGTTTGCTCCCAATTAACTTGAAAATAAATAAACTATTTTATTCCAGAAAAGTTATTTTAATATTTTGTAGGAAGAAGTTCTTGCGGCCTAAGACAATACTAACAATCGTCCATTTATCTCCTTGGGCAGTTTCTATAAAGTTTTGTTGATATGTTTTTGGGGACTTATCTTGATGCTTTACTATCCCTATGACTTGAATCATGAAAGTTAGTTGCACATTTACAGCAGAATCTATTAAGAAAATTACATTTACCCAGTACTGTGTAATAATGATATAGTTAAAAATTCAAAAATTTAGCTTCAGCTGTTTCATAAAAAAGCACACCTAAGATAAGGTAGATCCAAGACGAATTTTAATATATTTTAATTTCCCACCAAATGGAGTTTTAATAATAGCTAAAAAATAAAAATTGTTAAAACAAATAATTAACATTTTACCTACCGTGCATGTCCTAATAAAGTGGTTTAAATTCCAGGGTCTTTAGATGGTTCTAGGATCTAGGGTATATTATTATGTTAAAGTAAGCCATCTTTTCCGCTGATTGGAATGGAGGATCCGAAGATTTAGTTGTAGGAACTTAGTTTTCCGTCTCACCATGATATTCTTAAAGAGTTTTGGGTTCTAATGTTTGTTCCTTCAATCGTATCTTCTTTGGTGTTCCTTAAAATGAGAGAGAAGTGGATTAGTTTTCTTGGTTTCATATGTTTGGAAGTCTAACTCTTTTGATTCTTTCACAACATTACTACAACAATAAAAATGAAGCAAGAAAAGACCAAATGGTATTACCCTTTTTGTGAAAATCAATACACTCTAAATTGAAACAAGCTAGTGCCTTGTATCTCGTATATTTTCTCTTAAAGCCGAGTGTGCAAGCGACACAAACCAATATTTCAATTCGTTGATGTCGCGGCCTGTCATCTTCCTGTCGTCAGTGGCGCTGGTAGCGATACTAAAGCCGCCTTTCATTCATTTCCAGTAATCATTTGATAAGATGATGACGAATGGTGTAAGGTCGCGGTCGCCGCCGTCGGACCACTGACGTCACGCGTCAATTAATCAACTCCAGCTTAACAGGAACGAAATCACGCCTCTGGATAATGTGAAGCTAGGATCGCGGTTTCGCTTTATCTCACATTAATTATAACGGTTAGAGGTTTTTTTTATTTTAGTTGTTTAGTAATAGCTTTTCTCGACTATGCGAATTTCCATTTTGGACAAAAAGCGCAGTTCAATGATAATAATACACAATTGATGGCATTATCGAAATAGATATATGAAACTAGAAGAGTATATTGTTACGAACTTGTGTAGTTTATACAGGGTGTCTAAATAAGAGAGGTACGGAGCCATATCTCGGAAACTATTTATCATCCAGCTTTCGGAAAAAATATGTACAATAATAACGTCAAAAAGAAATATCTAGAAATTATTTTCTATTTTTTTTTTTTCAAATTGATGGGTATAATAATATTTTATTCAAATCTTGATGATGTTCTGCATATTTTTTATCAGACCCTTTTCTCTCTCTAATGTGTAATAAGGGGGTAGATGGAGTGGCTACTTTTTTCTAGAAAATTATTAATAATGTCCAAAGGGTTGAATCAAATTGAACCGGCGTTACATAATTTGAAAATTCTTTTTTGGCTCTACCTGATGATGCTGCCACTTTTCTGGCTTTAATGCGATAGTTGACTTTGTACTAATTAAATTAACAAACAAAAATGTAATACGTTAAACTTGAAAATATGCTTTTTAAATGCCATCTCTTATGTTCCATCACATTAAAACCATAAAAGTAGCACTCACTTTATTAGTTGTTGCTTTTTAGCCATTTTCTGTTTGTAAATATCTAATGCAGTGTAGAAATGAAACAATATTTTCACGTAAGAGTCGAGCCCTTTACCAACAGAACAAATAACTTAACAATGTTGTCCAGATGACAAAACATGAATGTTACATTTGATTTTCATAAAAATATACGAGAGTAACTCAATAAATATTTACTTCTCTTTATTATTATTTTTTATGATATCTCCGAAATAAAGAAAAATATCGACTTGCGGTTTCTGCTACTTCAAAAGTTAAAGTCACATCGACTTCATTGTAAGCAATTTGAAATTTTTGAAAATATTGATAAAATGAAATAAAATTTAGTTGACGCCCTCTTGCAACTTATGCAGGAACTAAATTACGGTTCTTGGTCTATCTTCAGACCAAAGAAAACCCTTTCGAACGACGTTCGCCGGTTCAATTTGACTCAGCTCTTGTGACATTGTTAATCATTTTCTAGAAAAAATTACCTCTCCCTCTACCACCTTATTTCTCACATTTCAGAGAAAAAAGTGTCAAATAAAAAATATGCAGAATTTCAGGAAGATTTCAAAAAAATAAATACAATTTCTTTAAAAAAATGGAAAAATGAAAGTAATGTCCAGATATTTCTCTTTGGCAATTTTATTGTATAGAATATTTTCCGGAAGCTGTAATATAAATAGTCTCCGAGATATGACCGCGTACCTCTCTTATATAGACACCCTGTCTAATTGGCAACTTATGAAATGGCTCAAAAACAATAGAACAAGGAATAAACAAAATATTTATATTTTGCTTCTTATATTCCCACGAAATTAAAGTACTAAACTGTTACCCTAAACAAGTGAAACCTCGATTGCTATTTTCACTTAGCTACATCGCAACTTTTCCAAAGAGTGGAAATTGGATTAGTTTGAGACTTAGACACTTAATACAAAATTGTGTAGCAAATAGTACACTGGGACAAAGCTATCATACTAATTAAAATAAGGCTATTAGTTTTACCCTAAAGTTTATTCACTAGCGTCCTGGTGGGCAAAAATCCCTAAAACGGAGTCCTTTTCTTGAATTGCGACTATACAAAACAGGTGAATTATTACGTTCAACAAAAAACGGACTAAAATCGTATTTTTCTGTCTTTTAATAAAAAAAACTAACAAAAAAAATTCATATGACTGAACTAAATTAGTGATTAGGCGAGTCCCTCTTGCCATGACTGCCTTGAGCACCGCAACCAGACTATTTTTTTCTAATTATTTTCGCATTGACTTTCCCGTTTTCCCGTTTTCCCGTTTTCTTACTTCCCATTTAGGGTTTTTCCCCCCGTTAGTTTTACTTTGACACGATAGACTAACGACATCTCCGTTTTTTGTTTTCAAATTTCAGCAGAACGTGCGTCTGTAATTTATACATTTTTCATTTATAGAATGTGTTTACGTTTTAATTTTAATTTTATTTTTTTACGCAGAACGTGGTCTCTTATATTTAATTATTACATATTTGGGTTTATTAAATGTGTTTATTGATTAGGCAAAATTTGTGTAGGGTAACGTCTCTAAAATATAAAAAAATTTAATCATTATGAAGATGTTTTCTCAATATTTTTTTTTATTATTCTTTGTTTGTTTTTCTTTTGTTGTCCAAGTATCTACATAAGGTCCAAGTTATATCTGAGATCATCTCAAACAATTTACCAATTAACAGAATATAAGGTAATTTCTGACATCAGTAACTTCAAATAAAACATAAAACTAAAATATTCGTCTCAGATGCGTTTTTTGTATCTAAGATCAATCAGATTGAAGTGACATAGTGCAGTAATCTAATGAATTGAGATAATCAAATGATTTACAATATGTGCTCCAGTTCTAACGAGCAGTTAATACGTTTTTTTATTATTATTTTGTAGCCTCTTAGAATATTTATTGGCTGCCTGTGCCTCAAAGAAAAACTGTACAGCAAATTTCTTTAGTTAAGTAATTTTTTTTTTAGCTTTTATGTTATTAACAGTTAAATGTTGAGATATTTATTCTAGTCGCTAAAGTTGAAATATTTCAAAAACTTTTAAAATAATTCAATATTTTGAAAAAGAAGCAAATACTTTGAAAAACGAGAGAATATTTTTTTAAAAGTAATCTTTTTATTAAAATATCGACCTCTTTAGAAAAAACTGTTTCTAAAAAAAGAACTCCTGTGTCGTGGTTTATAAAATAATTTATTTACTTACATTCTAAAAGTTTTCTTTCCAGAAAAAAGTTAATTAAAAAAATAAGGAGCAATTAAAAGCATTTGTTATCCACCCAAAAAATTGTTTTTATTTAAATTAATAAGTAATTATGCACAATTATTTATTACTAACGCAATATTATTTTATCAAGAAGGAAAATTGTTTGCTTTTTCTGTTTATTTGAAAAAAGCCGATCCATTAATAAATAATTTCCAAGGCCAGAAAAATTGGCGAGACGATTCGAAAATTTTTTATTCTCAAAATATTTATTTGCTTATTAAATAATCCATTTTCTATTAAAATTGTTCACATTTTTAACAAAATATCGATAATTTTATGAACATAGATTTTTTTTAACCAAATACTGACCCTTTTAAAATACCCCCTTTTAATTTTTTTGCTATTATACTAAAAATTATATTTTATAATTTTCCGTTTCTTAAACTCAATTTTAAAACAAAATTAATTTTTAAATATACTGGATTTTTAATAAAATATGTTTCCACATTAAATAATTACACAAAAAGAATGTATATTTTTTTTGAATTTTATGGATCCTTGTTTGCATAACTTTTTTTGTAATTTTCACAATTTCTTTATAAAATTGGTGTTAAATTAGCATTATGTTTATATAAAAATTGTTTATTTTATCTTTTTTTTTTAATATCAAATTAATTCCTAAAAGATGATTTACAAAAAAATAATGTTAAATTTGAAATTATTAGTATCATAAGATGCTGTACTTATTGATAGATACTATCAATATAACAATACTAAAATACTAAATTGTTGTTATTCCTGATTTTATTTGACCTGATGATGACCCACTGAGGTCGAAACTAGTTGTCATTTTTAATAAAGAATTTTACGTGGCTTAATTTTGGAATTTTTGTACTACATTTGAGTTTAATGAATAACCTTTTGTTTCTTATTTTTAAAAGCTGAATTTTATCAAATTCCTTTATAAAGAGTTCCAACTTCTTTACTAAGCATTTTAAAACATATTTTTTTATGTGAGCTGAAATTTCTTTAGTTAACTTAGCATACGAAACTTTTAGAATATCATTCTGCAGTTTTGAAAAACCTTGTACACTTAATTAACAGAGATACGAAAAAAAATGTTGGGTTTCGAATCAAACTCTACATCAAACAATTTTGTAGCCATATTACATCGATAATTTTTCTGAATATTTTCATTTTTTGATTACATTCAGTATTTTCTCTAAAAAATATTGTTATTTAAGACTATCGACTTTAATCAACTATTAACAATGAAAATTGATAAATCAAGGAAGAACTACTTCGTACGAAACGTATATACATGAAAATATACAGCACATACGAAGCTATAAATATAGTCCATTTCCTGTACAATTTTCCATTATCTTTATCCATTTGTAGCAATAAATTTAAGATCGCCACAAAGCTAAAACACTTAAATTCGTCTGTACGCGAGAGAATGTTTCTCCAAGGAGTCGAACTTCTGACACCTCTGACGCTCCTTTTGATTTCTTATCACCAAGCGGAACCAGAAACCGATACACATTCGCACACATACACATAACAAACATCTTAGTTTATGGCACTCCTCACGCTAAAGCTACTACTACTTCACGCTCAACTTAGATAGATCAACCGTAAGTGTGTAATTACTGGTTTTCTCATCTCTATAAAGTTCTCCTACAATAATTAAACTCTCGATGGGAAATTTATCTTGAATTTGAATATCAGTAATGAACGTTTCAATCATTTATATTAAGCTCAAATAATTTTATTTATAAACACAATATCGTACAAAATCTAAAGTTAATAATGTTGTATACTGGATGATACCGAACCGAAATGAGAATGTAAGGCTCCAAATTTAATCATACTTATATTTTACTCATTTTTCCAACATTGTTAAATGCTGCTTTAATTCGTAACAGCTACTCTAAGTAAATAAGTCAATTAGCCTAATACTACAATATTGCATGCACAATGAGCTAAACCAGTATTAAGTTTAAAGTAAAACTTCTTTGGAAAATGAAGTTTGGGAGTTCAAGTAAATGAACCCGTAGAGATTTTGTTTTCAGTTATTCTGCATTTTCCTATTATGTGCCGATAGAAAGCCGAGATAACAGAGGAAGTGGGAATTTAGAAAGAAAAACCAGGCACGTAGTGGAAAATTTGAAATACCATCTGATTTTTAATCACACTATATTAAATATTTTCTTATGCCATAGTAAGAAACTTGAAAAGTTAGGACATGTACATATAAACCGTTTTTATTGATTTTCAACGGTTTGGCAGCTTCAGATATTTAAATTAAAATGTTATTTTTAGATGGCTGTAGATCCTTGATTATAGCTGGACAAACAAAAATTGATATGCTGTGACCTTATGAGACACCCTGTATATTATGAAATAATTTTAAAATATGAAGCTTGACTCTATCTATAACTTTTATTTAAAACATTTTCTCCTATTTCTCAATATTTCTCAAGATAATGGAGATATCAAACTTCGGAGTATAAGTTGGGTATATGGATTCTATTCTTTCTAAATTTTTATAAGTAATGTACATTGATATATTGGATTTTTGGTATTAGGTCATCCGTAACTATAATAAAAAAAAGAAACTTAAACTTCCATCTTGTCTTACTCTTTCTCTTAAGGTGAATATTTCGTACTTTACGTTTTTGGTAATTATACTATTTCTGCTTTGTTTTTTCAGGCATTTCTTGGTACTAGTGAACTTGTTGTTTACTCCTCTGTTCTTTAAACTTTTCCATATCTTATTTCTTGGATTTTATTTTTGTCGAATGCATTCTATACATCAATATAACCTAAACAAACTGGTTTGGACGTTGCTAATCTTCTGTTTTTGATTTCTTTCTTAGGTACTTTACAGAATTCTTCGGCTAACGTGGATTCTATTAGTTTTTTTTTAATTTGCTCAAATAATTTCATTATCTTATTAATTAAAGTTATTGCAAGTTTTATTGCCTTCCTTCTTGTTTCCATGTAAAATTAATCCAATATCCCAATCTTTTCTATTCTTCTTTCTAGATTTTATTACAAATTCTTAGCAGCAATCTAGCTCCCTCTTCTCCCATGTATTTGACTGTATCTACTATAATTTTATCATTCTCAGATGTTTTTCCATTTTTAAGATTTCCTATGGCTTCTAACAATTCTTCAATGTTATGTTGTCATTATCTGTATTCCCAATCAAATGGTCGTTACTTTTGTCATTTTCCGACACCTGTTCTTTATTATTTAGTAATTTCTGAAAATGTTTCCTCCATCGTTCCATTCTTGCTCTTTCAATGTTCAGTAATTCCCCCTGTTCATATTCAATTATTAACTTTTTCTTGTTTCTTAAATTTTTTAAACTCTGTGGAATAACTTTTGATTATTTCTACCATCCATTTCTAATTTGTTACCAAAATTTTCCTACATTTTCTGTTTTGACTGTTTATCCATTGTAAATGTCAAAAATAAAATATACTTATCTTAACCTTCTACGATGACAATTGTCATAAGATTATATTTTATCTTTTGTATTTATAACAATAGACAATTTGACTAATTATTATCACAAAAAGTATTCTAAGAAACAACCGCTTTTCCAACTAACTTCTTTTTTTTTCTTCTTATGAATTGATTACGAAGTACAAACCGGATTATTTTTATAGTTTTTATATGAATATTATTTTTACTTTTCTTTATTATTCTTGTTCATCTGTGGTATTATTGAATACCGAGTTGGAACGAATATGACGAATATTGAAACCTTAATCCGATCCTGTGGAAATGAGGGAGCTTCAGAATTTCAACTGGCTGACGAGAATCCAACCACTTAAATAAATTATTTGAAGAAAGTTTACAATAATTTGTTCCTGGTAAAACTGTGTCTAGGTTTTGGATGAGATATTTTGAATAGTTAATTCGATGAATGGGAAAATACCCCGAGGAAATCAGAATCTCATAATCAGTTTATATTTCTGATTAACGGAGCGTAAATTAACTCAAACTATACCGAATATAACAGAATAAATTACGCTTATGTCGAAATAAAATCACGATATTGAAGATTATTTCCCGCGAGGACACAAATGATGTCCAAGTGAAATATTGCAATTTGTGTGATGCTGGGTAACTGCTGCAACTTATCGTTTGTTCCCTTAAATTATATAAAGCTTAATTCGCTTGAAATTAATATTTATACAAAACATATAATCTTGATAAAAATAGATTTAGTGTTGAAATTACTGGCATATATTATCATCAACATGATCAGATGTTTATATAACTGTATTTTGGTTTTCCTTTGTACTCATTTTGTTTTACATCCCTAAAGAAATGATTATATTAATAATTAACCACATATTTAAAGGACATTGTGTGATCTCTTCATTCTAAATGGTCTTCATACATTGTAAATATCTTCTAGTTACTCTACCTACTCCCAATCTTGCTGTTTTTCTTCTCATTAAATCTGATTACCTGATTATAAAAAAGATTATTCATACCACTATGAAAGTGATTTAAGGTACTATAGTGCCTCTTATTATTTTATTTTGTTGGCAGCGGTTATTTATTTCAGCATAACACTTCAATAGTTAAGTTAGGAAAATTGATAAATAAATACAATGAAATCTTATTGAAGTAACAAACAATCATTTAAAAATAAACTCAAACTAGCTGATTGATCATTTCGTTTTTTCTTTTTACTTTTTTCGTTTCGATTATACAAACATTTTTAACGTTTTTTTCACCAATTTTTGTTAGCAAACAATCCATAAAATCACATATTAACAGCTAACCCTTCATGTTAACCATCATCACTATTCATGACATTTCGTCAATCAGTAAATCGCAATTCAGTGAATGTTGAAAAAAACAACTGAAACCGAAAAAGTACAGGGTGATAAGCTGGTAAAGAAAAATGTAGTTACCTTTTATTTTTAAGATATTTTAAACCGTCTTGTAATAATTATTAATAACTTTTATTATATATTCTTTTTAAATAATTGTGCCTGTTTACTTTTTAATTGTTATAACTTGTTATTTTATCTAATAAAATTTTTCAGTTCAATTAATACTAACTCGAATTTTCATATGTTGTACTTATTTCTGTATGAAAAGAACAGTGAACAATTTTTTTATTATATCTACAAAATGATGATCTGTGTGACACAGCCGCATAACATATTGACGTGTCACTCAGTAATGAAAAATGTACATTTGAAAACAAATATTAACCTTCTGGGGCTCGTTTTCAATTAATCTTTTTGAATACATCGCTACTTGTTTGTTGTTTACATGGAAACCGATATTGCTGCAGTAGTAAATTAAACAGATTGGATCCTAATTTAAATTAAACGTGGTGTTAGTTTTATACTGTAATCGTTGCCAATTTGATTTTCATTATGCAAATTAAACTCAAGACGGATCCGCAGCAAGTTTACATTTGTTCAGATAGTCAAGCTACTCTCTGGGCAGTCTGCTTTTGGGAATCGCGGATAATATATAATAGTCTGATGAGCTAGCAAAGATAAATCCAGAGAGCAAGTGTGACTGAATTCTCGAATGCTTAAGCTGGAATCAGACTCTTGAAGACGTGGAGAGAAGAAAAAACTGCAAGACTTGTTGATATTTGAGAACAGCAATCGTTTGAATAAATATAAATTCTGGAGCTACGTACCCTTTTAAGAAACATCATAACCGGCTTTTATCGAGGTCAAGACGTTTGGAGAAGGGGCAGAACGAGTAGAGGAAAAGTGGATGGTAAAAAGGGCCTGAACTGGTGTAAGTGCCAGGCGTCAACCTCCTGACTACTGCATATACTTCTTATCACAACTATAGTTAAGCAGTGTCAAGCGCGGTTAGTAGTTTGATGGGTGACCATCAGCGAACACCGTCGTAATATGCCCGTACAGCCTGCAGCGACTAGTAGCATATCACAGCTCGCAGGCACTATATCAATGAGCACGAGGTATAGTGGAGATATGCCGTCTTTCGGAGGAGACGTTAAACTGTCGGTCCCGAGTCCATGGATGTTGGACTCGTTAAAGATCCCTACCTCGGGTTGGAATACCTGAGGATTAGGCAAAATTTCCGGTTAGGGGTAGCTTGCTCCCGGCGTCGGTGATTAGCCCTGGTCGCAGAAGTAAGCCGACGTTAAATAAAACAAAAACAAAAAAACTTCTTATCACAAAGGCATATTGAGTATTCCTAAGCAGGCCTAAGATTTGAAAGCATGTCACCATCAAATCAGAATCAAAACCATGGATTACAAGAAGTGCATTTTAAATCAAGATCAATATTGAGGTCAGTGATTCTCGCCTTCGATAAATGCAAACAAGCATGTATGAAATGAAAATTAACTTGTTAATAAACTAACCCCACTAGAATGCTGATTACTCGTTTTTATTATTAAGTTAGATTCCATCCCTTAATGTAAAAATGAGGGACATCTGCATGAAATAACATTCCTAAAAATGTTATGTCAATTTGTAGCATATCTGCAGAGGACAGTTACTTACTGGATGTGCGGACACAGAGAGAGGCACATACAGGGATCCTCTACGGTATAAACAGCAGGAGAGTTATCGGCAGTAAATACATCAAACGGAGTATTGATGCGTTCCGGTCGCTGGTTCCGGTTTAGCGGAACGGGAGAGAGTGTACACGTCCGGGTTACAACAGGATATATACAACCGCGATTGCAATGTGAGACCGCATCGACGCTTTGATACTTTTGATCCTAGTTAATTTTTCTGGGAGGTATTTGCTAAAAGAATGCTGTCAGCAAAGGATCTATAGGGGATCATGAGGTTCAATTAAGAGTCTGCTTTGAATAAACGAACTTCGTGATTATAAACTAAAAGAGAAGTAAATATTAGTAAAGTTGATGTTTTGAACAAGTGTTCAATTTCTAAATATATTAATAAATTCATTAAATTTTCAATAAAAAAAATTAGCTCCAATTTGTTTACAATATTGACTTAATTGCAAATTCCTATCACAAAAAGTCAATATATCACTTAAAAATATCTCTTCTACTTATTGAATTATAGCTTTATTATATATCATTGTGTGATTTACTTTTTTATTGACTAACAGAGATCTTGTATCTAAGACACAGAAAAAGGAACACTAAATTTATATAAAAAGATAACTAATAAAGCAGTATTTATTCATATCATTAGTAAAACAATTAAAGTGGCAACAAATATCAAAGCCTGTAAATTAGACATCATGAGTAAGTGAATAAAAAAACGCAGAAATACAAAATCAGAACATTAACTAAAAACAGTGGAAGAAAGCCTAAGACAAAGACAAGTAACAGTGAAATTGTAAAATGCAATTATAAATATATATAGAAATTCAGCAGGTATGTTGTTAGAACATTTTGAATGACAAGCATTTGTATTAAAGAAAGAGTTAATGTTAAGGCAGAGGGAGTATTAAGTCCAATATTATTTAATATTATAATAGACGATGTTATAAAGGACATCAAACGAGAAACACTAATAGTTTTTGTAGGGCATAGAAACAAATCTAAGTTGAAACATAATATGAGGGTGTAGTATTTTAATTTATGGAAATAATTAAATTATTTTGATTGAGATTCTTCAGATTAATTAGCATTTCAACTTATAACACCAAATACTTCTTCGATTATCTTAACTTACAATATACAGGGTGTCGTATAAAATGCTGCTATCTTATACCCAATAACTAATGAATCGTTTTTTTTGTAAACGTTTAAATAATAAAAATATAAGATTTTTTGGTGCTGCCTTGGTGCCCTCTGCAAGTAGTTTTAAGAAACGTATCATTTTCTTGGACAGCCTATATACAGTTAACTTTCAAAAGGTATATTATTATTTGTAGCATTAATGATTTGTATTGTGGATCAATTCAATAATTATGTAAACCAAACTGCGTTTGGCATTTATTATAAATCTGCATTGAGAGCAGATAACAACGAAAATTGATTCAGTCTGACATGCATACTATTAATTATTATTATCCATATTCTGAAATAGATTACCAATGAACCACTAATATTTCGATCTTGTTCAAATATTCAACCATTAGAAAATTTGTCAACTGTTTGAGTTTAAATCGAGGTTCATAATTAGCTTAAAATTTATTGGGAGTGTTGGCCGCAACTGTAATATTTTTTATCGATTGTACCCTTTTAAAATAAAAACAAAAATAAACATATACATTTACACGTAGGAATTATGTACTCAGTAATGAACCGTGACGATTAATAATTTCGTGTATAATTAATATTTTTATGAGGTAAACTTACTACTTGCAGTATATCAAAAATTAATTAACTAAATTTAGATTTGTTATATTTACATTGACGTATCTTCAAAAATATGCATGCTATAGATAAAATTACTTATTGAAACCGGTAATCTTTTTTATATTTTGGTTGTGGTTTCAAAAATAACAAGGAGTGAGAGTCGTAACAAAGCATTCAAGTATATCATTAAAGCTCCTGCTTCTACAGATAATTTCAAAAAACTAGAAAGCCTTTGAACACAAAAGATTAATAAAACCCTCCGATTCGTCACAAAATAATTCTTTCAAAAGTTCCAAGTTAAATATTATGAATTCGTCTTCTCACAATGGCATCGAATGAATACCCCAGCAACTGTGAAAAAGTCTTTGGATCTGCCATTCTGCATCGAACTACCTTGTGTTTTTATGAACTGGCATTTGTTTTTCCCTTTGTGGCACATTTTTCATTAGTTTTCTTGACGGTGTCTGATTTACGATTACCCGAGCGTTCTTGGAAACGTTTTTCATCTGGATCTTTGCATAAATTCATGTCACTTAAGCCACATAAGCGAATTTTATATTGTCTCGTAAAAATCCAGATCAAGGAGTGCAATAAATTTTTTTATATATAAATAATATAGGAAAGGCGTGAAATGAAAAGTTTTATGGCCGGTCGGAACTTCATTTTTATGTCCCGAAGCAAAGCTAATAAATTTAGATATTAGGAATTCACTCAATTTATTTATATCACCTCGCCAATAAAAGAAAGTGTTCACAGACGCTTAACAATCAACGGTTTACTGGTTTTGACATGTAAGAAGAAGGTAAAATTTAGTCACACCTAATTTATATTCCGGGCAGAGTAACTTTACTCCCATGGAATTTTGTAGATTTACATTTTGGGTGTGATCAGTACTCATTTTCTATTTCCATTTGATCTTTTTACGAATTTCCATCAATTTTCTTGTATCTTTGACTTTGCTTTTCTAGTTGTAATATCACATTTTAACAACACATCTCTATAAAATTGAAAAATGTACTAGTCCTTATACCTTCTAAGAAATCTTAAATTTAAATTAAATTACTTGGGATTTGAAAAATAAGTAAGAGGTACTTCATTGAGAACGATTTACTACTGAAGTACTAAAGCTAATGCTTCGAACGACAACAGAGATTATGGTTGTAAATTGTTTAGAAATAAGGAGCCTACTTTGACAAGGGTTGATGAGAGATTGAATGTTTTCGAGGTTTTCTATGGTATTGTAATTTCATAGTAAATTCTCCAAACTGAGGGATATTGTTCATATTTGTAAAATTCTTTAATATTTCGAAAAAAGCAGTAAATCCTTGTTTAAGTTATAATTAAAGATTTAGAATTTATAATAGGGCAAGCAAAGTTCTAGTTGGACGCAAAGGACAATTTTTGAAAAGACACATGATCACATTTAATGCTTTGTCTTCTAAGATATACTTGGCAGCGTTTTTTAAATAAGCCCATTCTGAGTGCTAATTCTGAATATTAACGAATTCAGCGAAGGCTAAAATTCGATATATCATTTTACTAATTGATTTTGTTAACTCACAAGTGGTGCTTTTCTATATTTTGTTGTTAATGTTAACGGATTCCATGCTGGAATATATAATTTTGTAAAAGTTTAGATTCATTTGTTGATTGATTATGTCTCAGCGGTAAGTGTAGCTATAGTTGGTAGTCCCAGAATCAGAGCTGCAGTAGTGAAGGACACGAATCTGGTACGTGCCAATTTTCTTCATTAATAGGTATATATACTCGTATATATATATATATATATATATAGTATATAAAAATAGTAGTTGGTGAAACTAATCTAAAATAAAATAACTTTTGGATGACGAATGGGATTTTTTTCGAATAGTTTTCCTTTCGAATTGGTTTTCCCGAATTTAGATGAAATGTAGCCGAAGCCAATTTGAATAAAACCTCAATTTGAAAAAGCATTTTTAAAATCCGCGAGGTAGACCGCACCAACCGGCTCCGACACAGAGCGACGGCACAGAACAGAAAAGTGAACAGAAAGCGAAAATCTGATTTAGTTGATAAAGTTTGCCGCGAACAGCGTTTCCCGAGTTCGGTGTGCACTTAACCCGACACGATTCGTTCTACCGGTATAAATGGATTCCGGAAAACAACATATGCATTGCATTAGGCCCTCATCCGATTCAACCAAGAAAAGAAGAGCAGTTTGTAATGAAAACCTTCCTTTTGCGCTGCTTCTTGTGATGTCGACAAGAAAATTTACTGAGATTCTGATTCATTTCATTTTTTATTGCCAAAATAAAAAGTTAAAATTTTCTTAAAGCGTTTTTGTTCCCATCGTTCGTATTAATTCCTTATCTTTTATTTTATCTTATTAGTATAAATTTAAGAAGCTTTTTATCAAATATATGATTTAAATCTTCTCAATTTAAGATATGTTGTATAAAAGATTTAAATTAATTTTCATACTGAATCAACAGTTTATATAATATTGGTTTTTTATTATGTTTCATCAAAAAACATAAAATTGAATAACTTATATGAGGACAACTGGAAATGAAAGATAACAGAAAGGATAATGATAATATACAGGCCCTAATAGGACCCGAATACGTCATTAAAATGCAGATCTCCCAGTCGATAAACAACCAGTTTTTCTTTGGTGACAAGAAATCACATAACAACGATATGATAAACTAGTCCTTAAGACCCCGTTAAACACACTAGCTTTGGAGCCAAAATTGGAAATCGATAGGAGTAAATGTGATACTAAAGATAGTCACTATTGCTTTAGAAATAATATATGCCACATCAGAAGATTCTGTTAGGAAGAAGAAGAAACCCCAGCTGCTTGTAGAATTATTGCTTCCGTAGCACTAAATCATTTTTAAGATATTACTAAACTTTTCACCGTCTGACATGAACAGCTTCTTCAGGAGGCCACACAGAGAAAGATTGTATTCCAAACGGGACAAATAGAATATACATCTTCTCTATTAATATTATTTGAATATTTTTGTTATTTCTCTAGATTCTCGAATTTTCGGGTGGTAGAAATGGGGAGCTTTCGCTAGTACTATTGTACCATCACATAAAATCTGATGACCAGTTCAGCAATTGCCAAATGTGTTAAGATGTCAGGCTTCCTGTATCTATGGTATTCCCTGATACGCGTTTGTACTGATGGTCCTGTTTCCCCAATGTAGACTTGTCTACATAAGTATGGAATTCTGTGTCCCCATGGAAGACAGAGAAGCAGTGAATTCTTTGCGATTTTCTCCGAGGTTTGTATGAAGTGCGGATTTCTTTTTTTTACCGATATGATCTGTAATGGAACGACTGTGTGGTAGAAATACTGTTAGAGCTGAAGTTGAAGTACTGAAGATGGAATTTAGAGATAGTTTTTTGAATGTAGAATTTTTGTAATCTTTGAAGAAAAGCACTGTTTGAATCTGGTTGAGTTTACGTGTAAAGTTTTTTGGTGAAATTAAAGAGATTACCGAATTTCTGTAAACACAGTAACCTACAGTACCGTTGTTTACGTGTGACTCACGGAACAGGAAAGAAGCCATTGTATTCTATTTGCATGGTAAATTTTATGTTGAAGTGTCCGAAATCTGAAGGTAGTATTGATTTTGGAAAGTACAGTATATCGAGGTATAGTATTTTCTTTCCAAATGACGCAAGTTAGACGAATTATTAGGACTGGGGCATTGGTAAACAGTCGGCTGTCATCGAAGCTAACCAATCAATCTTCAGGATCTACGTGAAGAGTAAAGATTGATGAAAAAAGGTTTTGGGAGTCCGATTCACTTTGGCAGTGAAAGGCTACAAACTTCATAAAACTACCTGTTACAAATACGAAGGCAAGTCACACATTCTAAAGAGCGAAGATGGTCCAAATATTTCAATGTAATCCTTTTTTTGTGCACTGGACCATATATGAATACTTAGACAATATTAATTTATTATTCTGTCGCAAACTCTACATCCTAGAGGGTAGAAGAGGACGGATTATATAAATATGTATTCTGTTGCTACTTGTATTACTACTTAAATATTGCGATGCTAGAATTAATAAATAGTATTATTAGGCTTCTTTTAAGAAATCAGTCCACTAATATCACCCGTTTATTATTTCGAAACTATATTGTAAGAGTTGGTACACCAGGGTTAAATGTGCTTACTATTTTTTTCTGTAAGAAAATATTTTTTTATTCGTTTCCATGATAGAGTTTCCAGTTTTCTATTTATTCAAATATATAGGCTATCATCGTTAAAACTTAAAAAACGTAGCTAAAATAAATTGCCATCTTTTTAATTAAAGTTATGGTGAATACATCCGGAATTGCACACGCTACGAAAAATATGAGGTAGGTTAATATTTGTTTGAGATACTTAATGAGAGACTTTTTTCTTTCACTGCGATGAATAAGAAAATGTTCGGTGTGTTAATTCGTTGCTTTCCACTTGAAACCCAATTTTTTCATTTCATTTTGCACAACGTAAAAATTCATATTAACCACTCATCATAAATTCACATACAAGTGCGGAAAAACTCAAACAGCATACAAAACAAAGCAATAAAACGACAATTTCGAAATTCTCCGGCTTGGAGTGGTAACTCAAAAGAGGGCCCTCTTAAATGAAGGAAATTTCTGTTTCAAATTACTGAAGGCTCATGGTTGAAGGAAGAAAGAGCCAAGGCCGCATAACTCTTTTGCGAGCACTTCCAGTTTACCTACACACCGTAAAATTTACTGACTCTTAAAGATCAACATGGAATGAATGCGGCTTTGCTGCATTGCAAAGTGTTTTGTTGACGTAATAAAAGTTCAAAATTAAATGTTTGTTTTATAAGAGCAAGCTCGTTCAATGTCTCTATTCGTGTTTGCAATGTGATACTTTGTGTACATGTTGCGGAGAAAAAGCACCTTCACTTCGAACGGTTAAAATGTAAAGAAATAAAGAGAGTAGATAGACGTTACATTGCAAAGGGTAGCTTTAAGTTGTAATTTTAAAAACACTTGAATTAAGAGAAATAAAACGGTTTTAGGTTATATCCTAACGTACGTTTGATCTTGATTTACGTAAAAATAGTATTCGAGTAGCTCAGCATAATTTTTTTAGGTTTTTGTCCTAAAACTTTTTAACGGCTTAAGAAGTTAGGAAAATCATAACACATATGCGAATGAGAATTTTTTTAACAGTTTTAGTGCACAGTTATTCCAGTTATTACAATAATTAGTTATCAGTTTCTCATTTATAAGCACCTTCTACGAAGCTATAACTTTTGAATGTACGAACAAACTGTAAAAAATAAAATATAATCTCTAAAGTTTATTAGTAGATATAATATCTAAAAATTGAACTGTCACAGAATTTTAAAACATCACGACGAATTAAAAGAGTATTGATAGATTATGAGTTTTTAGATTTTGAAATGACATGTATTCGAACTGAGTACAAGCGGTCTGTTCACTTTAATTAAGAACGAAGTGCTAAATATAAGATGGTTGCTTTTAGTTATTGTAACTAAAACAACTTTGAAAAACTTAAAAAATATTTTATTAAAATTTATTTAAAATGGGTAGACTTTGCAATTGCTTTTTATTTATTTGAAATGAATAAGAATATGTGATTTAAGAAGAACTTTCTTAAAAAAAGAAAGGAGATATTCACCACTAATGCATAAGTGCAATCGGGGTTGCCTACAAATAGTGTATTGACATGTTTAAATTTAAATGAATATTTGAATTTTCATAGTAAACAAGCTCTATGCTGTGTTTACTGCTATAAGAGGATAAGAATCACTTAATAATCTCTCCTTAAATGTTTTGTTTCCAGTCGCCTATTAAAATTCAGTGCGGTTATTTCCTAATGACTCGCTAATTCCAGTCTCCTAACCCAAAAACCAAATAGCGAAGGTAATATTAATATAGCACAGTGTCTCAACAGGGCTTTATCCCCTCGTGCCCCAGTATTAACAATAAACTCAACAAACTGGAATGATTATTATCATCATTATAGTAGGAACTGAAAGTGGAGAGAGAACGGATCAAGTCGAGTTCCCAATTTTGTGCGACTTAAAGTTCCCAGTGGAGTTTTCGCAGACAGGCGATGTGGTGGATTTACTATGTAATTATAAAATTTACATCCGAGGTGGTTTGATTAGATTGAGTAAATTGTTCGTCAGGTACCTACGTAGATCTATTCGTTTTGAATAGACGAATGCGAACAAAACGCGCTAAAGGATCGGAGTCAGCCATGGGTACAAATGCGGAACGAAAACAGCCTTAATTATTATACTAATTTGGTTTCGTCCTCTTTTCAAAATATACTAAACTGGTTTGCAGGCAAAGCTTTATCTTATTATTCGATTAAATTATCAAGCTCTTCAAAGGAAAATTGAATTTAAGATTTTTTCTTCTAACATTTTATTGTTATTATGTTATTAGTCTATACTTTAAATTACATTAAAATGCCCACAATAGGTTACTTAAATAATAAGAAGGTCATTTTTAAGCAATAATAAAAAAAAGTTGTGACACAAGTGTTTGTACACCATCTTGACCACTCAGTTACAGTTTTTTCAACAGGCCGTCATTCTCTGAGCATTTTCCTTTAAGAAAGTTCTGAAAAAAGATGAAAGTTGATGGTGCTAAATGGTGGACCGATTTAATTCTCACATGTCCACTTTAAGCCACAAATAATACTTCAGTATCTTCAGTTTCATCCAGTGGGTACTCTCCAAACCTTCACTTTATTTTTACCATTCGTTTTTATCTTTGTTTTCTTTGTAATTCTAATGAATTAATAATATTCTCATTTATTCTGCCATTCCTCACTTTTTGTCACTATTCCACTGCTAGTGTACAACAAATATGGGTTCTAACATGCTATCTTGAGGCACACCTGCGTGCTTGTTTTTTATTGCTGGATATACAACTTCTTTCAAGCAAAATATTCACCTTAGATAAATGATTTTAAAATTTAGGTTCGTTGGTTGGAAACTTGGTTGTCTGAGTATTTTAAAATGTATTTCTGAAATTTTCAAAAGTTCTATTTAATATGAATAGCCTATTGTTGGTCTCCTTGTTATTGGTTTAATTAATTTTTTATTTTATTTCATTTCGAAAAGCGAAAGATGCCTTAAAAATTGCAAACGAGTCATTGCCTTTAAATTACTATGTTTAGATACGAAATAATATTTTTACTTATTGTCTCTATAGTATTTCATTTCCCTAAATAACTTACGTTAAATAGATGTCGCGAAATACTGGCAATTAACCACGTTCACGTAAAGGAAAATAGAGAACACTTGAGTTTTACAACGGAGGTCGAGGTCTCGTTTAGAAAAGTCTTTCCTATTTCCAAGTCACGGTCTCCGGTGATAACGTTTACGTTTGCTCTGCAGGGGTGTATTTTTGTTACGCTCATAAATTGGCAAAATAAATAAAACAAGAGAAATCGGAGATTGTTCAAAATTCAATTAAATTTTAAACAGAAATTTTTTTAACATTACAAAAAATTTCTAAATTATTAAAATTACTGAGAATATTGGTAATTCGAATGAATAAAATATTTATTTATTTATATACTATACTGCAAATTGACTAATTTTTTTTTACATTATTATCTTTAAATATCTGTGTTACGTGACTTAATGAAATATATAAATTAAATAGTTCTAATTTAACCCTAGTTCCTTAACAAATACGACTTTTAATGGTAGTTATGAGAGCTTTATTCTTTTAAAATGGAAGTAATGTATTCTAGGAATTATTCTAACAACGTTTTTTACACTTATAGGGTTCAGTTTTTTAACATAATTGCTTCGGAACATGAATACACAAAAACGCTAACTTTTTGCTTCCATATTTATTAGAATAATTTTAAATGCAAATCTGTGATTTAATTGTCGGTCGCAATTTCTTTCCCGCGTGAATATTATTCTTTTCCCGCTCTCTAGTTATTATTACATAGTCGGAGACAAAAAGTTAGTGAGAAGTCTTTTTTTCGGGGTACATCACGTACGTATACGCGTACAACGAGAATTGTTTTTATTTCAGACACAAATGCAAATTTCGATTTTGTTCGACTTTAGAACTACATGAATTCATAATTAATCCAGATTTTCCACTTAACGAAAAAATTAAAATACCACTACAATTCCAGTACCGAGGATTTTTTTAAATTTTTATACCTTTCCGGAAGCGTAAAATGCGGAAAATTTACATTTCGGGATAAACTGCCAGAAAATATGAAACGGGAAATAAAATAGTTTTTCTGTTTGTATTTTGGAAGATTAAAAAATAAAAAACCAAATGGGGTCAAGAAGAATGATAGAAAACATTTAAATAAATAGTAATAACTATCAAATAAAAGTTTGTGGACTGAGCAAAATCAATAAACACCTTAAAAGAATGAAATAATGAAACGATAAAATAACAGAGAAGCGAAAGCAAAGAAACGAAAGCAGTAAAAGATAAAGTAAGCAACTAGAAACAGGAATGAGGGACATTCTCAGAACATGAAATGAATACTATACCAATAAGTTTAACAATTTAAGTCTGGATGGAATTAAAAATAGATAAAAAAATAGATGTAAATATAAATAAAACACAGGTCATGCTCATAAATGAATATCAGCCTAACCACAAGAATACAAAAATTAAATGCAAGGAAAATAGAAAAATAGTAACGACATATGAATATCGGGGCAATATAGTATTAGAGGATAGATAAATGGAGGCAGAGATAACAAAAAGCGCAAACAAATCAATAAAAGTCTAATACTTCTTGAATAATACTGGAACACAAAAATATCGATTTGGAACTAAAAATAAAGATAAAGATAATAAAAATAATATGAATAATAACTAGAAAAAATATTGGGATAGAATTAAAAACAGACATTATAAAAAATTCAAAACAGGGACCCATACTGGCAAAAATAGAAAAGAAACAGCTATTTCACTACGGCCATCTTGTCAGAGTGATTAAAGAAAAATCTTAGAAAGAGTAAGTTGTTAGACGAGATGAAAGTATTGACAAGAACAAGAAGGAAGTAGAAGAAATTGGTAAAAGAGTAACCGGAGTCTAATTCTGACGCCTGAAAAGGCATAAGGGATAAAATAAAAAAAAAATTTTTTTAGTAAACTTATTTGTATATGACTTGAATAAAATAAAACGAACTCTTTTTTTTTGGAAACTGAATGAACACTCTAATATATAATTTATTATTTAATCCAAAAAAAGTTTGTTGTGGCCGTGAAATAATAACAGGTGAAAATAGGAAAAGCAATCAGCTGATTTGAAGAACACATATAAAAACATATAAACCCATTATCACACGCATAATAAGCTGGAATAAACGCGCACATCTCTTAAAGTTAACGAGACATGATTTGATTTTCGATCTAATCAGCTGACTAATAAGCTGACTATCAAAGTTGTATGGTTCATATTACATCTGTACACAATCTAGGTATAAAGGTAATATAAACTCACTGCTCATCATTAAGAAAATGTATCCAGGTATCTACTATACATATACATTGCATGTAGTAATGGAACCAGTGTAAAGTACAATTGGCTAGAGGAAACTGCTGCTACAATTAATCAAATATTCGGTATGTAATGGGTGGCTTAAGTTCAACAACAACGCGCTATGCCAGGACACGACCAGATTATCGTCAAACAGACAGAAACTGTCTATACATATACTTCATTAGATTGACAAAGAGGCGCGGTCAGTTGGATTCTGTAGATACGTAAGCAATATAGAATGTGTCGGTTATAACTCACGGTAATGCATATCTTAATTTTAAGCACATTTTAATTGTACGCTATATTTTTGATATGGTCTATTTTTGATACATACAGGGTGTTTGGACATAAATATAAAAAAATTAACTATAAAAATTTGATAGATATTTAGGGTCAGGATCTGCATATATTTGAAAATGTTACAAGATATTTTAACTAAAACACCTCTTTCAGGTATTGTAACTTCTCAAGGAAAGAATATTTAAAAAATGTATGAAGAAATCTTAATGTTGTCCAAGGAATATATCAGTAATATTTGGGAAACAAAATTAAATAAATTGAATGTATTATAGAGGGCGTCCAGAAACTCACTTCACAGAAAATACCTGCCAAATCTAGAGCTCATTTTATGTCGATTTGATGCAAATTACCTTATCCAGAAATGCTTCCTAAGAGAGCTAGAGCTCTTTAAAGATGGCGTTCTAACATCACTATTATCTTAAATAACTTCCAAAACAAATTCCTGTAAAATGATATTATTTTGTACATTTATTTCTTAAAATGTGCGCAATCAAATTGCCTAAATATGATTTTTTATTTGTAGTCATAGGTGGCTCGTTTGAGTGGGGTATTTAATACATTAATTAATAATTTTTTATCGCCACTTTGATGTAATAATTCATAAATTTCGTAATTTTTACAAAAAAAAAAATTTTTACAGCCGTCTATGTCAATTCAAAAATTTATTTGTTATATAATAAAGACATAAAAAAAGTAAATCGATTTTTCTCGAAAACAGTTCATCGTAGAGACTTCAGAGAAGAGTATAATTTTTTCGTAAATATATCAAGATTTGTTAAATGTATATCATATAAAATATCTAATACCCCCCTGAAACGAGCCGCTTATGACTACAGTTAAAAATTCGTATTTAATTGGGAAAAATACATCAAATAAATATGTCAAATATTTATCACTTAAGTTATTTTAATTAAACCGATGTTATAGCGTCATCTTTAGAGACATAAAATGAGTTCTAGCCTTTGCAGGTTTCTGGAAACCTTGTATATAAATAATATTTTTTATATAATTAATGGAAATGCTAATTTCCCATTGAAGAAAAAATTATCCATTTTTTAATGATGACTAAATAATAATATATGTAATAGATTATAAAAAACTATATGGTATGAAATATTTTTACTACTGCGCCATGTTAGCTATTCTTTAAAAGTGTTTAACTGTTTTAGTAATTTATTACAAATTCTTATTCTAGAACATTTAACAGAACCATTATGTGTCAAGTCCAGAGAGTGTATGAGAAGATTAAGGTGTTCCCGATATTTAAGATTGGAATGGAAATCTCTTTTTTATTTCAAATGTTGGTTAATCCACCTCAATTAAAAAGTTCAAATAAATATAAATGTAAATCTTCGTATTAATGTAGAATGTATAATATTTTTTTATATTTTATGTTTAAATCACCTTTTTATCTTTCCCGTTACTATTTTTACCCGCGATCAACCTAATAAACACCTACGGAAACTTGATTAGGGTAGTAATTATAAAGTTTAGTTAAATCGTCGGTAACGGGCTAGATCTTGCACTGTCAAAGTTTTCAACGTTTTGTTTGTTCACTATTACCAATGCAAATATCTCTTGCGAGTACATTTCCTTCTTTATTTGCTGAATGTGCATTGTTGCAGCAGCCCCACGCTTTGTTTACGCAAGAAGTTGTTATCCAAGATGCAGTGGCGCCGCAATCTCTGTTGTTGTTCACTTATTAGCTCTTCGGAGACTTTTGTAATTACATGGTTATTTCCATGATGTATCAAGGTTTTTACAAAACGTTACATCATGTCGAATTAAAGAAACTTTTTCCTCCTGGGACTTCCTTAAGGTAGCATACTTTAAGCATTATTCGAGATTTTGAATTTAATAATAAATAAATTTTATTATTCGTGTCTTACACCAAGAAGAATTAATTTACCCAAAATATGTTCCACGTTAAACTATTGAACAACTCATGCTCTCTGTATCCATTGTAACCAAAATTGTTGATTGTCATCAGTATTGTCAAAGGAAAAGAAACGATTCTAATATAAGCACATCGTGAGAACTAATAATTGCAGTTTTTTATTGCCGATAACATACCGAGAAAATGAAGTTAGTTATTAAAAATGATAACGCGGAAACGTGTTCATTTGCTGCTAAATACTTTATTAAAAAACTTAACGATTTCAAGCCTGGTCCAGATAAATACTTCATAGTGGGATTAACATCGGGGTCATCGATTTCTGGTATGTATAAAAAGTTGATTGAACACTTTAGTCGCGGAGAAGTTACTTTTAAGTTCGTAAAAGCCTTTGTCGTAGATGAATATGTTAAACTTCCCCCAGATCATCCGGAAAGTTCGCACTACTTTATGTGGCAATACTTGTTTCGAAAAGTGGACATTTTACCTGCCCATGTTTTTATTGCAGATGGAAATGTAAATAATCCGAAAGAGGAATGTAAGGTTATTGAAAGGAAAATAAAAGAACTTGGAGGTATTGACTTTTACCTTGGAGAAATATCCTCAGAAGGGCAATTGAGTTTGAACCAACCCGGTTCTTCACTAATGTCACGAACAAGTGTTCGTACTCTATCACACGAAATCAAAGTATCAAAGAAAAGGTTCTTTGATGACAATATTAATAATGTTCCAGATAGGGTAATCTGCGTTGGAGTAGGTACCGTAATGGAAGCAAGAGAAGTATTATTGATCGTTACAGGTCTCGATAAAGCACTTGCTTTATACAAAAGCATAGAAGAAAGTGTCAATCACATGTGGCTCGTTTCTGCATTCCAAAGGCATCCGAATACTGTAATCGCATGCGACAAATTAGCTGCTGCAGAATTGAAGATGAAAACAGTGGAGTATTCCAAATCTTTAGATAACCTACTTGAGGGTGGCTTTGGATATGGAAATTTATCGAGATCGAGAGTTAATGACAATAAATATGGATTTTATCTTTAAAATTAAAATATTTTCAAGATTAATGTACTAAATAATTTTTAATTTACTGTTTTTGCACTTTTGTTTACTTTTTATGGAATAAAAGTTGTTGTCAATATAATACATAAAATATTAATGGAACTAATAGTAAAATTTTGATTTGATTATATTGTGTTTTATTGTAAAAATTATGGTCTTGGGGTTTTAGTGCTCCGAGATCTGAATCTACTTCGTGATTCTTACAATTCTAGTTTTAATATTTGTTATAGTTTATTATTTATAACTTGCTCACATATTGTTTATATAGATACTTATTACAATTTTTTGGTCTCTTATATGTATAATTATCATTGACGGTTTTCCCTTCATACAACTCATATAACTTATAGAACAACGACAACTGAGCAGGTGAGAAATAAATGAGTAACAACAGTTAAATAAAAAGATTATACAAAGCGAAAACACAATTAAAAAGGACGAAAGATAAAGCGATATAAGATATGCTTTTATAGTTCATCTAGTTCTAGATTCCTAACTGTATCTTAGAAAATTGATTCAGTTTATCTAATTAAAACAAATTGCTTTTAGATTAGACACTTTTATTTTTAGGAAAAAGAAATATAAATAAATTGAATCTCAGTTAAAAAAGTTAGTCGAATAATTTGATAAAAACCCCAGAAAAAATTCCCGAGTGAAATTAAATCCGAAAATCTTATTATCTACATCTGTAAATCACAGACTGAAGAAACTTTCCGAATGTAAAAATAATTCGCCACAATTAACGAGACTGGAAGACGCGGTAAAACAGTTACAGGGTTGTAGTTAAACTTAATCACAAATTTTATAATACAAAAAATTTTTATTCGTCTTATGATACTTCCATACTTCATCTAAGTGAAATATACAGTATTGAACGAACAATTAAACCTGGGAAGTTCAATTATCTTAGATGACCTTTAGGACTAAATATCCATATAATAATAATCAAAATATTTTTTAGAAAAAAACGAACTTTGTATACATAGATTACTAGTGGTGATTGCTTGAAATATTTATGACATGAAATATTTATGACATGAAATAATTTATGCTTGTCTGTCAATCTTCTAATAAAACTTGAAAATGCTATATGTGAAAATAGCGAAACCGTGGTTGTTTTAATACAACTAAGAAAGCGTTGGAATCCTGTGGAAACACAGACAAGTATAATTAATCTTTTTCATATTTACAATTTTATGATTCATTAGGTAGATATTCCTTGGTTATATGACAAATATTTTTATTAAAGGTGTGTGTTGCCACGTATAAATTTTCGAATAAATGCTTACAGTGAATCTTTGTGTAAACTAATGATGTATAAAAAAATGTTATTAGATTATTTTGTTGCAAATGGCACGTCCTACATACCATTTATTTTTTAATAACTTATTGTTTTTGCATAGATCTTTAATAGTTTCCTCGTAATTTGAATCAATAAATGGCATTATATTTTCACTTGAGCTATCTGTGTCATAAAAGATAAACATTTTTTTTTTCGTATATCTTTGGAGACAAGAACCCAATGTTGCTAAAATTGAAAAGTTCATCCTGTATATAGTTTTGACTGTTATTGACACAGTAAAGTTACACATTTCTGATAACCATTTTTCCTGCTTAAAATACGTTTGTTTTATTTCGCTGTAGCTCTTGCATAATTATTAATGTGATAAATTTTAAATTCCGGCCCTGAGAGATCCAAGACAGAAACGGGACCCGGAAAATTTCCTTCCAAGTAAAATTTTAATTAAATTTTCGCAAGTGCAGGTGCGATCTGTGGGCCTTTATCTAGGCGATTTATCTACGCGAGTCCTCTGTATACTTTTACGAGGCCGTAAAATGGCTGCGAAAGTAGAGCTGTGTTATACGTGACGAGATAAAGTTATTTTTTACAGGCGACTTCTAATCTGGGTATACGCAACTATACATTCGTTACGTTTACGGAGGTTTTTTTTTCGTAAGCGTTGACGCTAGTTGATGCCTCGCTGCGATAACATACATCATACAAATTTTACGACGTCGCATTTAGGTTATGTTCAGCAAATTACTTGGAAAAAATGGCTTATTATACTGTGGAGTAAAATAGCACTGTGGGTTTTCGTCGGAAAACTTAAATAGCTTTACTATATCTCGGGAGTTTATTAGAAGTTTTACAGCTCAAATTTGTATATGCTAATGAAAATTACAAAAATAAAAGGTATTACTCGTAGGGGTCGTTTTTACGACAGATTATTCTGCTGATTATATGGACTAAATTTATGAACTAGCAAAACTAGAAAATGTATCCTCATAAGCAATTTTTAATTTATAACACTTTTGGAAAAGTGTCAAAAATGCTACTGGTATACCAGAATTAAAAATGAATTAATAGTAAAATGTAGAGTACTGAAGATATCAATTACTTTAAACAGAAAAAAAAAGGAAAAAGAGGAATCATCAGTAATATTTATTTTGTTATTCAATGTGTACAAAAGTTGTACAGCTTTTTTAAAATTCAATTACGACTTGAATGGATGTAATTATTTTCTCTCTTACAACATTTGCGGTTTATGCACTATCGAAGTTTATAATTAATTGTCCCAAACAAAGTTACTGAAAGAGAAATGACTTCCTATATAAACTATGATTTAATTAGATTTTGCGTTTTGGTTAAGGATTATATGATAAACTCATACACTTCAGCCCTCAGCAACACTGTTTGAAATTCATAATGATTGTGCTACTATACCTTTATTAAAACTTTAGTTTTGCTCTTATACTATAATCCGCAGAAGCATTTCAGTTTTAATATATCTAGTTTGGTTAAGTGGATGCGACACATTCAGTTTGTTCATAAAGCTACTAAAGAACAGTTGCGTTTAATCAAATATCAAATATAAAGCCAAAGTTTTTAATCGTTTTAATTGAAATATAAAAAATACGTTGTGCGAAGTTATTTCTTAGTTAGAATCAAAATAAAAGACGGGAAGTTAAAAAAATCAAGAAAACAGAAGCAGCAAACATTAATCACAAACGGGAGTAACAAAAATATCAGAAAAATTTGGTAATTACCTAAATATAGGGATAGAGAGGATAAGAAAATATTTTTTAAAAAAGCCAAACAAAGGGCCTAGAGAAGAAAATAGCAAAAATAGAAGATAGTTATAATAAAATTGAGATAAGAATTTTTTAAAGAATTGCAAATCAAAAGAGGATATCAACTGCAAAGCAAACAGAGTGGGCCACTCAAAACAGCTCACCCTGATATTTGGCAGTATTCATTATATTTTAAGAAAATACTGAAACACGTCGATTTTTATTCCAAAGAGGACAGACATCTGTCATATATTCAACCCCCTCCCTACCACGTCTCCAATCCCTTAATTTTAAATAGGGAATATATCATGTCATATGATCATCCATGACTTTTCTTTCAATATTAACTATGTTTGTAAAAAATTATTAATTTAATTAATACCTTAATTAATTAAACGCAACGCCTATGTTTGGATAATGAGCCCAATTTTGTTTACTAAGTAGACTTGTAATAGTTAACAAAGAGAAAAAAGAAAAAAGAAGATTTATATGGTAGAAGAGAATAAATTACAAAAATAACTAACCAAATGAAGAATAATAAAAACCGTGGAGAAAACTAAATTCGTATAGAACTTATAAAAAAGTATGGATAATGAACAGTGAAAGAAATAAAAATGGCGTAAAAAATAGCAAAGCTAAATTAGACGAAATAAATAGGTAACGAAACGATTAATGGAGAAAACAAAAAAATGGTGTAAATTTAAAAGAGACAAAATTAAAATTTAAAGGTAAAAACCCCATCAGAAGAGATGCTCATTTTATTTAGGTAATTTCTCTGAGTAAAAGAAATCATTATATAAAGAAAGTGTAGTAGATGTTAATGCTTTTTCTTTTACTTAAAGGGTTTACTTTTTTTATCCGTAGCAAAAGTCCTGTAATTAGCAACTTGTATATTTATTTTATTTACGGCCAGGTAAATATTTTAGTTAAAAATGCACGCTTATTTTAGCACTCTTAAATAATTTGTATTTGTCAACTATATCTCTATAGGATAATTATTATAAATGAAGGGATTTTTTAAAATAAAATCTAGACAGAGTTACTTGTTCATCAAAGTAGTAATCTTATAAAAAAGTGAAAGAGATATTCAAAAATAGATTGTCAATTTTCACGCTAACCCTTCTTGAATTTTATTATCCGGTTTCCTATATCCAACACTTTGTTCTAATTGCGAATTGGGCCCAAAGCGAGACCTTCCCTGCTGATTTTCCGTAACTTCACGCCATATTAACCTTACCTTTTGTGTTTGCTTGACTTATTTTTCACTCATTTCAGCGGCGGTCCCAGTCTTTCTTTTGTATTTTATTGTACCTTGTTAGCGGCAAGGAAAATTAGGTGTAGGAGAATATTTCTTATAATTTAATATTGTTCTTTCGGAGTATGACAGTGTCAAATAGAACATTTATCAATTTTGCTTTCCTCTTTGTTCCTTATTTGAGATTCTGTGACGTTATTACTATGCCTTTATCATTTTTTCAACGACAATAATTAATATAAGGCTCCTTATGAAAAACAAGCAATAAAATTATATAAGATGCGAGTTTAATAAGAATGTTTTCCAAATATTACTTTAACTGTAGGCAAAAAGAATTTGCATCATAAGCACTACAAATCTTGAATGCTAATATACGCCAGTAATATGTGAGAATATTCTAGAGAATAAGAACAAATTTTCTGGAATAAATAAATCTAATTATACATACAGTATGGCCCAAATAAAAGAATAAATTCATTATTTCGTAAATCGCCGATTTTAGGGGAAAATCCTGAAACCCGTCGCTTCGTCAGTTCACCTTCTTTCACTAACAAATTTTTCATGATCTTTTCAAATGCCTATAGAGATATATGGTGGAAGTATATACAGATCTTCGTGACTTACCCTATGTAGAGTAACAACAAAATCATTCAAACATGTAATAATAAAAAAATTAATAAGAAGTATTGTGATGTATATTTTTCTTGAGGTCACAGTGAATTACATCGGAACCTGAAAGTAGAAACGTTTATTAATAAAGAACGGAACTGAATAATATTTTCATAAAAATATTTCAGGTTTATGTGTAACAAAATATAAAAATTATTAGAGTGTTTCTGTTAATTAAATTACTGGTCAAACAAAATTTCGTATAAAATTAAATCTCGTTTCATTTTTGGAATTAAACCACACATATTTATTATTTATTAGTGCAGGCTACTGTTTTGCTCGCAAATATTTAATTTATTTCCAGTTGAAATTGTATTTAATCAGTTTATCTTTAATTATCGAAGTAATTCAGATAATAGGGTTAAAATTAAATTCCTTTTGTATGCTAAAAAATGTCAATAATTAAATAGGCAATAAAAAAATAACTGCCCGTATGGAACCGTATTTATCTCATAAACTAATTAAAAAATATTTACATTAATATTATTGTTTTATTTTTTGTGAAACTATGAATATTTTTAGAGAAGTATATTTTATTAATATGCCTTTTTATTGAGCGAATCAAGCACTCATGTACAACTCGTGGGAGTAATTTTCCCATTCGAATTTATTACTAAAAAACTGTTTGGATAAATATTTTTAATATCATAGTTTAATAAATCTCTGGTATATAGAAAACAAAATTGATTTTATGTTAATAAAAATTTAATTATCTCTTAAGTAGCCACGATTATTAGTTTATTAACAGTTTTCTAAAATTCATTTGACATGTTTATCGAGTCAAAGTATCATAAAATATTACTTCAGACTAGCTAGCGTATTCTAGAAGATTAATTCTTTCTCTAATTCGATTACCAATGCGATACGGAGTTATATTGTTAATGTATTTATTGACAAGAATGAACTGAAACCGGAGAATAAAACTGGTGGAAATAGTGATGACCAGACAATATAACAAAAGGTATAACATTCATTTTGCAGCGTGTGTGATAATTAAAAACAACGACAATAAATCCCGATTTAAATTTTCACCTATACAAATACATAAAAGTGATTTATTTCTAGGCGTGATATCACTAGAATTTAAATATAAATAGCTTGATTTATAAAATCAGTACGAAATAGTTTAGAATAGCAGAAAAAATATAAATTTAAATATTTATTTGTCTAAAAAATAAACTAAAGAAAAATCCTAATTTAAATTATTCAAATGAAAAATACAAATGATATCGATTATATTATATCCATTAGCCAAAACAATAAAAATCTATTAGTTCTTTGACACTTTTCCTACAATAACCAGAATCGGGCTAAGGTAGGAAAAACAAATCTTCACCTGGTTTGGAAAATTCATTTTTGCTATAAACCACAACTATCAGAAATAGAGCGTAATTGAAGGAGATAAAATTCCCGCTGGCCAATCTCGAACCAATATCACAAAAAGCTCTATTATGGCAAAATCTAAAATATTCCACACCTCGCCGAATCAACTAAAGGGAATAAAAAAATAACACAAAGGTTTCGCGTTGCACACTGTCCACGGAATTCAGTTATCCCTTCACAAAATTAAATTCCGAACGCCAAGACGTTCCTACCTCATCGCCATGCCTCCAGCAAAGTGTTGACCTCTAAAGCGTGATGCTCACAAATCGAAAACCAGGACGGGGAATCCCCGGGTCAGAATCTCAGGACTTCGTATTTTAATTGAATTAATCATACCATACATATTGTCCATATCTTGATGTTAAATTACTAAAACATCTAAATAGATTTATCTGTCAAATTATATTATATCATATGCTATTTTTATTGCATTTGTAAAACATTGTTTATAAATTCATATAATTCAATTATAGAAAATTCTATAAAATAATAATAATAATAAATGTTTTGAGGAATTCAAGAATGTTAATAAAGTTATAAATATATATATAAATTATTAAGGGGTTTATTAACAGTGCTACTAAATCTTACTAAATGTTAAAAAATATTTAAAATAAGTTGGTAGTCTCTTCTGGTATATTTGAAAGTCTCCGTAAGTTGGAATTATATGTTTATAAAAATGTCAATTGGAAGTAATTTTCGAAGTATCACTGTTCCTTGTACAACTCAGCAAATTGGTATTTAAAGGAATATCTTTATTAAAAAGACAACTTCATAATACTGACTAATTGACCAACTGCATTTAATAATAATTGGTTAAGATTATTCTTTACATACAAAGCGAGAAATGCGTAGCTCGTACCCCTTTCTCTAAAAAGTGCATCTTGTCGCACGACTTAAGGTTCGACTGTGTATTTACAATTTTATCTGATGAGTTTTAGGGGTGTTTATTTACTAATAAAAATGCAGATTTTACATTAATATGTTGTGCTTAGCCAGTATTTATCAGATAATAATAATCTTATCCGAACTTACTTATTTTAGAAAAGGATAAAATAAATTTATATAATTTATTGATTAAGTTTAATTTGGTTTTTTTACGGATGCTTATCCATATTCGTTCAAAAATATTATTAGATTTTTTTTTATCCATTCGTTTGTAAAAGTTAATAATTATAATAGAAATATTATTTAAGGAGAGTCAAATAGCATGATTTATTTTTACCTCCGTGAGGAACAGACAGTAAATGTTGAATGTCATTATTTTTTATTAATATGCAGGTTTATTTTTGACATTTACTGAAAATTTCTTTAAAAAAATTAAAAATAAAGGAAAACCAGGGTTGGTTTGAAATAGTTTTATGCGTAGGATTTTGAAGGTATCTATTCCTCACATTTCTATTTTGATAAACAATAAAAGAATCATCGAACAGTGTTACTTTATGTGATTTTTTTTTCTTGTTAAACAATTCTAGATCTGACAATATATTTTAATGATATGAAATAAATTAGCTTATAATTGTCTGAAAATTTGGAGATCACTAAACGGCCATAAAAACTACATGAAACTTTTAAACCATCTAAAAATATAGTTTTTATGGCCCTTTAGTGATCTCCAAATTTTCACTCGTTAGAAACTTATGGCTCCGTTCCGGGACTTTTGGGAAACCCTGTATATATAACAAAGTTAAATAAATATTTCTGTATTCGAAAGGATACTTGTTAATACAATCAAAAATTTTATGCTACTCAATAAAATTATTTTTGGGAAGAAAATCTGTTTTTGGCTATTTAAGAAAAATTTCACCACCTCGCAAATAAACATTTTTTTTGTTATACTTAATTATCCTTATTAAATACTTCTAAATAGTATACATTTATATATGAAGTTTTAGATATATTAATTAATTCTGACAAGTCAATTTCTGAAATCACCCCTGTGTTAGGGAGTCGTTTTAATTTATAATAATTTTTCTATTTGCCATTTAGAAACATTTAAACTGAAATGTAACTTATTACGCTACTTTGTACCTCCCTGCATAGTCATTTTTGCTCCTGTAACACTAACATGCCTGTTGAGGCATTTATCAAATATGTAATTTTTTACATGTCGTTTTACAAATAATGTAACTAAGATCAGCAGTGCATCCGCAAATTTCGAGAGGTCGCTACTTACCCATCCGTTCTTATGCACTTTTTTAGAATATATCTAATTCTGGTCATTTTTTTTAATGTTAAATATAGAAAATATTTATGTTAAAAAAATGTTTTTTTGATTTTATTCTTAAAAAAAATAACACGAAACAAAACAAAAAACTCCGAAATAGATTATATTTGCAGTGTTCTGGTGAAACCCGTATACGATTTCGAATTTTAATAACAAAATATTCTTGTGTCCGGAGTATTACACAACACTCTTAAGTACAACAATAATAAATATTTTACTTTGTTTTAATTTAAATTATCTAATGCATCTAATGTCAAGATCATGAGACGATTTGATATATTTTTCTACTAAAACTATAGTCTCTAGCAAATATTTCCAAACTGGAATTTATTGATATTTTTCTTTCCCTTAAGATTTTTTGTGAAACATTTAACATCAGCAGCATGAGTTCAGCTTTTGGATGGTCAGAAGGCGACAAAGACAACCGCTTACAGTTACCGGGACTTTAATTAAGGCAACGTCAGCAAAATTCCAAGCAGACCGCTCGAAGTTTTCCTCGCTCTCGTCTAGCACCTTCCCGAAACCCTTCCGCATGCCATGTCACAGCTTTTTTTTCAACTAGCATGTTCATAAAGTTTTAGGTTGACTTGGAATTTCACTTTTCCGCCCTCTAATATCTAGTCATCCCGCAAAGTGTTAATGAAATAGTAACGCTAATATAATACTAACGATAATACTTTATTGGAATTTTATTTGCGAAAATAGGATAAAATTTAAACCCAACTTATTACCATCATCATCAAATACACTATATGAAAATAAAGAAAAAATATTGTGGCTTTTGAGCAGAATGCGCTAATTTATATTTGCTTTAGTTTTAGCTATTTAAAACCTAATTAAATGATAATAATTTTTATTCTTCTGCTTTTATTTTCTTGTTTGTTCCAGAATCCTATCAAGCTTTTTTACTTCTTACAATTATTATAAAACTATATTTTTAACTATTTTATTTCTTTACCACGTTTTTCGGCTGGCGTTGGGCATTTTCTTTAGGAAGAACAAAAAAATGTTGATCCTTTGATCACTTTTAATTTATTTTAATTTAGATTTATTAATTTTCATTTTTCGTGGTTCATTGTAGATTTCCTCATATTTAATAAAAATAGTCTCTTTTTCAATAAAAATATCTGTTTCCAATAATTCTTTCATTTTTTGTAATAATATTATCATCTTAGGTACATTGACTATTTTATTAATATCATTTCAATAAATCCATCATCTTCTGTTGTTTCAGGTGTATTTTTTTAAATATTACTGTAAGTTATACCCTGTTTTACTGTTTGTTATGTGTTATTATATATACTGGGCATTGTTTGTAATTAGCAGTGTGCTGGCCCTTACAGTTTGCATATTTTGTTACACTAGTTTCCGTCTTTGTTAACATACATTCTTTCGTGTTGTGTCCTTTCGCACATTTCACACATTTTGCTTTCAGGAAATTCTGATGCCGCTTTTAACACAATTCTTTTTATTTTATCGGACTTATCAGTAAAAGTATAATGATTTGCTTCATCTAGTTTCAGTTGGTATACTAGAATATTTGTATCTTTTTTATTACTTGTATAGATTTTTGTATTATTACGATTAAATTTTATTGTAAAGTTAATAATTTTTAATGTTTCTCTCACCAGTTCGATGTGCTCTTGTATTTCGTCCTTTATGACTACTGGTGGTGTTTTTGCATGATTTCTTCCTTCCTTTGTATTTTTATTTTTATCTTTCTTTCCTTCCTCCATTCCTATTATTTAAGTCAATTAAGAAGTGAAATATACAGCTAATGACAATTATACAAAAAAGGAGGAAAATCAGCGTAGACAGTATTCTGGAATATTTAAGTGCTTCGGAAAATAGCAATTAATTACTTAGCGATCCAAGTAAGGCATATGATACGAGTTTTACGCAATTCTTGGAAGCTATGAAATAACCCACTTTAGTAGATGCTAGTTCTAAGTCTATCCGCAAACAATTAAAGTGAAGATTCATCGACCGCCCGCCGGGCGCATAATGGAAATGGTTGATACGGGGACAGGGCGTTTATAAATGGAATTGAGAAATGAAGCCATCAAGTTCATTTCACTTGCACTAATGCTGCTTTAATACCTCCTTTGTGTTATATACGAGTAGGTTATGTTGGTGTTTTAGCGTCCGGTATGGGAGTACGATTGGTTCCTTTGTAGGCAAATAGTGGGCGTTGCCGTCGACTACTACTGGTGCCGCTTCCGGTGTCAATTGCAAAAGTTTTAATTAAATGCTCTGACCACGCGAGTTTATATTCTTGTTCATGATTTAGCTCAAAGCGATTACGAGTAAAGAAGACAGAATTTATCGTTTAAAAATGAACAACAATCACCGACCGTAAACTAAATTTCTACAAAGATTGCTTAAATGAAAATGAAATTTATTGATACTGGATAACGAATACAAGAATACTGTAGGTATCTATGTAAAAATAATCGTCGCTGATATGTAGATAATAAATAGGAGAACATGGAAAACATGATTCAAAGTCTCCATATCTCTAGCTTTTAATTGTACTGGGTGTCCCAATAAGAATGGCTCTTGGTTGTTTGAAACCGTGTATAGTACAGCTTCGGGAAAAAAAATGTATAACAAAAGTTGCCTTAAGAAAAACTTGGAAGTATTTTCAAGTTTACATGTCCACCCCTAGAAGGCCGTAGTTCAATAACAAAAATTACAAAAAACGTATTTCACAAATTTTGCCTAATTAAGAGGCATTGAAAATCGATCATCGTATTCTTCCAAAAATTCTGTGTTTATCTGATTTCACAAGTAAGAGTAATAATTTCGACACAACCTAATAAGTAACATGCACGCAAGAAGGCGGTATTTAATTTTTTTTTTAATCTATATATCTTTGGAAAATATTAAATGGAAGCATATAGTTTTAACAAAAGACTATAAAAGTAGACCAAATTGGCGAAAACTGCATGTCAATATCTCTTTTCTATCTCGAGATATCTTAAAATATGGATAACTTTTAAACATTTTTCTTTGAATATAGGTTACTATGGTTTTACTGAAATGCTTTTAACAATTTTGAACTCCTTAAAATTTAGTTTCCCTTTCCTATTAATAATGATTTCAATTATTATTTCAATAATACTGTACCGGGAAACGGTAGGGAGTTAAAATGGAAATATATAAAAATGGTCTAAGAGCCGAACTAGAGACGACCTTCACCCATATTATAATGAATGTACCAATGTCATTACTAAATAATGAAGTATAATACCTTAATTGTCAGTAATTACATTATAATCTTTTGAAAATATTTCATAATCTAAAACTGTGCTGGTGATACTTGTCTAATTTACTTTTAAACACTATTTGTTATTATGATTCATCTGATACTTAACTGATATAAGTTATCATATAACTTGAAGTGAAATTATTATCAAACTTATTATTACTAGAACAACGAAAATCTGACTACAGACGGACAGCGCAGTCTGATTTAACTTAAACAATGCTACTACCTCTTATTCCTTCGTTTCTCTAGCTGCGCATTTCGCTGCTTTAGCTAGGATAGTAAAAATATATTATTATTAATAATAACAACCAGTATAACGTATTGTAATATATAAAAAAGTGTTGTTCAAAAATAATAATAATAAAAGAAAGTAACTACATTGTAGTTGGAAGTTTACTAAAACCTCAGTTTTGTTTACCTTTTCTATAATATATGCATATAAGAGTAGAAGAAACTAAATATTCTGAAAAATGGGGATTACTATTCAATTCTCCCACAAGTCATGTCGTACATTATTTCGCTTCTGTGCCATGACTAGGTCTTCATTGAGTATATAAAACAATACTTTAGCAAATTTAATACGACAGTCATTTTTTTTCATTAATTTTTCTCATATCTTCACTTGCCTATTAAAAAAGAACTTATTAAAAAAGATCACAATAGGTCTCTCGTGTCATGGATGAACAATAAAATAAAATGGCATTTAGAAGTTTAGTTTATTGCAATGACAATATATATTGTTTCCTACATAATTCTGACAAATAACAGTGATACTTCAAAAGGGATGTAATTAGTGCCGAACCATCAAAACCAGCGGAAACGATTCCAAACGAAATTGACAAAAAATGACTTTGTCGTCGGTCGCTTCCTCTCTTTTGATAAGATAAATGTCGGCTTTCACAGAATAAAAATAATAAAGCAGCCGATATAACAGTTTCAACGTTAAAGTTGGCAGAGTTTGCCCTCAGGGTTTTTATCCAGTATACAACGTTTTCAGTTAATGTTTTCCAGTCGCTTGTCATGTCAAGAAAGAACAAACAGACAGCGAATTCTGCTCAAGGATGTATTGGCAATCCTCCAAACTAATCAGATCTTGCACCTCCCTGTTCTTCGCAAAATGTGTAAAAAAATATATATATATATAATAGATACCTGGAACTACAGTAATTTATTTATATGTATACCTAAATAAGAAATAATATTTTTTTTAGACACGTTATTAATTTTAGGATAATACTTTCGACACTTATTTCTTATTTTTTCTAGGGTATCCTTATTTTGAAAATATCTGTGCAAAAAAACACACACACAATTCTTTTCTTATATTACCTCCCATTCTTAAAAAAATTGCTATCACCTGGCACTCCCTAACAAGATTTTATAACAAGGATTATCTCCGATATTTTTTTCATTGTGAAAAATATTAGGTTCTGACGTGATTGTATTTTACCAGCATTTTCGTTGATGATTGTGATTTAGGGACTAATGGAAAACATTCCCTTTATAGGATTTTATCACGGTCATCGAGTCAATTTATTTCGTTTGATCATTTTTTTACTCTCCGAAACCATATAATTTTGTCATCGGATGCAAATATTTTGATGGCGGAGTTGTTTTGGTTTTTGTTGTTTTTATGGAAAACTATTTGTTGGAATGGCTTTGATATAAGGGTGTCTTCTGAGGAGATTAAACTTTAATACTAATATACTGCTTGACTTCCATTGCTTTCTATTTCTTCTCAACATTTTAGTTGGCACTTATCTTTGCAGTCTTGGTATGAACAGTTAGAAAAAACATTATCCACTTTATGGTGAACGGTCATATATTGATTGACTAAGTATATTGCAAAAGAGGTTAATTTTGAAATGAAAAGTGAGGACTAAAGGTATGCCATGAAAATAATTAGCTACTTGGATTTGACCAAGGCTAAATAGTTACCAATTAAATTCTATCTGTTAATTCAAGTTTCGAAAGGCAACGGTCCTTATTTGAAAAAGGAATGGAGAAGAGGAAGAATCTCTTACTGTTACTTGGATGGCTCTAAAGTCTAATTTCATTTAGTATCAGAAAGAGTCGAGGAGTTTAAGGTATTTATAAAGAGATACAGGAGTACTACGGAAATAAGTTTAACCTATATATACAGGGTGAGCCACCGTAGACGCGACGATCCAGAACTCCAGAGCGGTGCATATGACGTACTTTTTGTGTATATCTAACAAAACTTTAATCTGAAATTAGTTTCACTTATACAGATTATCCCAAAAAAAAATCTGTATCAAAGTTATTATTTTTTAAGTTGAACACCCCGTATGTTTTTATAAATCTCTTGCCGAGTTAATATCAACGATGTATCACACTTGATATCTATTATGTATAATAAAGGATCTACAGCCACCTGAAAATCACATTTTTTTGAATTCAGATATCTGTAGCAACCAAACCAATGAAAATCAATAAAAACGGTTTACATGTCCCTACCTTAACTTTTCACACCTAAATTCAAAAAACGTGATTTTCAGGTGCCTGTAGGTCCTTTATAATATATAATAAACATCAAGTATGATACATCATTGAAATTAGCTCGGCAAGAGGGTTATAAAAAGGTAAAAGCATATGGGGTATTCTATTTAAAAAAACATAACTTTGATACATATCTTTATTTGGGACAACCTGTATAAGTGAAACTAATTTCAAAACATGGCTTTTTGAATATACACAAAAAAGAACCGTTCTGGAGTAATGGACTGTCGCGTCTACGGTGACTCACCCTGTATAATCGGTCTTTTTTCATTTCTATACATTTTGATGACACGAAAAAAAGACACTCTTTATTGGCCAATGTCGTGCTTTTCTATCAATAGATGTTCGTTTTTGTTTTCCTTCACCGAAAGCCCATTGATTTTATTACTTTCCGGAGAGGATCTATCTCTCCGATGTATCCTGTTTCTTTAAATTTTCTCAGAATGTTCGGCATTGTGGGTACAATTTTGTTAATATAAAATATATTCATAATTATTATATGTAGTACAGCCTTATCTAAGCATCGTCTAAGTAAGTTTTAGGCTTATTTTTTTTTGGGGCTATATAAAAGATGGACTGGCACCTGCATTTATATCACTTTTTTCCTTGACAATTTTTCAAATACTTCTTTCAAAAACACCAGTTGCAGCAATAACTCGTTCATACAATTTACTAAGTCGAATTTTAAAATACTCTGAAGATTTTTCTTCCACACATATTTACATATTTAAAAAAATGAACGATCTCTTCATGAGTTTAGCTGTTTAAAATATGATTCTTCAATTTATTTATCGTTATTATTAATGGTTAGGTTAATACGGCACTGCACTACAATCTTTATCGCTTGAAAAAACGCAAAGGACTGATTCCAGAACTCTAAGGTCTACGGATTTGTAGGTACGGAAAAAAGTCGTACGTCCAAATTCCAATAGTGGTATGGAGAAACTAATAACCTACAAACTTAGTAGTCTGCGTGGCCCAATGGGTGCTTGTACACACCACGATATTCAATCGAACGTAAAAAAATCGTGCAAATCTGTAGCGTCTGGAACGGGCCACAGGTTATGAATTTCGTGCGCATCTCGAGAGTGGTACTTTTCACCGGCCACGACTCGCTCTGTTAAGATAAAGATTAGGTTCGATAAGACTTTATAAAAATTTTCTATTGTAAATATAATACATATATCTTATCCAATAGTATTTCATTTTATTTAAAAAAAATAAATACCTAATTTTGGACACGCTACGTATATGTTTGCACTAAATCAAAAACATAATTCATCGAAATTTTCAATCTACTGGAAATTATTCATATTATCTATTATTCAGTTTACCACGTTTCAGTTTTAATGTTTTTGGATGTGTAATCGATAAATCTACTGTTCAGCGATTTATTAAATTTAGCTTCATGTTTTGAATAGAGTTTTTTTTTCAGTTCCAAGCGAATTCTCGTATATAGTAAAATCCACGTTAAGGGTATTATCCTACAAATATTATCAGAATAATACATAGATCAAATTTTATTCCAGAAGAGCAAAAATATTTACTGTAAAGCTGGTAGTTGGAGAATGTTAGAGCATGCCAAGGTGCTGAGATCATATTGATAAGATTATTGGCAGATCGATCATTACAATTTGTCAATTAAATCGGATGGTCTATCTTCTTCCCATATATTCTACACCACTTTCACTAGACCGAAAAATCAATACTGATCCGTAGTTTTGGGGCAGTCATAGGAGCTTTGTTGGTTATCCCGCTAAGTAGCGCATGTTAAAATGGTAACCAATGAAAATAACTCTCCATAGCAATAGATGTTCTGGCCTTGCCCATTTGGATAATAATGATAATTGCTGCATTTATGAAGGTTACAGGCCAACGCGTCGAGCATCAGGGAAGATGGAAAAGATACTGCCATATCTGAGATACTAAAAAAGCAACTCTCCTTTTTAGTCCTTAAAGCATCACATAGATACAGATTGCTTCAAGAACAGCTCTGTAGCAGAAGGAATGTTACGATCGGGATCTGACTCAAATCAGGAGACGAGTACATCCAAGTAGCAATTTAGATTAATCGTAGAACTAACAGGCTACTGCAGAATCAATTACACTTCTATTCGATAATTTTTACCAAATTTTATACGAAGTTTAAGCGTTACAAGAATCATAATAAAACATATATTTAATTAGATATTTAACATAAATAAAAGTTGTTAGAGTACCATGCATAATGCATATCTAGATTAAAATATCTAAAATTAGTAGTATGACCCTGTGCACTTTAAAAAAGGCTTAGCTTGAAATTTTCCAGCTCTCTGAATGTCGATTAAAGTGCAATAGAATGAAAAAAATTGAACTTGTTTCAAATAGGGATTTGTAAAGTATTTCACATTTCCCTGAAAAATATTTGTTCGAAAACGGATTGGTCGTTTTGAATCTGTTGATGGCTACTGACCGTAATATTAGCTGACGAACTTTTTGAAAAATAATGTAAATGTTTTTATTTATTTTAATGGTTGTAATTAATAAAAGCAGTGAATTTTTAGTCTGTATTAATTTTAATGACTTGTTTATGAAAACGATCTGACAAGAATTTTTTTAAAGTGTACCTATCAGTGCATAAGTTTTTATTCATCAAAATGTCACTATATCTTCCGGAAGTAATAGCAAAATATTTAAATTTAACTTAAACCAGTTTTTTTCAGTTCCTTTGTAGCTTCTCTATTTAGAAGCAAGAGGAAATTACTATTTACAAAATAAAAATAGTCATTATTTGATTTAATTCAAAGCTCTATTTATCACAACGTGCCTTTTAAACGCTATTTAAATGAATTACTAATGCGGTGAACTTAAAATCTAATTTGACTTATGGCCTTACTTAAAAATGTACCTACCAATCGTTTTATTACTTTCCAAGGTTTGTTCATGTTGTTATTATGTATTTCATTAAATTGAATATTTATGTATTATTATCTTATGAAATCTAATACTGTTTGTTATTAAATACATTTTTTAAAGCTTTTAAATGCATAATACTATATGAGAAATTATATATTTGCATTGTTATTTAAATTATAAAATCCCTTATAAATAAACTGAACTAAATATTAATGGATTTTTATCTTTCGTAGTCTCACGAAAGGCTAAAAAAACATTAAGAGAAATGAAAGCTTGACCGACAGAAGTAAAAAATGCTAAGACTTAAAGAATTAATGTGATACTTTAAAGGAGCTAAGAATATTTAATAAGCAAGAAAATTAAGTTTTTTTTCATACTATTTTGGTAGCTAGTGAGTTATTAAATATACAAAATAAGTAAACAGCATAACGAAAGAGAGCACATATTTTTCTGATCATGAGTTATTAAATTATACCTCTAGCAAATTATCCTAGAGAACAACGCTTTTATCTAACGTAGAGTAATTCAAATAAAACCCATTACTTAAAAAAGCATTGTTTACTTCACTTCATGTAAGATATATTAGATTATTATTGATAGTGGATGTAAGGCATGTAATATGGTCATTACGAGAAGGAAAACTGTATAACAACATTAAAATCTCATTTTCTCCCTCAATACACCTGAATCATCTGAATTGCCATAATAATGGTAGTTAGCAATTTTCTGGATAAAACTTTAAAGCTTCTGCGATTAAAAGTCTACAAATATTGTAAATTATAGAAATACTATATTGATATTCCTTTCTTTTTAAAGTAATCAGAAACAATTATTTTTATTGTTTTTTTTTGTCACAGAAATACCTGAAAACATCAAAATACATAAAGGTGGAGATTACACACCTTTGCCTAATTCAACAGTCATTGGACCCTTAGAAGAAGAGGATGAAATTGATCTGATTTGTGAAGCAGTTGGGGGTAAACCTACACCTAAAGTTACATGGTTTAATGGAACTACCGAAATCAAACGAGGTAAGTCTTGAAATAGAACTAATTATATATAACTCAGAATTTCATAATTTAAAAAGAGTAAGAAAGAATTTGAAGGTAGCTAATTTTAAATATTTCAATAACAAAATTAATTCGAAGTTTTATTATATCGGTCTCATATTTTAATCCCTCTCGTTTATAATTCTTTAGATAGCTCTATATTTGAGAACGTGACACTGTGCCACTTTTCCAGTTATTTCCATGGGATAAACACAAAGAACAAGAAGATATTTTTACTCTCTTTTAAATTCGCTGCCGGTTCAATTCTTGTGTCTAGTTGTAACATTTCATTAGTAACTTAAATATTTGCTCAAATTATTTGTGAAAAATGGGGGAAGTTGTGGAGAATTTTCAGTTCCGCAGTTGGTTTTCGTAAAAACGCGCCCGGGTCAATAACACAATCCAATTAGAAAATTTCCCTGACGCCATCAAAGTAGGTAAGATCATTTTTCAAACGTGTCTCTACCAGGGCTAACATACCCCGTCAAAAATTCCTTAATTAAACTCTCCGAGAGTTCGGACAGTAACTTTTTTTGTGCCTGTCCTTTATTAATTTTCTAATTAGTTTGAGAGAGTTGCGCTTTTCTGAAAGCTTTAGCGAGAACTTTTAAAAAGTGAAATAGATTGACAAGAGTAACCTGATTTTATGAAAATGCTTTTAAATACCGTAGCAATGTCGACCATTGGCGCCTCTAAAAGATCTTCTAAAAACATAATGTAATTTATCCCGATAAATTTAAATTAATTTTATATAAAAGCGAAACCCTGAAAATATACTTAATAATTACGAAAAAAGACAAAAATAGCACGATACAAGCAATACTGCGTGTGAACGTAAATAGTGGTTTTCCAAATGTATTTGGTAAAATGAAATGCATCAGGTCGTGGATATATTTTTTTTAAGTTATAAATATGATAAAAGATTTCAAAGTCTTACAAATTTAAATTTCACACATTTTTGTACAAATGGTGCTTTAAAGTAGATTTTCACTTTTCTTCTATAATTTGTAATTTACAAGTATTGGTATATCATTCTGTTGCTACTTTAATGCTTCTTACCAGTAATCTGGATTTACTATAGATTTTTATTTCATTTCCTACAGAAAATTAAGTTTTTTCTTTGTTCAAAATATTATGGTTGAAAACATTGAAACAACATCTGCTGGTTATGGAGCTTAGATACGGCGTATTTATAATGAAAAATCAAGATTGAAATTAGGCCCATAAAAGAAGTGGCACGTCATGTAAAAAACTGCGATAATTTAAGAGGAAAAATAATGAAATCCACAATAGAACATAAACTGGAAAATACACCGATAGGTTTCAAAAAAGGAAAAAGCACAAAATATTACGTTTTGACTATAAAAGAGATGACAGAAAAAGCAATACAGGAAAAAAGTAACTAATTGATGCTTTCTTAGATCTAGAAAAAGTCTTTGATAAAGTACCTAGGGAATCAGTTTGGACAATATTAGCAGAAAGAAGAATGAATGGAAAATGATAAATTATGTGAAAAAAATTCAGTTATAAGAAGTAACAGAACATCTGACACAATATTGAATTAATTAATTAATCTTCAACTACAAAGAGTAAATATCGATGAAAAAATTACAACCTGAATGTATGACACGCAACAATAATAGAGATGAGAATAAAAATAAACCAGAATAAAACAAATATAATGCTTATGGAAGAGAACACAGAGAAACATAAACACAAATAGACACAGAGAACGAATAGAATAAGTTAAATATTTTCAATATTCAGGAACAATAAAAGAAGGATGCGAAACACAAGAAGCATATATTTGTTTTTGAATAAAAATGAGATAATAACAATGAGAAATACAGACATAAAAAAGAACATGGAAAAACAACTCACATTAAACTACATAGAGGAGAGACAACTACAATGGTGGGGGCATATAGAACGTATGGAAGAATTAAATAAATAAATAATCGAATCTACATCATTATTTCGTCATTACTTTTCGTCGTTCCATTAGTATCGTATTTACATTATCGATAAATACTATCATTATTGTCAAGTAATGACATTATTGATCTTTTAATGTTCACTTTATATCTGATGAATTCGATGCATCCAATTATTTTTTATATTTTTAGGATAATGCATGCATAAATATTAGAGGGATAGATGGTGTTTTTTAATTATTTTCACTTTTTGTTTTTTAGGTATCAAGTGGAAAATTTTTATCAGAAATTCGCGATAATGCTAATACTTTCATAAATTGGAAATTTCAAATAAATACGTATTTAACATAACCCATAATCTATCTCGAATTATGAATGTCATATCGAATAAATAGCTTTGTATTTGTCAAATTAAAATAATTAATTAAATATTAATTAGCTGGACAAAAATAATCAACCAATTCAAATTAGGATTTAATTGGGTATTCACAATAGTGCCCAAGTAAATTTTTACCCTGTAATATTCAATATTTAGGTTAAACACAGGTTAAAAGCTCTAAAGTTTTGTTGTATTTCTTTAAAGAAAAATATTCAATTTTTCTTGTGTCTTACAGTTTTACTATGCAAATGCACTAATGCAAGTTATTACTTATTGATTCTGTATAAATAATATAATAACAATGTATTACTGAGTATTTTGAGTAGTCCAGAGATAAATAATTCTGTGAAGTTTCCCCTTTGTATTAGCAAAGCGCATAAAAGAACAATAGAGTCTGAGTTGTGTAGAAATAAGATCTCTTTAAGAAAGCATGTCTAATTCCAAAATAACACGGAGATTTTATATTAAAACCCGTTTTACTTTGAAATGACTCTAAACAAAGAGTAAATGGATGATAATACAATAATGGTTAGTAATATGAGAGGCAAGAAATTAAATGCTAATATATTTTGATATTGGATAAATTGAAAAAATATGTTGTTTTTTAGATTTTAATAATTATTTAGCAGTTATTATAGATGTACTTAAGATTTCTTTAAAACAAGAAAGTCCTGTTTGAAAATTGAAAGAGGGAGGATGTTGAAATCCAGGATGAAGAAAATGTTTATTAAAAGTATAGATAGAAGAGAATGTGGGTATCTGATAATCGACTATAGAAGTATATTTTTCTTTAAAAACTGACTGTATACTACTTATTAAGTTTTTTAGTATAATTAATATATTTTAAAGCTGACGCCAACAATCAAAGAAGGTGGAAACATTTTAAATTGGTTTCTTATTTCATGTTGGGTATAAATGAAAGTATATATTTCTGCTGTTGTCACTTGATAATATTTGAAAATAACCGCTACGTTTTATATTTCAAAATCATCTAATGGAAGTACGTATTTGCCTAGAATGGAATTGTTGGGAATTGCCTTGGGATGCTTTGTATTTCGAGGCGACACATTACATACATTTTATGGTTTTAGTTCCCAGTTGTATTCAATTGAGTGACATTATTTGCACTTTGTTAATTTCATATTTTCGATAATTTAAAAACAAAGTGCATATTAAATTTTAATATAGACTAGGTGAAATAACACTTTTTTACTATTGTCGAGAAACTAGAAAAAGGATAAACGTACTAGAAAATTAGAATATTCTATAAGTAATGGAGAGTGACCCAAAGACATTAATGTATAGTTATTTAAGAAACAGCAAGGAAAATCTAGTAAAATATCAGATCAACTGAAAATTATGGAGCATAAAAGAAAAACCATTAAAGAGCTGGTGGCAATAAGAGAATAAGTAACTGAGAAGAAATTTATATGAAATCACCTAAATTTTTTAGATATATTAATTGTACAGAATTAAGATATTTGATAAATAAAATAATAATATGTGCCCATTACATTTAGGCCCGGTATATTAACCTTCAAATAGTTCGAAATAACTTATATGATGAACTAACTGTTACGTTATTTAAAAATATCAACTTGGGTTAACGTCTCAGTCTGTCCATGAGATAGGTTATTTGAAACTTATTTGGAGGTTAAAATAACTGGGCTTAATAAAAGGAATTAAAATGAAACTCTCAATATGAGAATCTAAGTATCATATTAAAAAATAAAACGGAAAAAAATAATTTAACTAAATTATTATTCTGTATTTTTACTTCTGGCTTTTACACAGCCCTAAATGCCTCTGAGCAAGTTTCTAATTAAATTGTCAATCTCTTCCTGAGAGTGTTTTCCCTATTGTTCTAATGCGAAATGAATAAAGTTATCTGTCCTTTTTTTTAAGTTTTCCGATAAGTATTTTTCTAGATTGAGGTTCGGAGTGTAAGCTTCTCACGCCATTACATTAAGACTTTCCGTTTTAAAAAATTTCCTGTCGTATGTCTTATAACTGGCTCCAACACCAAATCAACGAAACTTTTGTCTAGTTAATCCCTAACGAATAGAAATTAAGGATGTCTTTTGTCCCGTCATAATGCTTGCCCAAAACATCACGCTTCCTTCCATATATCATGGGATGAACTTCACCGCCTGTAATCGAACTGCTCACCCTTGACCTATTAAAACATGAACTGATTATAGTTTAAACTCGAATTGATTGTAGTTTGATCAAACAACATCACGTTTTCCAGTCCTGAATTATGTACTTTTCATATTCTATGATTTCAACTACTGTTCAAAATTGCCTTCTAAGCTGTGAATATGTAGAAGATAGAACTCTAAGAGCAAACTGAGCTAAATAACGATCCCGTTTATCACTAGTCAGCTATGGTCTGATTAGATAATTTGTAAGTGTGACCAATTCTTGAAACCTTCTATAAATTTTTGAAACATCACTGTGAGAGACCATACGGTTAACAAAATAATTTTAATATATATACTTGTAAGTAACAACATAAAAAGTACGAATTTTTTTTTGTCATTTTTATTTTAGCAATTTTTTTTGAAAGAATATGTATGACTGGTTTATCAGGAAAGTCGTATTTTTTTGCAAAGATATTTCGTTCTCAGAAATACGAGGTAATTCCATATAAATTTGGAGATGGATATATCCAACGGTGAACTAACGGTATAATAAGTAAACTTACAAAAATTTGTACAAATATAAAAAGATATAAGAGGATTTTATGACGCAAGAAGGTTTACGATAAGGACAAGGATTAACTTCGGTGTTATTTATTATATTCGCTGATGCAGTAGTACAAAAATGTATGAGAGAATGAATGGAGAAGAGACAAGTGAGATGAAGAAACATAAAAAGGAAAGTGGAAACGTCTGTTAAACAAGTTTGGGAAGCAAAATTACAAAAAAAAAAGAACTAAAGCAAAAATAAAATAGAGACATAGAAAACGTATAGCAAAAAAAGACAAAGACATGGTTATAGATAAAAGTAATTATAAGAAATAAAAACCAGTTTGTACATAAATAAGTTTCCAAATTTCTAGTATCCTAATATAATTAGTATAGTTCAAAGATATTATAAGCCTACACTAAATAATTAGAATAGCTTTTAAAAAGCTTTTAACTCAATTATGCACTTCTTAAATGACGATATAAAGAATTTAATAGCTTGCATTTCAATTTTGTTGAGTAAAAGTCATTTTTTTCAGCAAAACTCAAATTTTACTTTTGAATTTAACAAAAATAGAAATGATTCAGAATTTAGTATACTACTTTTCCGGAACGATAGATAGGATGAATAGGATCAGTGGAATAGCCATCGCATTCTCCAGATCTAACACCCCTAGATTTTCCAAGTGGTGCTCTTTGAAATCAAGGGTTTATTTCCACAGACCTGCCAATTTGGAAGATTTGCAGCAAAGAATATGAGACGTCGCGTCACAAATCAGCTCTGAGATGAATACTTGTAGTGTCCAAATCTGAACGATTACAGTTTGAACATTTAAGATAATTGTTGTTATAAATCGTAGAATATTTTATTTTTAATTGATTTTTATGTGGTAGTCTTATTAACAATAAAATTTGAGTTTTCCTGAAAAAAATGACTTTTTCTCAACAAAATTATTACGCAAGATGTTAACTAATTAAGTCCTTCTATCAAAAACTAGAGAAAAATTGGGGGTTGCCATTGGAAAAATTAACTATAACGTCACCCCGCAAACTAAAAAAATTACAACTCAAATTTTTCTGGTCAATAGTGTCAATTAAAAAAATAAAATTGACCGGTCCGAGGATATTTCGTAAATACGTTGCATAATTAAGTTAAAAGTTTGGTTCCGAACTTTATCATCGTATATATGTTTAACTGCAAAACAACTTGTACAGTAAAGAGCAAGAACAATTGTCATTTTCTAATATTTCGTTTTCAAACAATTTATAACGATAATAATTTTTGACCCATAATAACCTTCTTTATTGTGTATTGATGACAAAAATATGCCGGTAACCTCTCTACTTAAAGCTGACACTAAAATTCAGGAACTTTAACAGTCCCTGAAGTAACGTCGAAGACTCCTAAATTCAGACCCACATAAATTATCCACAAGTGCAGAATTATTAAAGTGTTTCACGCTACATCTCCCAAATCATGGAAACGATGTATATACCGAATTTTGAGGCAATATATTTTGCAATAAAATGTTTTCCTCGGCAAATATGGGACACATATGAGCTTGTCGGGCTAGACGTGAACTGTATATATTCGAGCTGTCTATGACGAGAGGTGTATCCAGGAATACCTCCTCGGGCATTAATATTATTTTGTATGTGTACGTGCTTCACGTAAAATATCAACAGATGGATCTACATATAATAATATTAGATAAATAAAAGCTCTATTTGGAAATAGAATTTTTATAGATACTTGCTTTTTTGTTTGCCTCATATGAGGTATATTTTAATATTCGTAGAAAACGGTTTTGGCAGATTATAAATCTCTGTTTTAAATTAATACTAAAATCAATAGGAAACGCTCCTACTAATAAAACATTATTTTTAGACAGGCAAGACGTTATTATTATTGTTTAAAGGGAATCTAGTTACTAGTTAAAGGCAATAGGATCCTTAGTGTCATGTTTCGAATTTTTAGAAGAATACAAGGTGATTCATTAAGTTAGCCTTTTAGATATTTAGTTAGCTTCATTTAAAGACAAAACTTTCTTAAACAAGAGTTGCAAAAAAGTCAAAATAACTATTTCATTGAATATCTTCAATGAACTTTTTCACAAAAGGATCGACAAAGTACAAAAATAGATATTGCGGGTTCACCAAAAATGAAGACAAAAAGTAATATACTCGGTGATTAATATTTTCGCTCAAATAAGAAATCATAACAACAATATAGACAATAAAATAAAGTGCGTTATCAGCAGCGGAATATATTAAAAAATTACATCTCTAAGTATAACTTTATTTTCCTTTTATTCCGCCATTGATTCTGCCTTAAAAAAGCCTTTAAAACAATATTTCGTTAATTTATTACCTATACAAAATCTGTGTAATTAATATTTATCCATATTCTTGTAAACGAACTTATAAAGAACGGTATGTTGTAACTCGCTGCTGTTGGTGTTACACTTCTTAAAAAAAAATTAGACTGGTCCACGTTGTAAAAGACTACGTATGTTTATGGAAGTGAGTGTACCGCAGGATTGCATGAAATCTTGCAGAGTTTCGAACAATATTGGATAGCAGTTTGCTAGAGTGTGTATTCTTGCGGTAGAGTGTAGTATCCTGTATCGCCAGCTGGCGGCCCTGGGATCGATATAAATGAATTAGCCGTAAAACAACAGCGATTTGTGGTTTAATCTTACACGTATTTAGTGAATTTATGGGCAGTGTACCGCCCACGCGCCGAACGGTTTAGCCCCGAGGTCTTTTGTGTCTCCTGATTCTCCGCTTTCTCTTCTACGTCTCCCCGTTTCTATTAAAAACCGCCGCACCAGATTCACTTAATGTACAAGTCCAGTGTAGTCACCAAATTTACGAAGCAGATTGGATTAAACCGCCGCACTTTACAGACCAGCTGATTTTTCAAAAATAAACAAAGTGGTGGTTGTTACCCGTTGTTTCGGTTTATTCGAATTCTTTATTTTCGTAAAATATTATGCCATTTTAACACCCGGACATGTTAGAAGATAAAAGTAATTCTAAAAATAAGATATAAGGGCAAAAATATTGTAAAACTAAGCATCTGCAAAACAAAATATAAAATACAACTGCAGAAACTAATAAAGAAACAAACAAAATTTTTCGCACAAACTGGGTAATATTTTATCTATTAAAAACTAGTTAAAAATGTGTATTATTAATCAATAACGAGTTAATTTGAAACCAGTAAAGTAGTAGTTTTAACAATAAGAGTTTGTACTGTAGACCATGTTACCTTAGTTTTATAAATAGATAGGTGAGTTATATATGATATCTCGTTTGAAAACTGTGTTAATCCTTTCTTCAACTTTGCTTTAAAGTGTTGTTATTCATTGCCAAGTTATGGTAAGTTATGCTAACTTTTGAACAAACAAACAGGTACAACTAATACAATAGCATCTCTGTCTCACTCTTCTACTAATCATCCTTTTTTTTTATTGCACACGTGCATCATACCTTTAACACATATTAATCATAAACTACCTCTAAAATTATATTAAATGCAAAAAGTCGCGTAGAACATTTTAAAATAGAAACCTTCACTCAATCATCAACTCTTGACTGAAAAACATCTCGTAAAAATATTGCAATGCCACTTTAATAGTTAAAAGAAACATATATAAATATATTCTATTCTGAAAATTTTAAAGTAGCAACAAAGTCAACAAATAACTTGTTATGGAATAATAAGAAGTGTCTTAGTGAAAGTAAAAATGATAAAAAATAGTTTATCTGTATAAAAAATTTGAAAACCGTGAAATTTCTTCAGAATAACTCATCCTATTTTTTACATTTGTATAAATTACTTTCTAACAAGGTACAGCACCATCAATTTTTCTATATAAAAACATTGCACTACATTTATGATTTATAACGTTAATCTAGTCTTTACACGTAATCTGTATCTTCTTTCATTCAAAAGTTAGCAAAACTTAGCAACTATGTAACAAATCAACAAAAATGAAACAGCTTTAAATCAAGGATAAACATTTATAAACAGATAAAATCCTTTGTTATAAAAAATATTGGGAATAATTTCCTAGAACATCTCATATTATATTTTGAATTACTACTACTACTTTATACCAAGGATATTAGAAGTTATCCCATTTAATCTAACCACTTAATAATAATCTTTATTCCCTGCTTTCAGAAGTTAGTAGAAAGAGGAAGGAACTTTAGATATGCATGTTTATATAATTTTTGAGCTACTTATGGAAAAGTATTAATTTTTTTGTTAATGCAGATTAGTTAGGTTGCTGGTTTTTAAAAATTCTTAGATGTAGGGTCAAAAAATCAAATCTAGAACATTGAGATTATTATGGATTTAATAACAATTCACAATTTAATAAAGAGTACCAAAATAAAAATCTTAAGAATTAATAAAAATGCAGTAGTCCTTATATAAATATAAGTTTATATGAAAATTGCTTTCATACATAAACACTTATTTATCTCTCTATTTTTCACTTTGAAACTTTATTCCATTTACAAACTTTTGTTGCTTAAGTTGTTGCTACTTTAGATTTTCATATACGACTTAGCATTTGCCAATAACTATTGGCACTTTTAGATAAAAAGATTCTAACTTTTGATCAAATCTCTTACGAGATGTTTTGTGGTCAAAAGCTAATTGAATGTGTTAGATGTTTTACGGTTCAAAGTTGAAAGTGAATGTGTCTTTGTGTTAATGTTTCTCGAGGGTCCAAAACTAGGCTACGTGACTGTTTGCATTCGATGCTTTTAAAGGCCTCTTTAAAATATTTTGAGATGGCTTGATAGAAAAGTAAAAAAAATATTTGTTTGTATACTTTTGATAAGCAAGAGTTAACATGAAATATTATAAAATTTAAAACTCATTTAATTTTTTGATTCAAGGCATAAACCCTATGACTGGATACTCTTTTGCAATTTAGAGGGAATAATAAGTTCATGATCACTTTCAAGAAGAACTGTTTGAATCCAGTACGAAATTTTTTTATCTCCTAGTCTCAACACAGATACAAAGCCATAGGCTCCACAAAATCTATGTAGTACTTTAACCAACATGTAGTAGTGTCCTGTAAATAAACTAATTATAATGTGAAGATGCTGCCTGTACCATTCCTGTGCCCTTCAGAACTGCATTGTTTTACTCTTCGAAGGGCTGGACATAAACAACTTTCATTGCAGCGAGTCTCTCTCCACAGAACTAAGCGTTGAATGTAGTTCCAAACTTTAGCGTCAAAAGAGAGATTACATTTTAAGTTAGGGCTTTAATTCATAGTATAAATTTATGTGCACTAGGATATATTTTTTATAAAGTAATGTGGTAGAAAATGAATTGAAATAATTATAATTTTTATTGTAGTATAAAAAAATAGATGGATTTAAAATGTAGGTATACAGACTAAGCAAAATTTTAATATAATCATATTATGAAATTTATTTTAAAAAAAATCAAAAAAAAAAATGAATATATTTAATTACTAAGAATAAAATTTACTTACATTCTTCAATTTTATTTTTATTTTTGTTTTTTAAAACGATTTAATTAAAATCGTTGTTGTACCAAAAAGCCTGTTTTTTTTTGATTTATTACAAAGGTGGTCAAAATATTTTTTGTCTTTTATTAGCGATTTACCTGGGAATTCGCTTTGTTTTTATGACCTTTAATGTGTCCACTCTATTTGATTCCAAATGACAATAAAGCCGTTCACTCTTTATAAAGAATAACGAGGTAGAGGAAAGTCAGTGCCGGTCGGACATTTTTTTAAATATGATATACTTTTTTCTCGTCTATATCAATTTATTTTTTGTAAATTTTATTTTTAATACAATACAAAAATTATTTTTATAAAAATAGAAAATGTTTAAACTAGATAATCTTAAATTATGTACCTAACAATTACTTCTTGTTGTATTTTGTTTTGTAGTCACTTACGTTTCATTAAAATATAAGAAAGTCCTTATTACTAAGACTAACACCAATCGTATAAGAAAGGCTGTTAATCTGAATTTTTTATGTGACTGAGGGATTTTTCTTCGACAAGGCGCCACTGAGGAGTCTATACGAGGCCGGACAATTCGAATTCAACGAATATTTATCGCCGAGTTGCTGATTACACACTATAGAGAGACGTGGAAACTGGGATAAAGAAAAGGATGATTACATAATCTCTGTTTTTGATTTATTGTACCCTATTGGAAATTTGATTATCAACTGGATTGAAATGTAAATTTTTTCCGAAGGCCAACTGTTAAATCTATGTATCCACAACGCTGACAGGGAGTGATGTATTTGAAGTGTGACGAGTTGTTTTATTTGAAAATAGTTGATTTTTCGATTGTTTTTGTTTTTCGATGACAAGTTTCATCAGTGTAGGTAAGCCAAATGCTTTTGATTGGCATGTCCTTTTCATTTTTAAAAAATCCGTAGGGGTACAATAGGTAGAAAAAATGTATTCCCATTGGATTGTGGAAGTCGCTAATTTTCCTTAGTTGTCTATATTTATTCGATTAATAATAATTACAGAAAATAACTTTACTTTTAATATCAGTGTTACAGTCATTTATTTTATTAGTCGTATAATTATTATTATTAAAATACGAATGCGGTAGGTTGTAAAACGAAGGCGTCAACCCGAGTCTATAACGACATAAGAGAAATAATTATTAACAACTGCAAATATTGATAAATGTGAACGACAATTCAATATAATTCATTTGGCAATTGGCGAATATTTTATTTAAAACCAAAACATCTATTCTGTAATGGCAACGTGACAGTTTGTTATAAACAACGTAAAAAATATTTAATGTCCCTTAGTTTCTAGAAAATGCATTAATATGAGTAAGTCTGAATCGGAAAGTCTTGCATCAGATACTGAAGATTTTGCAACAAAACAGACTTTGTCTGGAGTGAACTTTTTTTAAATTCAAAAAATCTTTTTATCAATATTCATAAATTATTGTTTTCAAATTTTATTAATAAATAATAAAATTTTGGTTCTGATTTCTTAACCGAGTATGATAATGGGTTCATTAACTGCCTCAATTAAATAATAATGTTTAATATCTAACTCAATTAATTTGATAATAGATTTCTATCCATTTTAGACAAGTTCAAATAATATTAATTTAATTTCAGATAGCTAAATTACACCATATAAAGAAACTTAACAATAATTAGCTGAATCATACAATTCTTCATGCAAGCTGGAGAAGTCGCAGTTGCCCGTCACCAATTCTAAGATGAAGTAGTTTTTCTCAGTACGTTTGGCATTGTCTCTCACTCTCTTACCTCAATAAATTTAACAACTGACCGGTGAATATATCTCCATAAAACATAAATTTAAGTATTAATTAGTATTAAAATGTGAACGAAACTGAATATTTATTCAGAGTTAAAAGGAACTACCCTCATAAAGAAACACTCTGTTTTAAATGAGTTTCCCGTATTTTTAAAAATTCACTGTTTCTATGATTTCATAATTAAGAGTCCTGTGGAATTCTGCACATGAAGCTTTCGCAAGTTTTTATAATCATAATAACATCCAGTCGGTTTTTATTATTTTACTCCCTTTGAAATAATCTAAATTAGTTGCTGTTGAATATGCATATAAATATGTTTAAATTCCAGAAAAAACTTACAATTATATATAATCGCTGATAACAATCCCCCTAATCTTTATCCATTTTGTAATTAATCTGTGAATAATGAGATAATTGAGCATTTATCCAAATATTTTGGCAATATTTTGTTTTTCTTTCACATGGAATAATTGGTATTAATCTAACAAATGAAAATTATGGTAAATACAAATGTAAAAGTAATTGCTACTAATTTTTGGTCATTATCACGATTGCGGTTTTATCTGACAAATAGTATGTTGTTTTTTATTGCTTTTTCTTCCATCTATCTATTATTATCAAATGATTTTTATTAATATTTTAATACAATAGACCTACGCCACTGGTTTCATATGAAATAAAATATGCATTTTGGGGGGAAATATTAAAGCGTTCCTGCTAGCAAATGAGAAAGAGAAGTGACAGGAGGAAGACATCAAGGATAATTTTGCATATCTTTGTAAAATTTATGGAAGAATTTCGATTTTGAATGTAGTCATAAAGAAATGATAAAAATCCTTCTGAGACTTAAGAAATGTATTAGCTTGTTTCCGTAGTAGTGTTATAACCAAAGATGGGCGTGCTATTTCTGATGATTCTGTTGCTAAGCATCAAAATTACTCAAACTTTTTTAATATCATTGAAATTTGATGAAACCCTTCTTCATAATAAATAAGTGAAGCAAGTCAATTTGACAACTCGTTAAAAAATGGAACCAAAATACTCGAAGCTCTTATTTAGCTTCTACAAATTTTCAATATATTTATCGCGTGTGTCAATTTGCGCTTGTAAATCTATTTATGAATATTCTTAGAGATAAATCTTATAATAAGTATTTGATTAACGCGAGTCCATCTATTTCTATGGTTTAATTCATAATTTAGCTGCTGTAAATCTAAATTCAGTTTCCACAATTTCACTTTGGAGTAATACCGTGTAAAGCTCAAACACGCCAAAACCGAATTAAGTGTTGATTCCTTATTGAAATCATAAATTGAACTGAACTAACTTAGGTCAAGTTAATTGGCGCCCGAGTTGTGGGGTCGGTTTGTTCAGGATAATAACATTTTACGGTAAATTACAGTTTCCAAAGTTGATAATGTGATAATTACGTCATACATGGGATGGCAGTTGTCGTTCATTCATTTCCACCGATGTCCATATTGGCCCATAGAAATCTAAATTGGATTGCTACAGTTAATTGAGTCTCCTTTGAAAATGTTCGCAAATTATTTAGTCGGTTTTACGAGAGTGAAAGGGACCTAATTCGTTTTTGATCTAATTTCATAGCTTCTGAAAGCCCGTTATCAAGGATCAAGTATCTGGACCATCTGAACCGCGGTTACGGCTTTCGGGATAGCGGAACGTTGCGATTAGATTATTCAGAATGTCTGAAGCTTCAAGAAACCAATCATCAAAATCTACCAACCTATTGATCCTAATAAAATTCCTGATCTTATTGATTTTTTTATATAAGATCACATCAATTTCCAATTCTCATTTATCCAAAAAGGATACCTCTTTGGATTAATTTAATTTGCGCCGTTTCTTCTTATTATGTACGTTTTTCTTTATTGTTCTTTTATTCTTGACTATCTACTTAACCCCTCGTTGGCATGAAAATCCATATTCAGGCACACATTTATCCTAAGTGAGCTACGGGCTCACATTATAGTTCATTCGACAGCGGTTTGATTCGCCATAAATTGAGTAATAAATTTTGCGGTCGAATTTATGGAAGCATTATGGAAAAACTACGCTACGCACGTATAATATATCCGAAGATTGTCGTCGGCGATAACGAATGTTACGTGATGTTTCCCGACGTTGCAAATTTGCCGGGAAAATTTATGAAGTCATGTGCGTAATCAAGCGTGCGTGAAGTAGGCAGGAGTTGTTCGCAATTAGTGTGTGCCTCGTAATTTTCTTTAAACGGTTAATAAACAGCCTAGACTTGTGTGATTAAACTGCTAGCATTATTTTCTTTTTGATATAATATCAGCCCCGAATACGGCGGAACATGAATATAAATGAGCGAAAATTACTTTAAGGGGCGACGAGCGCATTTGGTCAATTTATATTATTTCTATGCAAAGTTTAAATTAATTTGCGTTAAGTTGCTACAGCAAAATTTCTATTTCATAGATGTTCCTCTTTTACGCTTTAGTAAAATGTAAAGAAAGTAAGGAAACTGTTTGTGTATATTCATTAATTAACTGGTGGATAAACTTGTTAAATTAAATTGTCTATATTATTATCATATCTAACTAAATTCGATGTACCGATCAGAGAATGTTTGATATTATTGTAATTAATAATGTAAATTAAATTTGCTGATGTATATTGTTCTTTTTTTTTAACCTAGAAATCAGTGAGAGTACATATTTATCTTTCTTGAAACCTGTGAATCCTTCAGAGATCAAATTATCATACAAAAATCTCTATTATATCTATTATTGTAGTAAGAAGTCTTATAGTAAATTCTACTTATGTCAATACTAGATTTCTGTATCAAGAAAATTATTTGTCAAATATAATCTTAACAAACTATTGATAGTTAACAAGTTAGACAGTATTAAAATTCAATTTAATTTTTGCTTTGAGTTGTAACTTTATTAATATTAATTTTGAGTAGATTAGTAAAATCCCCCTGAAGTTGCAACCTTTATATGTGTCTTGTTTATCTTTGTTGCTTAGTAACGACCTGTTTATCAAAAATAATTTTACTAAATATTATTATCCCCTTTAGCATTTCTCGTGTTATAAAACCAAAACTACTATAATTTTATTAATAAATATAAAATTGGTTTTAAAATAAATTATTTACATTAACTTTTCAAAATTCTTTTATATAAGATCTACCACAATATATTGCACAGACTAACTAGAAAAAATAGTAGACATTGGTCAATTATTGGTAAAATATTATAATGGAAACACTTTAATCATTCATATTAATCCTATAAATTGCGGGAATCATCTAAGTAACTCGTAATAATAAATTTTAATGCAAAATTTAGGTTATTCTCGGTATTTTATAAAAATAATGTATGTCTATGATACACAAGTCGATTTCTTACAAAAACGAAGGTGCTCTTAGTTGAATTCGCTGAATTATTTCGTGTTTGAGATGTTTTAATTTTTTTTAACTTCCACATAACAGGAATAATACAAATCAACAAATCAAATGTTATTAACTCTTTTTTACTATAAAATGAATACTATTGCACCTGGAGAAAAAAAACTTTTTTAATAATTCATGAATATCTATTTTTTTTAAATACTTAAGTAATCGATTTAGTAACCCAGATCCATTTTTTTGCTAACTTCTAATTTGTTGCTTTTAATGGGTTTGATATTTGCGTATATCTGGGGTTCCCCGAATCTCAAATTTCTGACCAATATTATCAATGATTTCTGTTCATTAATGTATTATATATATAGCTTGTTTTTCCCTGATAATTTAAAGATTGTTGTCACATACTAATTATTGAAGAATGATGGTTAATGACATGTTTCAATTTCATATAACATTTCTGTATCTGAATGCTTAGTATATTTGAAATTTTTCTTCAAATTATTGATTATATTTTATTTTTAGTTAGATTCCCTTTAATTTTTTTACGATGTTTATTAGTACATTAACTTTAATTGATTATGAATAAACAGTAAGGGTTTCCCGTAACTGGTAAATTAAAATAACTACAATATTATTATTTTTTATTACATTTTTTAATTTGCTGCTAAAGTAATTTATTATATACATATGTAGCTATTTACAGTGCTTTTAAATATTAATATTACGCAAATAAGTGAAATGCGAAAACATTTCTTAAATATAGTTGCATTTTTACATATTGTTTATTTATAAAACGAAAAACGAACCCAAAATTATATTCTCTGATTATTTTAACAAACAGAAATGAAGTATTTAGTTCTTTTGTGTGTAATTTTGATATTTTCTTTTATCAAAAGTGACGACATAATTGAATGTTTAACACCAGAAATGTGTAAAATTAACCGGTTTCAATGTAATATATCATTATGCGAACCTGGTGATGTTCTTGAAAATGTACCATGTTATTGTTGTCCTATATGTGTTACTCCAAAAAAGGTACGATTTTTTCGACTTGTAAACTATTTATTTATAACTGGAATAAGTTCATACAATATATAAATATACATTAAATAACACCTTCAGAAGTAGATAGGATAAAAGTTAGGAAGATTCGAAAGAATATTAATTTATATATTTCCCTTGTAGAAATTATATGTATATTTACAAATACTGTTACAAAATGCGAATTTATTTATTAACATTTTTTTTGTTTTAGACAAACTGTACGGATCATTAAAAACGTCAACAAAAATATGTATAAAAAAATCAAATATATTGCCATCTATTGTTGAATTAATTAAAGTAAGGGCAAACTTAATGATCGCACTATTTAACTAGCTTGTCTACATTTTTGTCTCTAATATAAAATAAAGAATTTATTGCATTACAATTCAGTCATAAATATCATTAAAACATCATGTGTTAAAGAAGTTAGTTCGACAAAATGAATTAAAAAGTGAAAAAATATATTTCTTGGAGTAATATTATATCTCAAAAAATTTCTGTGGCAAAGTATATAAAATTAGGAAGCTCCTTGTTGGAAAAATAGAAAAAATAATTCATTATAAAAACTACGGGAAATGAACTTAAATAATAATCATAGAAAAACCAAATTTCAGTATGGTATTCTTTAAATTTTTACGATTTTTTGGTCAAACCAAATAGAAGAGATTTAAAAAACTACTTCTGTATTAAACACATTATTAAATATCCATGGAGATTATCTGAATTATTAGATTTTTTATTTTCACCATTTTTTTACTGACTCAAGTATTGACAATATTACTTTTCACTTACGTGTTTTTCCAAATATATATTTTTATCCCGTTATTATCAATTTTCAGTTTTGTGAAATAAAATTGAATAATAACCGTAAAAGTACATACATACACAAGTAAATGTCCAGGCTGCTAACTATTTAAAATTCACAGTATTGTCGCTTGAAATTGATAAAAGTTAAATAATTTCAATTGGCAAAAAAATATATTTACTTTTATCTATTTATTTGCATTATTTATAGTTTCTAAGTTTTTTTTTTTTTAATAAATTTGATGGAAAATTTGTAATAAATAATTTCAAATTTTTTTATATTTTTGTTCTTCAACTTTCATAAAATATTCTAAAATGTAATTCACTCATAGTAAATTACTCCTAAGTCAATAAATCAAAACCGTTTCATAATAAAATTCAATTTTTGGATACATGCTATATATTAACAATCAACAATATGTAATCATTGATCTAAAAAATTATTTTGTAAAACCAATTCAAAATATTTTTGATCCTGACTGTCCCACCCCAACTTCCTTAATTTCAATGAATTATTTTTTGTTCGTTAAATGTTATATGTAACACCAGACTAAACTTTTTCACGTTTTTTCTTCAGGCCCAAATACTTTAAAATAAATATAACTTCTCTGGTATTGTAAAAAAAAATATTTGAAAAGAGCAAATTCCTACCCTCTTATATTAGTAAATAACTATCGGGTGCTGATAAAATGCGATTTTGAGATTATCTCTAACGGCCGGAGATAGAAAATCGTTAATACCTTGAAGTGGAGGAAAGCCGTTACAGTGAAAACGAATAAATAACGCGGACAACGATAGGCAACGAAAATCGAAAAGAAATGTAAACAGAGAAGTTATCTCAAACCGACAAAAAAGGATGCGGAGCTTTTATTGTGAATAAATGGAAATGGCAATCCATTTGAATGATAAAGGGAAAACTATTATAGTGTTATTAATCTCGGTAAAGTATTCGTTTATTGTTATTTGGGGCGTTAAAGATAAAGGGCTACAAGGATTTCGGATGAAATATTTCAGTTGTATTCAGAAAAAAAACTTTTAGTATCATCTTTTACAACACTATTTTATTTCGGATACGAACTTTACAATACATTCTGTATTCTGCTAGTAACATTTTTACTATTCTACTAAACTCTGCTATGAAGAATTTAAAATATATCAAATCAATTTATTTTGCACGAGCTATGGCTTTCAAGTCACGTCTTGACATATGACAATTCTCAAGAGTGCTCCATAAATAGGTACTTCTGAACCTTATATTTTTGTCTTTTAACATAAAAGAATACGTTTTTAATAAATTAGCTCGAAGATAAAAGCAATGTAAGGTTTTCAAGCGATCTTTTTATACCAAAGATATTAGAAATTCAATGAGGTTCGTTCAGTGAACCGGGAAAGTAATCATTTGTGCAGCACAACATTACTTATTTCTCTATTAGAGCACAACCTAATAATTTGGCGCTAAAGACATAGAGCACATGGCGAGAGACAAAGTGTAACTATTTATCTAGAGTAACTTTACTTCTATACAACGAGATTTCTTGTTAGTGAGCACAAAGCAGTACAAGCCATTTTCTCAGACGATTTAAAAAAAATACTTTTTTTGTTGAGTAATTACTAGTACGTAGGTATTAGGAAAGAAAACAATTACAATTCTCTCGACAAATAAAGAAACGATATACAGTATGTCCTTTTTAGATATAAAAGATTTTAACAACAAAAACGTAGCTAACAAAAGAAGAAGTGTGGATGCTTTCAAAATTTCTTTATACTTCTTATTTATTAAAAGTATTTAAGCGAAGATTTTAGTATGAAATTCCACTGAAAGAAACACCAATTATCTCTTTCTTAAACTGCACGGGTGCATCATATCTTCCAGATATTTTAACCACTCTCTCACAAGCTTTTGACCGATAAACAACTGGTAAAATCATTCGGTTTTGAGTATAAGCTTCTTGCAGCATTTTGTGACTTAAAATACCTGAAACATAAAACAGCAACATAATTAGTCAAAAAATATTGCAATTAAAAATTATAAGTTTCAAACTGAAACATTCTAAATCAGACCTATAAATGCACAATTTGTGAAAATTGAGTGACAGCGTTACATAAAAGAAAACATTAGTTTTATTAATTAATATGTTATTAATTTGTTGAACTATTTACCAAACTTTTAATAAAGGGGATTCTCACAGTGTATACAAGCTTCCTTGCTAGTCCACTAACATCGACATATTCTCTCAGGAGCACACCAAATCGAAAAAAGACAGGCACTTACCTCAGATTCACCCAGTATAATAAAATTCCGCAGTATCTAAAAATGTAAATCAAGTGGGTCATTCCATTAAAAAAAATTAAGTGATGTGCCTATTTTACTGTTAGACCACCCTGTATATACGAAAATAATTTTAGAATATTTGGTTTTCACCCCTCATTGACAAATAAACCTATAAGTTTTGAATAATAGGAGTTATAGAACAACGACAGAGGTTTGCCGAACCCTGTATAATTCTCCTGGAGTTTTTTCCTTTCGAACGCATATAAGTACTTTTAACTTTGAGTTGATGTTTAGTGAAGCGGTTATAAAAAAAATACTTCGAAATAAATTATTTTTTTTTTCAGTTTTTATGTAGCTCGGGATTCTGAATCCCAGCCAAGTATATAACGCTGGGCTATAAACTAAAGTTTGTTCTGGGATGGAGGCTGCGTTGGCGATATATCGAATGAAAAGGAGTGAGTGCCGACAAGCCTCCGAATGGCGATAACGTCAATAAAGCTGGATTAATTTAATACCTACATTGTTCGAAATTGTCTTGGGAAATTTCTCATTTCCACTTACACGTCACATCCAGAATGATTTAGTAAATTAAGACTATGTACTCGGACACATGAGATATTTTGCATATGCTAGAATTATCTATTATTCATTGGACAATTTTTTGTCGGTATCACTGTGTGTTATTGCGAGAATAATTTTATTTTTATTGCTGTATATTAGTCTGTCTCCTTGACTTTTCTATGTTAAGTTTGTTCTGTTAATAATTATGGATTAATACATTTAATACAATCCATTATACCATTAGGAAATAGAACTTACCTCTCCCAAAGAAGTTGCTTCTGAAGTAAAAGAACACATTAATCCGAAAAAAGCTCCATGGTTTGACTTAAGCACTGAAGAAATTTTAAAATAATTACCTAAAAAAGCTTCAGTTAAATTAACTAATCTAATAAATGCAACATTCTGGTTGAAATATGTCCCTAGACTCTTGAAAGTTGCGGAAGTCATAATGATACCAAAACCAGGGGAAAAAATGTATTGGCTTATTAGAAAAAACTCCACTCTGTCACTGCATAATAAACTTAAGCTCTATAAGCAAATACTTAAGCCTGTATGGTCCTATGGTATCCAACTTTGGGGATGTAGCAAACAATGTAATGTAGACATCATTCAGAGATTCCAGAACAAAGTGCTGAGGAACATCGTAGATGCCTCCTGGTACAGAGACCTCCATCGGGACTTGGAAATGGAAACGATTAACCAGACCATCAAAAAATTTGCTAGGAGAAGATCGACTTAATCGTCACATGATTGTTAAGGCTATCCAGCTACTTGACAACACTATATTAGAAAGAAGGATCAAGAGGACGAATCCTTTTGAGTTAGTTTAGTGCCAAATGAAAAGCAGAGCTTGTGAAGTGGACATTCCAAAATTGTGTATATAAGTATCAGGACAACCCTAAAGAACACTATTGAGTATACCTTAGATTAAGTTGAAACCCTAGTTAGTTTAAGTTAGAACTAAATTGCTCATTGGTCAGCATTGACCAGATTATAATTATGGTGTATGTATATAATACACCGTAAAGAGTATTTCTTTAAAAAAATCCATTATACCGATTGTTCCAAATTATGGTCCTTCGAGTCAGATAAGAGTATTACAGTAAATGTCGGCGAAACTTTTCAAAATATTAAAAAACTAGAAGCAGCATATGGTCTCAAGGAAGATTTATTCTTGACATACATAACAATATTACAAATAAAAGTTAACAGTATATTGAAAAGCAACTACAGCAAAAATAATATGTGAACAAATAAATTAAAAATAAAAGGAACATTTTAAAGTTTAACACTCTATAAATATTGTTGACACCATTCGAACATTTTAGAATATTTCCTTAACTTAAACATCTCTTTAGTTTTATGTATCGACTCCGACTAGCAGCACATCTTTGAAGGGTGAAAAAAAAGAAAGACAAACTACATTGGACGTGCACGAAATTCAAACCGGGCATATATTGGACACTCAAATTGCACGATAAAAAGAATAGATTGCTAAATCGAATACGGATGAAAAAATAAGACTTCCATACGTGTCACGAATATATTTGATTCGGCTTCCGAATATCTGCGGAATGTATTTTCTGATGAATAAGTATTTGAATATTATTTTTGATGTAGGGACGTTTAAGGTAGTCCATTTACATCCACAACACGCTGGAATCAGAATGGGCGTAGAACGATATTTATTTCTAAAAAAATATAAAATTCGGCTGTAAAGGCGGTATTTGTATTTCTCTTATAGGAAATAAAGGATAAGAAATATTTTAAAGTGTTCTATTTATAGCTGGAATGGATTTAAATGTGTTTTTATGGGTCCTATTCGATTTTTCTACTATAATGTTCATATGACATTAACCAATTTTTTTGTAATTTAGCCTTTCTAACGAGAATTCAACAGTTTGATGATTATACCAGGAGTTCGTACCCAAACTTAGAAGATGATAGAGGAGCTAAAAATAATGATAGCACTTCATATAAAATTTGTCCCTTAACTCCTTCGTTAACGAACTATAAGATTCAAAAATAGAAATTAAAAATGGCTTTCTGTTTACAATTATTAAACGACTTATTTGAAACGAATCAAAATTAACTATTTATATACACCATAAATGCGCACTTGCTGGCCTTATAAACAGATCTGTACTTCCCTCGTGAACTCAGGTATGGTTTAAGAAATTTGAAAACAATATTATTCTTAAGACAGAATCTTCAGATTTATTAATAAATTAAACAACTGAACTTAGTCTGTACCTTAGTTCACAATGGTAGTAGAGATTTGATGCAAAAGGTTCTCCGTTGGGATACAAAAGGTTCTTCATTGGGCTCTAATGTGGTAATATGGAATGATCAAGGAAACTCGAAATTATACCACAACAATTCTGATTAAAAAAGGCAACTAATTTCGACTTTTAGAAAGTCATCTTCAGGCTTGAAAATTATTAACAATATTACAATAGTGTAAATTAAATACAATCTTTATGTTTACAAAAGTCTAACAAACTTTGGTATAAAAATTTATATAACAAGAATGAAAGTCAATGTATTATGAAAACAAAGGTAAATTAAATGTAGTAATGAAATAAACATTATATAGTAAGAAAAATTAAACACAGTTAATAAGCAAACTTAAGAACATCAAATTTACTTTAGAAGTACTTGAATTAAAATAAAAACACAGTGAATCTAACCGTGTACGATTAGAACTATGAACCAAGGTTTGGTAAAAAACTGAATTTGTAAGAAGATTTGTGCGAAAAGGTAATTACCGAAGGAAGTTGGGGGTAAATAAGGTGTCACCACCAACTCCCAAAAAAAGAGGGAAATAAACAATTAAGATTGAGGGTAGGATCAGTAATGTCAATCAACCAAACCGCTCCGCTCACCTGAACATCCAATATTAAAGGATAAGGCAAGCCAAGTTTACCCCAAAGGTTAATATGAAAAATAAATCATGGGTACTTGTGCACATACAAAGCTGAAGAGAAACGCCACATTGGCGAAATTAGGAAAACCGAACAAAATTTTTTTAGTACACATTTGTTTAAAGCGCCAGCAAATGCACATTTAAAGGATTTGTAAATGGTTAATTTTTTATTTATTTCAAATGAGTAGTTTAATACCTATAAATTAAAAACCATTTTTTATTTATAACTTTAGAACCTTATAGTTCGTTATTTTTAGCCCCTTTATTATCTCCTAAGTTTTGGGTACGAAGTCCTGGTACATTAAAGATCTTTAAAGTGCCGTTTCCAGCTTTTTAACCTCTCCCTAATCAGATCAATAGAAAAGCTTCTTCCACTTATTAACACTCGAGAACACATTTTCTGATTTCCCATTCAAGGGTAATTGGCGAGTATGTGCACTTTGAGATTGCGTCGGACATGGAAACCGTGTGCATCGGCGTCTTGGCCATTCGACTACTTATCTAACTGATCTGTCGATAACATCAGATTTCCTTTTCCGGTTCGGACCAGTTCCAGATTTCGAGTGCCTCTTCTTTGCCTTCCGCACTATAAACCAATGGAAGTCCACCTTAATTAAATGTGTAGCCGACTTTTAGTTTGGTTTACGAGATAAAGAGAATTTAATGGATCGCTTTGTCCAATTAGAACGGTTTGATACCATAAAAAATCCTTGTATAAATCCAGATCATTGTTTATGTAATTAACAACAGAATTCAAACTGTTATTTTATAATAATAGAATTTGAAAAAGCTGATCAATTGGGTCGTTTATAAATGGCTTAATACGAGATAACTGCCATTTAGTTTTCCATTGCTATATTCCGAAAAAGCTTTCGAATAACCTTTTGAATTAAACTGTGTATGCAACTTCAATATGTCTTCCTGTACAAATAAAAGTTTTCCTATATTTCCTGCTGGTTTAAAAATGGTCGAAGTGGAAAAGGTCATTAGGGGGAATTCGGGAATTCAGAAAAGGTTTCAGTTTTAAGAAATAAGCAGTGTTCCAGTTCTCTAGAGTTTATGAAGTTATATAGTTTAATTGGAAAGAATTATCGGTCTGACTGGAGTGGGACCGAAATGAATCAGTAAAAAAAACAATTTAATTAGGGTCTTTCTGCTATCACTTAATCAAAATCAAGAATTACAATTGAAGTAGCGGAGATGCTTAGGAGGAATAAAAAATTTAATTAGTGAGGGTTAACGGAACACACGTAAAAACAATGTAAAAAATAAGTGGTTTTAGAAGAAATCTTAAGGATAATGGATAATTTCAGAATGAACTCTTTTACTACATTTTCAAGGAGGAAAATAATATTAAATGCAAATGTTTATCTTAAAAGGAAAGACTAAAATAAAGAATAACACACGTAAAAAACAATGTAAAAAATAAGTGGTTTTAGAAGAGGTGTTAAGGATAATGAATAATTTCAGAATGAAATCTTTTACTACATTTTCATGGAGGAAAATAGTATTAAATGTAAATGTTTATCTTAAAAGGAAGGACTAAAATAAAAAATAATGACTTTGTTTCTAAACGAAAACGTAATAGATATTTGTTATTATTCTAAATAAATATCGTAATACAATATCTACCTTAACTAAATGTTTATTTAAAAAAGACAAAAAAAACAAATTTTCTGTTAGTGACATTTTGATCTTTGCTCATATTTTCTTCCATTTATATTTTTTACCTATTTCTTCAATTCTTTTATTCCATATTTTTATTGGGCTCTTTCTTTATTTTTTAAGATATCTTCTATGTAATCTCAATAGTTTTAAAGATTCATCATCAGTATACGTATATACAGGGTGGGACAATTATCTGGCTAGGGTTTTATAGCACTAAAAGGAATTAAGACATCGAAGTAAAATAATCTTTACGATTGCAAAAGTTATACAAAATGCTTTATCTTTAATAAACAATTGCGATATTTTTAAATTTATCAGTCCATATATTAACTCTTGGATTGGTAGTTCAAACTATCTTTACACTAATATTTGTTTTTGAAAATCACTGCATTTCCAAGATATACAAATTTTATCATTTTTTTAACAAATTGTTAAACTTCGCAAAATATTGAAAAATTCTATTCTAACAAGAAAATAATTCTTTGGTTGAAATTCATTAAGGCACGATTTTTCGACCTTTACGTGTCATAATTATTTCACTATGTACAGGGTGTTTTAAGTTTTAAATATTAAAACTTTGTTTTTTCAAATATCATACCCTATATATTCTGCATTTAGGTTTTTTCAAAAGTTTTATTGTGATTTATAATTTTTGTTCTTCTTCTTTCTCTTTTTCAAAAAATGCATCAATTATAGTGTTAGTACAATCCGTTTGTTTTCATTTCTCATTTTTCCGTAAACGAAAAGACCTTTTATATTATTAAAATAAATGGTCCCATATTAGATCCAAAAGTAATCGTAATCTTAGACCCCGTCTCTTGACGCTGCTCAAGAGGGCGAAGTAGGTTAAAACAATAATTTAATATTGTTACAAGAAGTCGTAAATCGACTTGAACTTTTTCATGGTGAATTTCATTAGGAGAATCTAGATGTGATAGCCAAACTAAACAAAACAAAGGAGGACAATCGCGTGGAAAAACAGGCCGAGAGAGCTGGAAAAGCCGGGAAAAGTGTCTCCGCCTTCTTGAGTTTGGCGAAAGTATTAGCGCGAAGCACTCTCTGCCCCGGAAACTTAACGAAAAGCAGAGAAATCTAGGAAAACACTGTTAAAAAACAAGCAAATAATATGATAAAATCTGAGACTCCTTAAACATATTCTGTTTGGTCATTTAGTAATCTAAACAATATTTAAGATTAAATTGAATACTTATAGCTTATACAAGTTAGTCCATTATGGAAATTCATATAAATGGAAAATGTTTAAAGTAAAATGAGAGTTTCTAAGAAAATGTAATAAATTATGCGTTTGTGGATATTGTTTTCTGTTTCGTATTTATTTAGTTTATTAGTTGTTGTTTTTATCTTGTTACAGAATTTTATTGAATTAAATTTTTAATAGTGTATCTGAATCAGTAGGAATGAAAGTGGTCGTAGTATTGTTAAAGAACAAAAACAAACATGACACCCTTTAATTTTTTTTCTACAAGAGTCTTGCAGAAGTGTCATTTGCTTTCGATTTTATCCAGATCTATATTTTACTAGGCACTTCCTATTTTTTATCATATCATTTTCAAAAGGCTTGAGAAGTAACAGAGTGGAAATAAATGTTTTTTCTCAAATAACGCTATTCTTTTACCATATTTTTGGTATGTCCTGTAGATAAATAACTTTTATTAATTAAATAATCTTCTTTTTAAACTTTTAATCCAAACTTACGTTATTTTGGACCATTCAACGAAGTTCATATTTATTAATTTCCTGAAAGAACAAAGTGCTTCAGATCTTAAAAGGTTTTAAACTATTGAATAATTGAATACAAAATTACTTTTAAACTTCTTTTCTGAAAACTTTCCGGAATAGAAAAGAATGATTAGCAGCTTATTTTTCTTAGAGAGAAAATAGACAAATAAAACTTTACTATAGATTTGACTGAATTTGATGATTTTGAAAAAACATCACATTTTCAAATTAAAAAAATATATATATAACTTTTTATTTTGTAGATCAACATATGGGAAAGTATTATGGAGTTATTTGTTTTCTAAAAATCAATTTCCGTCTTCCCAAATAATTTCTTAACGTCTCGTCGTCTTGATAGTCGGAGCATTTTTAGAAAAACCTATGAGTATGAATTATGGCTGGAATATCCTGTGACGTTTCACATGAAGTTAATTTAATAAGAGTTTACTTTCATGTAATGAAAGCGTTAAAAGAAATGTGTCTGAAATAGGTGAAATCCAAACTCTCTGGAAAAATAACTCTGTAAGACTGCTCAGGTTGTAAAAAATCTTGAGCTTACTGCGGTTTCAAAAGACAGTCAATGGATGGATGGATGGATGGAATTGTCGTTATGTTGTAGTTTTTTGTCTCTGTAGTAAATCTCAGATAAATTAAAAACTTTTCAGGTACGGCGAAATGTGTCTTAAGTAAAAAATTTTACTCAAACAAACAAAATAAGAAAGATTTCATTTTTGAAGAACATTAGTTTGGACTAATTAATTCATTAAATAATTTTTTCTTATTTTAATATTTATATACCGACGTACTGATTATTATAATTTTTAAAACTTTCCAGAAAAGAAGTTTAAATTAATTTTAGTTAATTATTTAATAGGTAAATATCTCATAATCGACATAATGGTTTTTGCCTTAATACATATAGTTTTTAAATGACAAAGGGTTTTAAATTTAAAAAACAGTTTGATTTCAATTAAGTTGCGAATGAACACTAAGTTCAATAGATTAGATTTGTAAAACTAAATGTAGTTAATTTGTAAATTTCATTTAATAAATTCATATCATATGAAAATGTTTGGTAAATATCTAATATAATACAAATTAGGTTTAATTTTAGTGCAAATAATCCTATAGCAATTTTGACACTGAAAAAGGAAAAGCTAATTTATAAAACAAATATATTGTTACTATTATGATTTATAGCTAAATTTATTGTAATTAATGAAAATGATCACAAAAGTTAATAAACATATCTTAATAAAAACTATTATTATTACCATAAATATTATTATTATTAATATTATAAACAATATTATCATTACTATTATTATTTACATTATTATAAATACTATTATTATTAACATTATTATTATTATTATAATCAAAATAGTATATTAAATTTTGAAGAAAAATTATGTAAAACAAATTAAAGAAGAAAATTTTGACATTCTATAAAAATTAATGGGACTACATGTTAATTAAAATTAAGGATATTAATATGATTTTATATGAATATTAATTTTATTAAATGCCACCTCATAAAATATAGTCATAAGTTGGTGTTAATTTTAAAATTTGACATCCTCTCTTCCATTTTAGAATCTTTGTGTAAGTATTAAAAAATGATAGTTTACTTTTATGTTAAAGAAGAGAGTAATACAAACTTTTGAAAAATATTTAAAAATAAATTTATTTGCTTCTTTCAATTTGGACATTGTTTCCTCGCAATTTTTCTTGCATCGTTAAATTGCTTAAAAGTGCAAAAAATCGAAAGATAGTTTTATTATTGTATATTATATCAAATTTAACCTCAAATTTTCATAAAAAAGTAAAAGTGGTTAAAACACTATGTGTTTACTTTTGGATTTGAGTGACACTGTATGTTTTTCAACTTTGTTTGATAACATAAGCCAATTTGGAGTTGCCATAGAAAAAAATTCTTTGTAGAAGATACAACATATGACATCATCGGCATTCACTAAAATATTTAGAATACTGAAGAGAATTTGCCACTGATTAAAACTCGCTAAAAAAACGAACTATTTAGGTACCTATTTAATATTGGAATCATTGATATTTATACAAATAGACCACTTCTTAAATCTCTTGAAGAAAAGCGTTGTTTTATGAAACTTACAAGCTCTTGTTGACGGTTTAAAGACAGTTGGTCGAAATAATGTAGAAGTTTTAGATAGAGTTCGAAGCTCCTTCCGGCAGAGATGTAGTGCCTGTTTCGAAATGGGAGGAGGGCATTTTGAACATTTTATCTAACATTCTTTCTTTTGATTTTGTTTATAAGTTTATATCGTTTGTTTGTAAATAATAAAAATAATGTGTAAACGCAAAATGCTTCAAAGATAAATAACTCTCTGTATATCAGAAACCATCAAATTGCGGACCCATGTTTTTAAGACTTTATGACTTATTTTGGTCATTACTATATCTTGTTCAAATATTCGATATTTTTTTAACACTCTGTATTGCAGTAAATATTTTTAAAAAAACTCGTCAACAGAGAAAGTAGGTCAATTATTTTAATAAAACTATAAATATTTTTCGCTATTTCTTCTTTAAATTATACTTTACAAAAAGCATATAATTAATTAAAATTACGTGTTTGAAGTATTGTATTGCAAACTTTCGAAAGATACCGACTTAAAAGTGCGAAGTTAATTTAATAAAAGTTTAATTCCCGTAATAAAAGCATTAAAAGAACTCGAATAAAGAACATATATACGTCTGTAGCCAAAGAAATCCTAGTTAGAACTAGCCGTCTCGAAAAATCTCTTCTATAGCGATGACATCGAGACATTAAACAGAAAAACCTTCATATAAGTAAAAACTTCTTGGTAGATAAATCGCCGAACTGAACAATGGTGCAGTGTCGGGAAAGAATTTTCAAAGTTTCGAAAACTAAAACTTTCTTTTTACTCTGTTAGATGAAGTGTACGACGTAGCGGTAGTGTCATGTAGCCGTCGCAGTTCTTTGAAATTGCACACGCTCCTTTGAATTTTCCCCAAGAAACGAAACACTTCATATTTTGGAAATGAAAATTGCTACAGACCGGCTACTCTAAAAAGTCCAATCACATTAAAAACATTTGAAACTTATTTACCGCAGTAAGAAGTTCCTGAAATATCAGTAGAGATTTTCACAAAGTGTCTATTCAGGATTGTATCGAATAACATCATCTTGAAATGGTTTAGTAAATCCGCCTTCTTATTATGTAGGTTTCTATTAATAAGCTTAAATTTAGTGGCTTTACTTAAAGATATTCGAACATCGGTTCTTCTAATATTTTATCCGTTCTGGATATAGGAAAATTGACTACTTTGTAGGCTTAAACGCCGAAGACAACGATACAATATTGTGTGAATTTATGTTTTTGAATATCAAATATACATTTAGTGTTTATATACTAGTGCCGCAATAAAAATATAATTTTTTAAAATTATATGGATGTTCTATTATTATTTCAGTTCTCAGACAAGTCAAATATGATAGCAATATTGCCATGAAATTCTAAAAATTAACTGTATTCAAACTGCTATATAAAGTATATTAATGTTTCCTCTTGTAAGAAATTCGAGTTGAAATATGATTTCATTTGGAAACCTACATGGTGTAATGAAGTAGTATTATTACTCTCTTCCTTCTGTTCGAGCTTTATTAGCAAAGTTGTTTTAATTCCTGCAATTTTCCGAGAAGCACGGTAGGAAAGGCCTGCATAAGTTTCGGCATTCTGACAGAACCGAGACTTCATCTCATTCGCCTTTAGTTTAAAGTGAAACCTAAAACTGCACCATGAAATTTTAAATGAGGCGTTCAACATTTCCTGGGAAGTCACACTTTTCTTTTCATAATGGATGTACTTAGAACGCGGAAGTTAGGAACGTACACGTAGAAATGTGTAATTATTTCAAAATTAAAAAAAAAATGCTCATTTGGAGAAAAAACAGTTAATAACCTTTGTTGCAATGTTTTCCGATTAATCACCAAGTTTAATAGGTCAGTTTGTAAACTTAAAAGTAATTTATCTGTAAATTTTATAAAGTTGCATGTAATATGGCAGACAGAGTGGACCAAAAGTCTGGAAACGGCCAATTATCTCGTAGATTGCTCGTCCAAATTCTACAAAATTTGGGATAAGCCTATTTCGAGATACGGATATTCCATATTTGACATTTGCAATATTGCTAGATTTGCCGTTTCTCTGATATTATTAGTCACTTTGGTTTTTTAAATACATCATCCTGTATATTCAGTCATTTTTGGAATCTTCTCTTCAATACAAGTTCAACCATATGTAATACTTACGATTTTATCTAGTCTAGAAGATCTTACATAAACTGAGAAATGTGGTAGACGCATTCTACCATCGATTCGGGTGCTGTAAACTCACAAATGGAGCACATTTTGAACACTTGATTAAGTAATCATTATTTTAAAAATGTTGTAATCTTTTAATTGTTACGTTTTAATGTAGTTGAAAATTGAAAAAATATTGAGACAATTAGGCGTTGCCAGACTTCTGTTTTATTTATTTAAGACCTTCTAAAGTACATAAAATCATAAATGTTACATAAGGCTGAACTCGTATGGAAGAAAAGATTCCAAAAATGACTAAATATACAGGGTGATGTATTTAAAAAACCAAAGTGACTAATAACATCAGAGAAACTGCAAATCTAGCAACATTGCAAATATCAAATCTGGAATCTTCGTATCCCAAAATAGGCCTATCCCAAATTTCATAGAATTCAGACTAGCAATTTATGAGATACTTGGCCGTTTCCAGACTTTTGGTCCACTCTGTATAATATTAATTTAGTCACAATGTTAAATTAAATTTTGAATTGAAGGATAAAACTAGCATTATATGAAGTTATTAAATTTCAAATTGCATTTCAACGTAATTATAAATAATGCTTTGAGAACTAATTTGATATAATTAAATTAGTTATATTATATATTTTTAAAATTGTTTCTATCATGATTTATAGGGAATCTTATTAAAATTATAGTAAATTTAATAAATCAAAAATGAAATTTTAAATGAGCCGTTCAACTTTTTTCTCCAAAGCCTCTCCTTTATTTCATAATGGATGATATACTTATAACGCGGAAGATAAGAACATATACGTAGAAATGTTTAATTATTTCAATTTTTTTATAAATAATCTACATAATATTTTCATCTAAATGGTTGTGTTAAGAAGCAATTGTCCTAAATTAAAAATGCTCACATAGGGAGAAAATAGCTAGGAACCTTTGAATATTTCAGAAGGTTGTATCGAGGATTCTCATTTTCATCTCCGGTTACCGACAACTACAAGAGGAACGTATATCGCTGTGGTCCAAAGAGAGGAAATTGGCTAGCGCATTCCATTGCTTATCCCTCAAACCTCGTGTGCCTTTTAGCTCAATTCGGAGCATTAGTCCATACGCTTTAAGGTTAAAACTAGATCCAATCGTTAAAAATATTACAAAACACACTTCAATGGGATCGTCTAGTAATTATATTAAATTGTTTTGGTGTGTGTAATAACCTTGCCTAGTTTATTCATAAGATTAGATAAATCTCTGAGAATGCAAAACAATATTTACTACCCCAAATGATTATCAAATGCGAATAAATTTATGAAATATTAAACGGATTAATTTGAAAAAATGTACTGTTTTGTAGCGGGCATTTTTTATCAATAAATGTATAAAAACATCTAAACATTTGTCTCGGGGAGTTTAACACATTACGAAACTTGGTTATTGGAAATTAAAAAGGGTAAAGAAAAATATCAACAAATTTATTTATTTATAACAACAACTAATTGAAAATATTAGGGCAACTTAAATCTAAATAAATCTAAATAAATAACACATTTATCCGCAGGGATAGGCATGATCACGTCTGGATCTCTCCAGTTCTTTAATTTGACTCAAAATTTCTTTTTATTATTTTTAAACCAAGAAAATATCAATGCTTAATAATTTTTATGACTATAAGAAAAATATTTATTTAATATCCGCTCGCAAAATTGTCTCATAACTTTTGATCACGTAATATTAAATAAATAGTAGATGGAAATTGGAAAATTTTAAATAAAAAAATACGTTATGTGGCAATATTTAAATTCGATCAGTGAGCCAAATTAATTTGTCATATATTTGTCAAAAATGCAAAAGAAAATTTATATGGGACATTTCTGGGATTTTCACTAGAATTTTTTTCTCATTATTATAAAGGTATAATTGATTGAAATAAAGAGATTCAATTAGTTTTCATAAATGTCGAAGAATTATCTGAAGAATTATTAGGTGCAAAAAAATTAACGAAAGTAGAGACAGTAATAAATGAATAGCAACAGCAATGATTTTAGGAAGGAAAGGAAAATCAATGAAATCTCAGAAAGAAGCAATATGAAAAAAGAGTCTAAACAATGGTAAAAGAGGCACGTGATAGTCTTAAAGGGAAAACAATTAGTGGGCATAAAGGTCCTAACATATTATGGAGTTCATTTTTCCGACTCAATTAAAATGCACCATAAAGACTTTTTTAATGGTTTGAAAATGTAACAGTTCTTTAATATATTGTTACATACTAAACAAAATTAGAAATCATAAGCTTTTCTAACTCGTCCTATCTATTTTCCCTTCTTTCACTGACTACTTTTTGATATTTATTAATAAATCGAATTATTTATTATTATATGTACATTTCAACAAGAATATAAATTCAATGGTTTGGGATATGTATAACCAGAAGCGAATTCAGCCAATTATAACTTTCCTTTCGTATCATTAGAGAGGCTGTGTATACCCTTGACTAAAACTTCTGTTTCCTCAGAAATTTACCAAGTTCCTTGAATAGAGTTCATCAATAAAGTTATCAGGCCCATCAACTAAACTCCCAACGACAAACGATGTATGCTTTCTCGGACCGTCCACCGAAGAAGCCGAGATCATCGTCTTCAGGAGATGACTCCGAAGTCGTTAGATTTATATCTGTTAAGGATGCGGGCCTAAATGAAATGGACATTGGGCTTTTCTCGCCCCGAGCCCTTTATGGCTCGCTATCAGTTAGGACTTGAGGTCTTGCGGGATTTCACGGAGAATTATTGTCCGGTTTTTAATTCGATTCCGCCTATGCAGCGACTTTTCTTCTTTTATCGGATCCTCACTTGACATATTGGGTAATTAGTAGCAGTGACATTTACTGGATTCGTTCACTTTTTTACGTGTCCCACATGCGAATTTCTTTAACAAAATCGGCTTTATTTATTTTAAAAATAAATGTAGCTGCAAAAATTAATAGGATAAGAAATTTAAAATCACAATTGAAAATAGTCTGAAAATTATGATAATAATATTGTGTATTAAATAAAAAGATCTGACGTGTCTATGTGCATATACAATGTAGGGTGTCGGCGAAAATAATGTATATTTTATGTAGTATGTAGAATGAAGCATTTGCAACAAAATATTCTAGTAAAATTTTTTTGGTTTCATCATTAGTTTGACCAAAAATTCAGTTTGACTATTTACTTAAAAATCTATACGTGGGAACACCTCACACTTTTAATTAAAATATGTGTCATGTAACCAAGGAATATCTACCTAATGAATCATAAAATTGTGTTAGTTTGTAAAAGAATCAGATCGTTTATCGTTTGATAAAGTAGTTTCAATAATTCAGTAAAATTTACATTTTATTCAAATCAAAAATATCACGAAAAGTTAATTAATCTAGTCCGCTTTATTTTAAATAAGCGTCCCAAAGACTGTGAAAAACGTGTAGTGGATTACCTAAAAAAAGTAGTGGTTGAAATCGTTCGGATCGTGTAATAATTACCGAAAAACATTTTTACTCCCTGTAGTCGACCATTCTAAATATCTAGTGGGTACTAAAATAAAAACTTATTTTTAGGACGTTGAAAAACCGTTGTTTATACATGATTTAGTTATCGGTGTTGCCGGCTTTAGTTGCTTTTCGATAAATAATATTTGGAATAAATGTATGTCATTTTTATTCTGCATACGTTTTTATACCTCATCCATAAATATGTGCATTATTCTCGCTTGTATAACATAATTATTTAGTCAATTTTTATACCAATATTGGTCAATTTTAAAAAAACAATTTTTCATATCTTGTATGTAAAATAAGGAATAAAAACACTTGACGAATCTCTTTTTAATTAACCTAGTTTTTCGAGGAAATCAATATTCAGTATTTCATCTTGTTCGACGAGCAAAATTCATCGGCACCTCATCATTGAATTAGCCTTAATGTAGGAGCTCCTTAATGGCATTAATAGAGGCAATATCGGATAAAAGGACTTACGCCCGAAATCCAATCAGATGTAACTTGATTATTTCAATTGAAAGAAGCCATACGACGTCGTAACGGACGTTGATTGAATGCAACAATGGCAATGGCGCCGAATGTGCCACGTTTGTACCTTTTCGGATATAGCACTTTCCTATACTGACCTCCTTTAGACGCTATCTTGTCTCTGTTTTATTGAGAAAACAAAGCTCGGTCCTCAAGAAATTCTACAAAACTGGTAACTCCAGTTCGTTTTAAAACCACAGAAAATATCAGATTCGAAAAGGAAAAAGGAAGTATTACGGCTGATGTTAAAAGTTTCAATCTAAGTGAAATAGTTAGTTGGTCGACCTAAAAAAAATATAATAAAAAGTAATATAAGTTACTGGTTAATTACCGAACTAGTTTATTATTGGTATATAATTTTTTCTTAAAGACCCTTATTCGGATAATATATTCATCAATTAAAGTTTTTTTGTTCGTTTTTTTATTGTTATCAATAGGAGATTAGATTGTCATTGGATTATACATTTTTTCAAAGTTGATAAAAACGTTAAAATATTTATTAAAGTATATGGAAGTATACAGGGTGTCCGCGAAAATAATGCATTCCTTTATGGGGGAGGTATAAAATGTGCTATTGATTAAAAAAGTCTTATAACATTTTTTTGTAAAGTCAACGGTTTTCAACAAAAAAATAACATTGATTTTTGTATACCTGGTATGATATCTACAGTAAATTTACTAAAGCCGACAACGCCGCCTATTCTGAAGCGCCACGAAAAACAGCTGATATCTGGCTTTAATAGGTCAGTGGGTTGGTTTTATGCAAAGAAAATCAGGTGTCTTGTTTTTATTGTATTCGATGATAGCTAATCGCAGTAAATACGAGTAAAAAACTTTTATTTTTGTAATAGATAAGAAATAGTGCTAACAGCTGACTTTGTATCTTGAGAATTTGTTTAAAGTGAACTTATTTTCTTGCAATTTAATTGAGAAGTACTATCTTTATTTTAGAAATAATGACCTTTGAAATGTTTTGATTTTTGATTTTGATAAATGTGGAAAATTTAATTAGACTAGATACACAAAATAACTTACCATAACGTCAAGCTACATTTAAGGCATATCGAAAAGTTTAGGTTCAGCGACTGCGATATTGTTTATAAAAAATGTTCAAAATGGTTTCCATTTGCACGCACACACGCATTAACGCGGCGAACCCAATTTTCATTAATATCATAATTGAATAAATTATGACGAATTGTATCGGCTGCTGCGAAAACGCGATTTCGTAGTTCATTCTCTGTTTCAATCTCAGGACGATTATCATACACGAGGGACTTCATATGACCCCAGAAATAATAGTCCATGACATTTAAATCAGGCGATCTTGGTGGCCATAAAAATGGTCCATTTCGACCAATCCAACGGCGAGGATAATGATCGTCAAGAAATAATTTTACAGCTCGAGCAAAATGTGGTGGTGCGCCATCGTGTAGAAACCACATGTCCTGACGAATGTTCAATGGCAACTCTTCTAGTAACCCTGGTAAAACATTTTCCAAAAAGTTTAAATAGCTATCTCCACGTAACTGTCTCGGTAATTCGTATGGTCCTATCAAAGTATGTCCAATAATACCAGCCCACATATTAATGGAAAATTTTTGCTGGAAGTTTGTTCTACGCGTTGCGTGTGGATTATGATCATCCCAAATATGGCAATTGTGGAAATTCAAAACTCCCTGTCTCGTAAAAGAAGCCTCGTCTGTACATAATATTTCAGAAGGAAACAAAGGATTTCTGGTTGTTTTATTCTGAAACCATGTACAGAATTGTAGTCTCCTTGCAAAATCACCTTGATGCAAATCTTGCACCCGTTGAATGTGGTACGGATGTAATAGTTGTTCTTTTAATGTTCTGTGTACACTAGTTCTACCAACATTAACTTGCCTTGCGACAGATCGTACACTCACTGTGGGATTTTGGGCAACAATATCTAAGATATCCTCCTCCACTGCTAATACACGATCCGTGCGATTTCGACCACTAGTTTTTTTAGGAATTACACTACCGTTTTCCAACAATCTTTGAGACACGGAAACAAAAGTACGACAGTTTGGTTGCCGCCTATTTGGGTATCGTTCATTGTAAAGTCTTACAGCAACACGACTATTACCCTGTGATTCACCATAAATAAGTAGCATATCGTGGTACTCGCGAGTTGAAAAAAATGCCATCTTAATATTTTTACATTAATTTGTACCATAAGCACCTAGATACACCTCCCAACGTTAAAACTGGCAGTGGCATCTAGTAAGTGACTAATTACTTATGCTTGTGACTACCAAAATATTAAAAAAAAAAAAAAAAAAAAAAAAAAAAAAAAAGAAAATAGTTCCGATTCTTTCTATCTTCGCGGTGTTGTCACGTTGTGATTTCCGAAGGAAAGTTTATTGATCATTTTTGTGAAAACTATTGATGTTAGAAAAAAAAATTATTAGAATTTTTTGTTGCTAATAACACATTCTACCAATCCTCTAAAGGAATGCATTATTTTCGCGGACACCCTGTATTTATTAAATTTTTATAACAATTGTGGCCTGCACCGTGCGGCCTTTTAAAATGAGCAGTATTTAAACCGATGAATCACTCAAAATTTTTACAACATTAATAAATGTACTTTTAAGAAGTATATAATTTCATAATTTAAAAATTATCTTATTTATCTCAGGTACAAAAAAGGCTCAATCTTAAAAATGTAGTGCTATACTCTTTTAAAAAAATCTTTGAAAAATCCAAGATTATTTTCAATAATTTGCAATTGATTGTATCTTTGCATTATTTTCTATTGTAAATTATTGTTATTTTCGTAAATTGAAAAAATAAGCGCTATCATATTTTCAAAAATATAGATTTTCGTATTTAAATGGTGGATTGGTACTTTTATCATAACGAAAAAACTGAAAAAAAATTTTAAACGACCTTTGTTCTAATTTAACCGACTCTCTCATTTTTACCATTTATCAGACAAAAAGACTAACCTTATCAAACAATTAAAATTCAAATTATATATATTTTTCTCACAAATTACATTTTTAAGATGGATCCTATTTCGGCACTCATGAAATCTACAATTTGAGAGCCTATTTCTTGAGTTCTAAAATAAAAAACTATCATTTTTTTTATTTCAAAATATTTTTTTTATAATTCATTTCAGAAATTTACATTTTTGGATGGTGATAGTGTCGTTTAAAAGCACCTAATTAGGACCTGCTTTTAGCATAATCAAATTTTCATGTGATTCAAAGTCGTGGTGCAGTTCGATTGATCTAAATTTTCGCTGAAACTTTACAAACCAAGAAGGCGCTATTCTTTTACAAAACAGAATCATGATCTTTGAAACACCCAGTATTCGATTCGATAATCATTCCTATATATAAAGGTTTTCTAGACTTTTATGAAGGTATTTTCTAAATATTATAAAACTGTTATTTTTATTTTGAATTAATTACTAATTTGTCCCTGTGAAATTCCTCTTTGGTGTTATATCAGTTGATAACGATTTTTAATCCGTTCTATTTTGTCTAAGCTTTTGAAATGATTATATAAACAAGTCGCTGTTACAATACTATCTATGTTAATTCACATTAAGAATTACATAAAGAGAGTCCAAATTTGATCATCCAATTTAAATTTAATTCGGCTTGATTCTTACTTTCAGAATGAATTGATGATGAGGTAACTGTGAATGGAGCTTGATACACGACAATATTAACATATTGTTTGTAGAATAAAATGAATGAAACACTGAATATTTTAAAGAATAGGAAATAAAGTCTTGAGGAGCTGAAGTTAATTTCTGTGACTTCTCACAATTGGATTGTAAAAAAGAGTTTAACCATAACAATTTCTAAACAACGAAATAGCTTCAAGTTAACATTATTCAAGCAATTGGAGAAATCAAACAGATGTCTGCAAAAATGTGATCAAAAGTTTAAGGAAAGAATATTAACCTACCAAAGAAGATTGGATATAATTATAAACCGCAATATTTATACTAAAAATTTAAAGTGTTTTATATATTTCATTATTAGGTAAATTGAATCGGAAGGTTAAATTTGGATACCCCTTATTACAGTATTTTTCTATATTATTTTGATCTATCATATATTTCTATATTAAATAATTATGTATATAAAACCGGTAATTATTTTTTGCTTAATTTATTACGAAGTTGTCCAATATAACTTTCCTGTCGATTAAACTTTCCAAAAACAATTAAACTGCAGTTAATTAGATCAAACGGGCTTTATCTTTTGAGTAATTAATTTCGTAAATTAACTTTACAAATATTTGAAACAGATGTTAATGGTTACATGCTCTAAAATTTTCATCCGATTATATTTTATGTGCGAAAATTAATAATTAATTAATTAATTTACATAAATCAGTAAAAGGGGAACGTTATTAGGTACGTGAAAAAAAACTTTTTTTAAATAAAAAGACTGTTCGTTTTTATGTCTATTAGTACTTTATTGAAACACAATTTTTACGGTGTAATAGTTCTAGCCGGTATGCACAATTACTAGCTGACGCAGTATTTGCTGTGTTTCAGTGGATGGAATGATTTATTGGAACATGTTGAATTGAAATATTGCGTAATGTATGCAAATAGTTCTCTGTGTACGGATTGATTAACGTCATCTCTTTAATTTATCAAAGGGCGATTAAAGTCTGACACTGGAAACTTCTATTAAAAATTTTCATATTTTTTTAGTTATAAATAAGTGACGATTACGCAGTGCTACTACTAATTTGGCTCTGAAATGTTTGTTTTTTTAACACGTCCTTTTGATAAAGTATTGTTTGTACCGGGTCTAAAGTAATAGTTGCAAGCATTGCTTTCAATGCTTCAAATTTGGATTTATAGAGCATGTTGTATAATAATATAAAAGCCCTTATTTTTTTTTACTCTTTTATAAAATAAATAAGTTTCCGACTAAAATTATTATTATTTGATAATTACAGACTGAGCGCAATCAGATAAAGTTAATTAGATGCGCTTTTTAGAGGAGGGGTGTAGAGAAATGATAAACATATAAAAAATGAATATTTTGTGTTCGTCTGTTTTCATGAATTTGTTTTTAGGAGAAGTGAGTACAAATTGAGACATTTATTTTTATCCGCTATTATCCGGGTAATTTTCTTACGGAAAAACACAAAGCCTGATGTACCTTATTCGGCAATAAGACCCAAAACCGTCTTTTTTGTTTCAGCTAAATACATTGTAACGAAGTCTGAAGACGGAGTCGAAACGGCGAAGTCGACCTTAAAGCTGACTCTCAAAAGGGGTGATTTACTTGCCCGGTTCGAGTGCAGGGTCGAGAGCGACGCACTTGAGCAGCCAATCATATCTTGGGTTCAATTCGATGTAAACGGTGAGTTTTCAGTTTTTAAGCTTTGATTTTCTTTTTTCTAAGAAGGGCAAACAGATTGGGCTTTCATTCTTAAGAGCACCCTTGAGAACAAAAATATCCTGTGGGAGTGAAATCTTAATTTTTTCTTTCTCTTACGATATTATTAACCAATCAAAGCGTGCATTGCTTTTAAAAATATCGAACTACACCAATAAATAAATTAACTATCAGTGTTTATTAAATTAAAATTATTTTTTTACATATTCATTATCAATATTCATTTTCTGCAATACATATGATTAGTTGTTGTTAGATTTGTTTTAGTAACTTCAACATATTGCGTACATATTAAGTGTTATTAAAATTATTAAAGCTTGATAAAAATTTTATTATGGCAAAATAAAGAAACTTCATGCCATAAAGCTATGCAAAGTTTATTATTTACTGCAACAGCACTGAAACAAGGGCATAAAACTTAAAACATAAAAGCTTCTTTAAAATAGTAGACCTATACAAAGCTTTATAATGTATCTACATTAAAAAGTTTATATTTTTGGAAATTAACTTTCGGTTAAGGAATACAATTTTGACTGATAGTTATTTAAGGCTCATCTTCAAGCTTTCTTGTAACTATATTTTGTTAGAGCTTAAAAGTTACAGTGTTTTATAAAACATATTTTATTTACTCCCTTTGGCGTTGTGCTCAAGTTAAATTGATTTTTCAAGGCTTATTTTTTGAACTTTGTGATCAAAGATTTAGAATGTAATTTCAATATATTTTTTCTGTAAAAAAATCCTTAATGTTAGGAAGCATTTTTTGAAAGAGATTTATTTACACGTTTCTATTAATTTGTTCTTTTCAAAATAAAACAAAACTAAATTCACCCTTAATAAATTAATAATTCACGCGTAGAATCCCAACAATCTTTGAAATGTTTAAATAGAAAACCAATTGACCTTAAATCAGTGGAAACTACCGTCCAAGATAACTTGACCAATTGACCTTGAATTTTTTTTTTGGTACAACTTTGTCGATACTTCTGGGAACAAAACCTAAAATATACTATCCAGTCGTTTCGCAAAGCGCCGTTCCGACAAAGTTCTTTCCATAAATACAGGCCATAAAGTAAAGTTTCTCTGTAGCCCTCTGTGCCCGATGATGGTTCTTCTTTCTCATAGAAGCTTTATGTTATCAGTTGTAAATAGTAGACGTGGTAGCCAAAATAAACCGCTGTGAATTCATTGATTGAGTTGAAACCCTTGCCTATTTTTTTTATTTACTAAATTGATTTTTTTTTTAAAATATACAACTCTTTCAAGATGTCATCCTATCACATCGGACGTACCTCAGGGAAGTGTGCTAGGACCTCAGCTTTATATAATTTATGCTTTAGACATAACCGTATCAGGGAACCAATTGTGGCATCCCAACACCTAGTTCTTCAATATACGGAAAACTAAAATCATCGAGATTATTATATTAGCTTAAATAATATTCACAACTAGACCAGTTTCATTTCCAAGTAGAAGTACTTACTAGAATTAATATTGTCATGGTCACCCTATCACAGTACGAACCTGGGTCATGCGGTAATAAAAGGGGTTTATAAAAATAAATCAGCAAACAACAACTTTACCATGTCTTAGATTAACGGAGCCTATTTTGGATAAAGGCGCGGTTTCCCTGAGTGCGTAAGAATGAAGTAAGAGACCAGCTGCTCTTCAGGAGACTCATGGCTCTTAGACACTAGGCAAACATTCCAGTGGCGTACAGGCAGCGACACGAGAACCGCGGATTTTACTACCCCACAGTCGAATACTGCTTGAATCCCCAGACCACTGAATCTCTTGATGAGAGGTTACTCCCTTTTTATATTATTAGATTTACGACTTAATTAGTTATGATATCGTGTAACATAGGTGTATTTACAAAGTTATATTTATGTTTATGTTTACGTGCCAGTTCACCAGGTTAATAACATTCCTAAATTGACTCTACTGAAGCCTATTTGTCTAGCGCCATTTTGCATGTAAGAATATGCATATTCAGAGGAAATATTTGATCTCAGAAATGAATCTATGTGAACGTAAGAGAACAGGTTATCAAGGAATAAGAATATATTGCAATTTTGGTATCTGGTCAGATATTTTTATTCTTCTTCTGTTACTCCTTAAAATTTTAAATCCTTTCAAATTCTGTATACTAAAGCTTATATGGGCTTGTGGAACAGAGTTATGGGGCTCTAACAAACCATCACTTGTAAAAATCATCCATGTTTTCAGCTTCACATTACTTAATTTAAAAACCTCCATTCTTGGTACCTCCACATTGTTCTGGTAAAATATTGCTAGTCGACGATAATTATATTGTGAATTCCTAGTATTATTTACATATTTTACGTAGAAGTTGTCCCTTTGAACTTTTTTGAGTATCCTCTTTGCTACGATACTTTATGATATCGGGTCGCATAGTCGGTTTCACGATAGCAAAAACGGCGGTATAGGAGAAAATGTGATATCTGATATCTATGTAAAATGACGCTATAAAAAACTATGTTGCATTAACTGCTTTTATTGTTAAAACTCTAAAGTACATATCAGATCAAGACAATGCAGCATAAAATACTTTGTGCATGATCGTGTGAAAAATCCTCTTCCTAATAATTTGAAATATCGAAGCTGATATATGTAGTACATGCTTTTTTATTGTTTTGTAGGTATACTTCATACAAAAGTAAAATAATTGCATATTATCGAATTGAAAAATTTACTGAACAGGAATAAACACTGTACGCGAGGCGTATCATACTGGGTGTGTTCATGTTATGGGCCACTGTAAAAACTTCCGCTCTCACAGAAAACAAAAAATTAAATTGAATACCCTGTATATTTTTTACATATTTGGATTTTACAGGTTCAAATACGTACTATTAAATGTTATTTTATACATAGTTTTTCCAAACTTTTTAAATATTATTTTTTAAGTCTTTCTTTAAATCTAGGGAGATTTTAATTTTTGTCTGAATTAATGTAGAACCTTAATTTTGGAAATTACATACACTCATAATAAGGAAATGTTTTTTTTCAGTATTGGCATTATGTTATGATGAAGTGAAATGAGCAACCCTTATTTCATTTTATTTCAGAACTTTTTATGGAAATGAAATTTATAAATTCTAAATATTTTTTGGAAATCCTGTTTGATTCCTTAACTGTTTTCTCTTGTTTTTATTCAGTAAAACTAATAGTTTTTAAACAAAAAACAAATCTCAGTAGCATTATTGTTTATATTTATTAAGCGAAGTAACATAATAGAAAAGATGAAAAAATAAAATGTAAAGAACATAACATAATTTATAATAACATATTGGTAATATTGAAAAAATCTCAGAATTACCTCTGTATACAATCACCATAATTTCAAGATTCAATATTAAGAACGATTTTATAAAAAACTAAAATCTTAGTTATAATTCCATCTTTTCGGGGGTGATATCACTTTAGGATTGGAGCTGAGAAATTTTTTTTACAGGAAAGATCATATATAATGGTCAACGAGGAAATTTTTTCGCATGAAATTAGAAACACCTTGTATATTAATCTAATTTTTAAAGTATTAAACTTCTAAAGGACTTCGTATCTGTATATAAATAAAATGTAACTCTTTATAATTCGGTTTCATATGAAAATATCCGAAACATTGCAGCAAAGCAAAAAAAATCTGTTGAAACTAAAAATCATGTAAAACCAAGGTAAGTTCAAGGTAGAGAAAAAACTATAATGAAATAAAGTATTCAGTAATTAAATTGAATCCATATGGCAAAATATAATTTCTTGTTTTGTATACACACATATATTTTAAAGAAATTTTATTTCTTATTCTACAGAGGTACAATTTCAGCAGCGAATATTTAAGATCCTTTATACTATAAAGGTTTGTTCATTTTTTTAATTTAACAAAATTACGTTCAAAGAGAAGTTATTTTAAATAAAATTATGTTCGTAATTTTCCATACAATATTTATTTCATATTTCTTTTGAGGTATTAATGATTCACTTGCTTATTCAATACTTCAAATACGTACAACATAACCATAAAGTTAACTCTTCTCCAAGTAACTCCCCTATTAGAAAATATTTAAGAAAATGGTACAATTCCATTTGATAAAGCACATTTTAATTAAAAAAAATATTACAAATGGCAATAGACTCGAATCTGATTGAAAAGAGTTATTAGTGTTCTATTCAACAGTATAATTGAAAATTTGCTGTATTAATTTTGTTTTCAAAATGATCGCGATTGTTGTAATGAATATCAGATATTACCACGTGAAAGTCATACCCAATATTCTTCAAAAAGTTAATATTTGGCTAGAATATTGGGTAACCATAAAACGGATCTAATATTTATTTAACAATATCTATAATTATTAGAAGCGAAACCACTAATAACTGAAATCGTAGAAGCTAGCTCAATTTAATGGATAGACTCCTGCTCATTTTGCAACAAATGTAAGAAATTATTAAAATGCTGCTTATTAAGAAATATGGAGGGAAATCAGGATTGAAGGAATGGCCTCCAAGATCACCAGACCTTACTCATTTAGACTTTTTGTTACCTTAATGCTGAAATTTACCAAGTACCGTATCAATCTGAAGAAAAATTTTCAACAACGCATAATCAATTACCACAGAAACACTAACAAATATAAGAGAATCATCAAAAAGAAGACATTTTTCTTCCAAGAAGTCAGTGGAAAACATTTGATAAATTAAGTATGAGACTAAAGTGATGAAATTCAATTATTAAACCAGTGCCGTGTTGTTTTGTCTGCTTACTTTATTTTAAGTTTAAGTTAGTTAAGAATAATTAAAGCAAGTTTACATTTATATTGTTCAATAGAGTATTAACAAAATTCTTAACGGCTTCGCCTAATAATATCTGATTTTCATCAGACAAGTATCAATCATTTTGCCAACGAAACGATGAACCAAATTTTCAATTATACCATTGAACAGAATAACCCTTTAATAAAGTGAGCTGTCACTGTTATTCATCAGGATTAAAAATCCACCTGTCCGCTCACTTTCTCAAATATTTTTTCTTACAGTGATAATGAGAGAGGTCATACTTTACGTTCGCACAGTATGAACTTTTTTTAATCGAGTAAATTGTCAATTGAGATTTGAAACTGTCAGTAAATGCGTATCTTTTATTTTTAGCTCGTACATTTTTTTCATTTTTTTTAGCTGTATGTAAAATTCTTTACTTGGCTATGATTTGTCAAATTGTAAATGTAAAGATAAGATAAAAAATTTAGTAATAATGTTAAAACATATTTACCAAAATTTTTAACCAGTCAAATTTTACATGTGTTCGTTTTTCCAATAGTTTCACTTTTGGCTTACTTCTTCGAATTTTGGACACTTAAGTAATAGGAAGTGCCACATACGAGTACTTGCCTTCTTGAAAATTTCTTTGTACGGAAAAGTGCATTTAGTATTAAGTATTTTTCGAAATATAAGTTGTACAATATTAAACAATCATGTCATGGTCCACCTCATATACTCGAATCCTTTCGAGTCTTTATACTTCATCCAAGCTGAAATTAGTATATAATAACATTCTCATTACCAAACAAAAATCTGAATACATCGTTAAGTATTAAATTACAACGAAATATGTTAAAAATTTAATTAACGAGCGTCCTTTGTGAAGTAATTAAAATTAAAAAATTGAACGTAACGAATATTCAATCTAAAATTAAAGCACGTGTAGACATTAGAGTCTGATTTTCCTGATTAAAATCTTCTTACGCCCTTATTATTAATGTCTCCCCAAATTATAAGTCACATAACGTTAGGCTCGAAAAGATTCTTCGAGAGAATTCATTTTAGAAACAATGTAATAATATTTTGACCGCTTTCTTACAACCTGAGACAGAGTCGGATCTCTTCAAGCAGTAGGCATAAATATATGGTGTTAAAAATAAAGAATTATATTAATACTATATATTTTTTTCCACACATCACTGAATGTAGTCATGGTTATCTTAATTTCATTTTATTATCTTACTATATTTAAATTCCTGTAGAGTAGAATTATAGACAAAACCTATTTATCAACTGGGGGAAATAGGTTAACAATTTGTAATGATGACAAGTTATTTAAACGTTCTTATTGTAAAAATAATAAGCTATCTTACAATTAGTTTAAAAAATCTGTTTTTGTAATAGTTTTAACTCCAAGCTTGCAAATTCTAGGTACATATTAAATGGAAACAAATAGGATAACAGCTGGAAATAGATATAACTTAGTGATCACATTTATCGGTGTTCTATGTGATTATAAAGCCTTATCCAAAATACAAATAATTAATTCTTGGGATAATACTGTAACGAACAAAATGAAATAATAAGTTATATGCAGATCGTTACCTTATTTTCAGACAACATTTCGATAATTTTAACAAATAATATCCCCAATCTTAGTATCTCATTTCTCATTTAAATGTCAAAGAACTATCAAATCCATATTTAGCAAAACGAAAGATAAAACTTCAAAATTAGATAAAAGTGATATTTACAAATTATCTTCTGGAGATTGTCCCGTGGCATATGTAGGTAGGACTACGAGACATCTCGAAGTTCGCTGTAAAGAACACATTACCAGACCCGACAAATCAGCTTTTGGAAAGCCCTTAATAAATTCAACAATCATAGTTTCTTTCCTAATGGTAACACTAGAATCCCTCACGACATTCCATCGAATAATTTTAATAAAATGAATCATCTTGAAGATCTCGAGATCTCTAGAGAACTGAAGAAAAATCCACACAATTGCGTCAATACTCAAGTTAACTTGAATTGTTAATTTACAACTATCTTCAAGTCGTTTTTGAACTTGGATATGTATCAACCTATTTTTTAAGTTTTCGTTCCCTACCATCCTTATTTTTAATACTTGTAGTATGAGTACTCACTACCAATAAGTGATATATATATATATATATAAGTCCAGCCATTTTAACCTCACTTCTCTCTGTCAACGCAGTTTTAAGTTTTTAATATTTTTTTAATTTTGGTAGAAATATTCTTTTATTTTAGTGGCAAAGTTCCATTTTTCTTTATTTAATTAAATGGTGTTCCCAACGAATTCAACAAAGTGATTGACTCAAGAAAGTCCCAACTAATTCATTTTTGCATGAACAACCTATACATATATATAAAAAAAAAATCACATCACAAATCACAGGAGATATTTTACGTAAGTGTTTTGTTACTAGTTAAATTAATCTTATACATACACTTTTAGGATTAGCTCTGATGATGATACGTGATTGTGTCGAAAGCGCTCAGCTATGATTTTGTAATATAGAGAATTATAATTTTACACACTTTCAAAACTTGTTTTGAATACACGTACCAGTTCATTTACCTAAAAATAACAAGTGTCGACACATTGTCATCATTTATCGCGAATGTGTTTAAGCGCTATCTAAAATAACATTGTTACGTTTGAAACTGACAATTTCTAGTAGTAACACCATCCTTTGCATTTACCATAGTAAACATGTGTTACAACGCCAAAAGTAATTTGGTCCTAGTCCTAATTACATCATCCAGAAAGCATCCTGTTCTGTTGTTCTGTCCCGTATCCTGGCTAATAAAGTTATTCAAAAAGGGGGCGAAAGAGGGTGTTAGCGAGTGAGAGGAGACGGTCATGAGGCGTCAAGTAAGCGCCGGAACGTGCCAGGAGGAATTCCAAGTCTACATGTCGTTTTCGAAGTAGGGAATAATTCCGGGGCGCGCCTTTCCGTTCGGCGTTTTCGTACACATTTAAGTATTAGGTGTGGAATGGCAGTTGAGGACGTATTTGTATGTGAAAATTATACGATGATCTTCACAAAAAAAGTAACTTTTGAAATAGTGATTTTTATAAACAACCAACAACAAAAAATACGTCAATTAGTATTCGAAGAGGGAATAATTGTGCTAGACTTAGATTTATTGAAAAAGTCAACAGCCTCTTACACCTTCTACGAGGGTTGCTATTTATGTATTGATCAAAAATATATTTATTGCTATTCAAAATATTCACCTTTAAGCTTTATACACTTTTGCATGCGATTGAACCACCCTTCAAAGCACTTTGTCCAGTCAAAAGATGATGGCTCTAAAACATGGTTTTTGAAGGCCTCAACCGCTTCTTCGGGTGATGAAAATCGTTGTCCACGCAGTTTATCGTTAATTTGTGGGAACAAGAAGAAATCATTAGGTGCCAAGTCGGGGCTGTAAGGCGGATGACCCATCAATTCGATCTTTTGTGTGTCCAAATACTCGCTTGTTTCACTTGACGTGTGTGAGCACGCATTGTCGTGACGCAAAATGATTCGTAGTTTTGGATTGGTTTTTCTCAATTTACCGAAAACTTCTGGCAAGCAAATGGTCGTATACCACGCTGAATTAACGGTCTTTTCATTTTCGAGAGCCACGGTTGCTACATGGCCGGTTTTCGTGAAGAAACACGCCACCATTTGGTTGTTAACACTTCGAGAACGAGTAACTTTTGATGGCTTTTCTTCACATTGAAACATCCAAACTGCCGATTGGCCTTTTCTTTCTGGCTCATATGTATAAATTCACGACTCGTCACCTGTGACAATGCTGTATACGCCTTTGGATGTACGACAGCTGTATTTTTTAATCATTTTACGGCACCAATCGACACGAGCCTTTTTTTAAGCATCTGTCAACAAATGTGCTTCCAAACACCCAAAAGTTCGTGCAAAATCTTATGTGTGCTGGTCATACTAATGCTTAAACATCCCTCGATTTCACGTTATGTCACATGTTGATCTTCTTCAATTAGTTTTCTCATAGCATCGATGTTTTCCGGCACAACAACCGAGTTTTGACGACCTTCTTTAAACACTACGTCAAAAGTCATAATAAATCATAGCTCGAAAATGTTCGCGAGTTAATTTCATTTTTTGGCCGAGATGAGATTTTCAACTTACTGTAAACAACACAAATAGTACTCGCACCTAAAAACGTTCTGAGTACGTATTCTGTCAAAAATGTCAAACTTTAAGATGACAATGACAGATTTCACCGGGCAACACTGGTGTTGCCAGTTCTCAATACATAAATAGCAACCCTCGTATCATCCTTTCAATTTTTTTAAATGGCTTCTACTACTTTTTTATCCATTTTTGGATTCTTCTCGTTCCACATATTTCAGAAATGTCCAAAACGAGGGGTTAAAATAAACTTCCTCAAAATCTTACCATTTATACAGGGTGTCCCTGGTTCGATATGTGCATTTTAATTATCGCACTGCACCATAAAGCGCATTCATCATTTTTTAAAAGATACGATTAAAATAAAACATCTTCTATTACTATTTAAATTATTAATAAATCTGAATACGCTGTCTTAAGAATAATTCAATTTTTTAAATGTAATAATCTCTATTTATTTGTTTTATTATTTACAACTGTGATGCAAGAAAAATTTAATAAAAACGTATACACCTTTATTCAAGAAAAATAAAAATACGAAAATAACAATAAAAACCTTCCTGGATACCCTGTATATACTTACTTTTCCAAATTGTTTTCAAGAATTTGTGTTTATTATATAATTGATTTCCTATTATTTCCTAAAGAGGAGGGAGTTTAATTTAAATTTTAATTACAATCATTTGTGTAGTTTAGAAACCCTAATTAACGTAATTACGATCGAGTGAAAATACATTTTTATTGATTTCTTTATTAAGAGCCCCTAATCCCAGTTTACTTTAATTACACGAATAATTAATTACGAATAACCGAACAGTCTTTAAGATAGCTTGAAACATTTAATTAATTGTTAATTGATGTCGTACTAGATTGTGTAATAATACTAACACAAAAATGTAATTATGTTTTGAAATTTGCACTCTCCGTTTTATTACAATAGGACACTGGAGGTTTTAGAATAAATTTAGTAAACTGGTCACAATGCCAGAAAAAGTTTGTAATTTATATATTTTTCAAGAGATTATTAGCGATTTTATAGCGTTACCTTGAAACTTCTATGCGTTTAATCAAGAGAAAATAAAAGGGCTTTTTGTTCTAACCTTTATAAACTATGAAAATCATGAACAACGATGCGTTAGTAGATCTAGAGTAGTAAGTAGACATTTCAATGAGTTTCAAGTTGCCAGAGCTGTCTAACTATTTCAAGCAATATTTGCCGAGTGTAACTTAAATTCACGGAAGTTGATATTATAATAAGAAGACCTTATCTACATCAAAAAGAACTACTCTACGAAAATATCCTCATTTGATCAATGTCTACAAAGCGATCCTGAAACCAATATGGAGCTATGGAATACAACTTTGGGGCACAGCTTCCAAATCCAACATCGAAATCCTAGAAAGGTTCCAGTCCAAAGTTCTACGAAGTATTGTAAACGCTCCTTGGTATGTACCAAACAATGTAATTGCACAAGACACCCAAACGGAAAGTGTAAAGGAAGTAATATCCAAACTAACCCAGAATTACGCTCTAAGGATCAATAACCATCCTAACAACCTGGCAAGGAACCTAATGACACCAACCAATGGGAGAAGGCTAAGAAGATATCACACATGTGACCTACCAAATAGATTTTAGAACTTTAACCTAAAAAGACTCATCCGTTTAGTAATTAACATATTATAGACCCCTTCATCCTACTCAATAATTTATGTAAATTGTAAATAAGAGGTAGTAGTCACTGGACTACTTCCTACATGTTCGTTGATTGTAACAACTCATTTGCTTATTGTAATTACTTTACAGATTGCAAATAAATTGGGATTTCAAAAAAAAAAAAAAAAAAAAATTTGATCAATGTGTTCCTGCAAAAAAGAATAAGAATTTTCATTAGTTGCTATAATAATGTTAAATTTTGTCATCATCATCGTTGACTTGAGATTTCACTTATTCGAAATAAATAAAATAACTAATAATAACCGAATCAGATAGTTTATTTATGCCCACACGAACGTTAAGTGGCACTTAAATCAAATTTAAAAAATCGCATTCTTTCGGTTGTTTTGAAAACTATTAGTGACATTTTTTTAATGTTATTAACAATTTTGTACATTTAAAAGCATTATCTATCCTAAATCTTTTGATTTTTTGTAAAAAATTAATAAAAAATTATTTTTTGATAAAATGCACTTAATCTCGTTAATGATTTAGTAAAGACGAAAAAAAAATTTCATTAAAAAAAAAAGGAAATCCATTTTTATTATAATTTTACAAAAATGGTGATAGTGTCATAGCTGGTAAATAGGAAATAAGAAAAATAAATTATATGATTAAACGACTATTTAAAAATTAAAATCGACCTTTTTTGATAAAATTCTTATTAAAAAAAGTATGATTTTTGTTCGTTACTTTAACGACACACTGTATATAGTGTTCTGTTAAAGTCATAATTTAATAATTGACGCTTTTTTGAATACCCTCTATACCGCAAAATGTTTTTAAACTACACTCATTCACTTACGTTAAAAAAGATAAAAAAATTTTAAAAAATCTGCTTTTTATGCAAGAGACCATCCAGTGTGAAACACTCGGTACATAATGTACGGCCTAAGGTCGTTGAAAAAATAGTACATTTTTTGACGAAGCTAAAGCATAAACACTTATAATAATTGTGAACATGTTACGTTGTATAACAAGGGAACATTTGTCATTTATAATTTTTACGGGGAAGATTTTAAGTGGATTTCCGTGTCACAACAATAAATTAAAAAAATATGTAAAATGCCTTTTGGCAAATTTCCCAGCAGAATATTACCAATTCTTTTAAATACTCTGTACCCTTCATTTCTGATCAATTTAATCTAATTAATGTTGGGTAATCCATACGTTGCAGTTATTGCCATTTTGTGCCTTTGAAAAGTTAAGTAGGATCATTATTTTGATTATAGATATGTCTGAATTAAAACGAACAAAGTCGTCTTAAAAAATGTGGCAAACAAATTTTTAAAATCAGAATTAAATATACAGGGTGCGGCATTAGTGCGTCGAAATACGATTACTCCGCTATTATTGAAGTTACGAAAAAAAAGTTTTTACAAAAAAATCAGATGGGATTTCAAATTTTTGATCTCTGTATTAATGCCATAGCATAGAACATGAAAAGTTAGGATAGGAACATGTAAGCCGTTTTTATTGGTTTTCAACGTTTGGCTGCTACAGACATCTAAATTTAAAAAAAAGTGTGATTTTCAGGTGGCTGTAGATTCTTTATTAAACATAATAGATATAAAGTGTGATATATCGTTGAAATTAGCTCGGCAAGAGGTATATAAAAATGTAAAAATATATAGGGTGTTCCATTTAAAAAAACAAAATTTTTGACTGGCACTGCGTTCCTGAACACACTGTATATTTGGGACTAATTTTAAAATGTGAATCTCAAGACTGCCAACACTTCGTGAAAAAGCTTTTTCTTCGTAACTTCAATAATAGCGGACTAATCGTACTTCGACGCACTAATGCCGCTCCCTGTATAAACCAGAAAAAGTATAAAACACAAACCAGAAACACTTCATTATTTATTCGGTCTTCTGTTATTATTTTAAGGATAGTCCAGTGCGTTTCTTAGTTTAGAAACCAAAATTGTTGTTATGTTTAAGTTGAAATAGTGCTTTTCCCTGTACTTCGGTACTAATGCTCATCGAAGTATATGATAAAAATAACACGAAAATGTAATTCAGCACAGAAATCGATCAGAGTTAAGAGTTGGTTCATCGATGATGGCCGCAGATGATAATTTTCTCACGCAGCCAATATATATCTGGATACTTATCCAGGAAAAAGGCTTTTATTCCGCTATAACAATTTTCATGAAATTGTTAAGCTATTATGCAAATATATTATAAAATGAACAAAACCGCAATAACATGGACGAGGCCGTCAAAACCATTCGCGAGCTGCTGCCTTTGAAACAACAATAACAAATTCAGAATTGGTTATGAGTATATGCTAGTGACCCAAAAAATAATGTATCAGCTCGACTGGATCGGTAATTCGAATGTCTATTTAAGCAAAATATTCAATGAATTGGAAGCGAAACATATTTTTAAATCAAATATATGTAGATACTTTATTACAAACTGAAAATATCCATTATTTGAAACATGTTAGTAATTAAACTGTTTCCCATAACAAAACAGATTTTTTTTTAATTTTTAACGATTACACACAATTTATATACTACACGTCTCTTTGATAACTATTTCCGCAAATAAATATCAATTATACTATACCTAAGCATGTTAAAGGTCTGAGTAATTTTTGAGTTAATACTAAAGAAATTATCACTTTTTTGGTGCTTGTGAAAATATTCAGAGTGGGACTCAAAAGACCCATTTAAAATTCTAGAATTGTACGGCCTGCGTCTGCTGGCATTATATCAAATGAAATTACCTAATTAGTTTGTTGTTTACTGGAATTTCGCATTCTCGGCCACTCTTTAAAAAATTCATTAATTCTGTAGTTGCATTTTTAAAATTTAATAAGCAAGTCGACCCATATTTACTTTTTTACATATATTTTGCCCATAGAGCATTAACATTGTAGAGTTCTGTGCATGTAAATACGGTACAATGAAATAATTTTATTTTTAAACTACGTTAAAATGCTTTTAAATATATTACACACAAAAAAGGAAAAAGATTTTAAAAAACATATAAACCTCATTTAATCATTGTAAAATAATGTATTTTTTTTAAATTTTATATGGAAAAATTAAGGGAAATACAAATATCTATTATAATCCACAATATAATTTACAATGAATAAAAAAAGAACATAATGTTTCTAATTACGAGTATATGTATATAATAATTTAAGATAATGTCCTTGAAATAATGCACTATATCAAAAACAGTTTTGAAATGTATCAGTACTTTTTTAGAAGTGACTCAAAATAGCCATTTACAGCCTACATTGGACTAAAATATTCTTTTTTTTTTAAGGGAAGAGATATTACTCTAAGGAATCCAAATCTGGCTAATAAGATGGTTGTGAACAGATTTCAATTTTTAAATCAATGCATTTGTGCTGAGCAACAAAACTTGTATTTTTTTTTTGGCTTGTTCTGACATTTTGTTCTATTCTAAAACTTAAGCATAATTTAGCCCTGTAATGTTTATTCACTTTTCCAGGAAACGGTTTCAAAGAAACTGACATTATCACAATTTTTGTCTATTTCCCTATTCGGAACCAATTCACCTGATCGTGTTTTGACTCTGAATATAGTTTTGCCCTTGGTTATAATTTGACGTTTATAATTTTGTGAAGTCTTAATCTGCATCTAACAAATGCGGCACTCTAATTATTTACCTAAAACATTCATTTATAAGTACCTATGGTCTTTGTATTCTCAATAACTGCAAAATGTAGGTCTATTAAAATCATATCGTGAATTTTGTCAACGATTTATGGTATTGTAGCACTTATTGTAGCTCCATCAATTATAACCCCGATTAAATTTAGAGAGACAAAATCTGGTGCAAAATGAATATGATGAATAATCAAGAAGTGTAACTAACCTTAATTTTATTTTGTTTTCAGTGAAACCCTTTGATATGGACCTTACAGGTGTAAAAAATCATGTTGTTGAAGGTACAAATATCAAATTGGATTGTAAGGTTTTTGGTGCTCGTCCTGCTGCTACTGTCCGCTGGAGTAATGGAACGGTCCCTTTCGACGAAGAACATTTAAAGTCAATAACCTTAGAAGTAAGTATCAAAAAAATAGTAATTAAAGTAAATGAGTGTTAAAATAATGGGCATATATTTACTGTGGATTAAACATTTTTTACTGGCTACATGGTTGTAAACGAATAGACCCAAAAACTTAAGCTTACTAAACCATCTTCAGACCTGCCCTTGAGGGTCTTAAAACTGATCACGCCAAATTGAAAATAAAATTGCAAGATGGTTGGAAGTCAGTTAATCGTCGTCGAACCTGGCAGGAGGGTAGCTTCGTTGTCAGCAATCTTAAAATTGTATTTTGCACAGTTGATTTTGGTGGATGGCTTGCTTAAAAGGGTGATTGAAAACGATAAGCATACTGAATTAAAAAGGCAGATTCTAGTCGAGAATTTGTGTACCAGAGATATCACGTCATCTTCATGATAGCCAGTGGAATATTTAAGATGCACCTGGGGGTGAAGAATACGTAGCAAGAAGTACAGTTTTATTGAGGGAATACTCTGACGACTTAAGGGATTCGTACCGTTTACGTATAGCTGAGTTTTAGGAATATATATTGGAAAACCGATTCGACAGAATCGCTAGTAATATATTAGGATCTCTTCAAAAAAGCTATGCTATAAATAAATTTGTCTTTATCATGATGAACTACTTTAAAATGGCAGAAGTCGATCTACTTCCTAGTAAAGAAGCTGCCGCTTTAATTGACGTTCTGGTCAAGGAGTTTATCAACAGATTTGAAGTTATATAACTTTACATCATTAAGTTTGTGAGACGCCAGGCATTCACAAACCAGATCTGCGGCACTAAATTCTCATGTTGATAAAATGACAGTGCAGATGACCCAAATGTTGTCTTTAATCATCAAAGTACTGGCATGCACCAATTCATCTCTTCCTTGTGGTATACAATTACAAATAAATGAGTCTTCAGGCCAGGTAAATCCGTTTTGATCGTAAAACGAGGCTGCCGTGTCACCTGGTGTTTAGTTACAACTCTGGTGAAAATATGACTGTGTATTCTACCAGAATTAGTTCATACCAATCTGTAGATGGATGAAGAATCCAGCCTAAAATATCAGTTACTAAAATGAAGCCTTCCTTGGTTCTACAATCCACGAAAAAACGAGGTCTATGTCCAAATTTGCAAAAGAATTGGAAAAGAATCTATGTCAATAAGAAGAAAATTAATGACATAATATACAGAATTTTCAAGGCTTCCAGAGAAAATCAATCATAGTCCACCATAATTAACGACCACCATTCGGCGAAGACCACGCACAAGGTAAAGTCAAACAAGGTCCTGCGAAACCAGAAGCAATCCAGAAGGAATGTATCGAAGGAAGGAGCAGTGTAACAGTTTTCTTACATAGGCCAAGGCCTCTGCCAAATCCAAAATATTCTCGAATAGCTGTCAGTAGTTAAGCTAGATTTATGGATCTGTTTTAGTGTTCTTTGCTTGTTTAACTAAAACCGTTAAAATATCATAAACTGTAACCAAAAATGACTATTTAAATTGCAGACATTCCGTATTTGTTAAAGAATATTTATTTATTTAATTAATAGCGGTGTGTAACAACGTATGTTAAAGTGATTGACTCGCTAACCCAGAAACAGGAAAAAATTATGCTCTAAGCGTCAGCTCGTTAGTTACACCGAATTGCAGTTTCCTTGTTATATTTTATTAAAACATAAAATTTGTTTATTTTGAATATGGCACTATAATTTTAAATAACACAATATTTAATAAGTAAATTGTAAAAAAATTTTAAATTAATTTCTAAAATCAACATTATCAAAAATGAATATTTTTAAGCAAATGTACCTCAAAAACTTTTCATATCAATCTATTGGGATCATTAAAAGTTCCAATAACTAATTCACTACTCTCAGCAAATGTGTCCAAATGCCATTTTCCCTATGACAAGGTGCTTTGAAACGAATTAACAGACATGCTTTGTATATTAGCACTAGGTACTATATACGGGAAAATCCAGCAACTATCCATTGTAGAGTGTATTGTTTAGTAAAGATAGCCATAATACTATTAATACTAATTCCCAATAGAGAGAAGGTCATTCCCTAATGATTGGGTTCAATGATTGATTTCTCTTGATTGATACGCTTGTTGCTGATAATTATTACTTATTGGAGTTCGAAATAGTTTCTATGGCTATCCGGCAGATTCATTTGACACATTAATTTTAGTCTGTTTATACCACTTTTGATATCAAGAAATATGAACTTAATAATAATCAAAGTTTATTAAACTGCTTTCTATAGATCTACTATTTTTATATGCATTAATATTTTTAAAATATGATTTACAATATTCTAATATAATATTTGTTTTATTTTTTTAATTTAAAGCTTAAAGTAAAACACATTGTTGCAAAACAATTATGTAAATTATAAAAGTATTTCTTTCTAGTGCAGCATAATGCCGGAATAATGTCTACTGCTTTTCCTACTTTTATAATCTAAGCTTCCAGATGCTTGTAACCAAGCATAAAGGCACATAATTGCAAAATCTGATCCTAGTACTAAATTAATGGAATTACTCGGTGTCTGAGATCCAACAGAAATGTAGTAAGAAATAGAACTACGAGAGAGATTTGTTGAAAAAATCCAGATTTACGAGAAATAAAATCTGACTTAAATTAAAAGATATGAGAGCAAAGGGTCGCAGCCCGGAGAGTAACAATTCTTAATTTCAAGCACTCAAATAACCTCGTAAGTCATATCTGAGACATCTTCTTCTCTAAACCGCTGATTTTTATCGTGAGACAGTGGCAAACCGAAAGAAAGTTTCCCCTTGACACACCCACTCGACTGAAAATTTCACCCACAGGCGTCCATCTGGATTTTATTGGATAACGTTATATAAATCATCCGGGACTTCCATGCCGGTTTACCAAAATTTTAATCATAAAAAATCACTTTATACCTTATCTTATCACAAACAGTAGATATAAATATCATATGATGATTGCTGAAAAAATATTAAACTTTTGTTAAAAATTATTTGTACAGTGCTTAAATTGGAATCCTAGAGATTTTTTTTATTATTAGTTTTAAAAGAAAAAGTTATTCTTTTCTAAACTAGAACTAAATAATCAGATATAAATTTTTTTTAGTTGTGTACGAGGTTTATCTAAAAGATAGTGAGGGGCCTGGGTCCAGGATCTCCTGGCAGGCCGGATTAGTAGTTTACAACGTATTCGATTCAACGCATATCAGCTATTAGAGAATACATTAAAAATTGAATAAAAAACTAATTTTTTGGCCTGTTGAATCTCCTGACTTAATCATATCGATTATTTATTATGAAGTTACACGCCAAGAAAATTTTTATCCACTTTCACATTTTTATCAAAATTTGAGGTTATGTTTGTTAATAGAGACAATTATAAACATTAAGTTTGGATCAAATAGGCCACAACTTTTCACCAATTTATAGCTGTGAGGATAACGTTCAAATTGAAAGAGAGCACTTAAATTTATTTTAAAACATTTTTTAATATATTGATAACTTTTTTCTAACATTTACACAAGACTCTCTGCTGTATAAAATGGAAGAGAGTATGTTAAATTTTTGACGTCCTTTTCATAACATTTCAAAATCCACACCAATTTATGGATAATATTTAATGATTTGACATTTAATAAAGTTGACATAAGGTCATTTAAATATCGTGGCCTTTAATTATACATATTTTCCCATTAATTTGTTATTAAAATTCAGAAGGTCTTTTTTAATTTGTAGTAAATAATTTTTCTTCATTATTATTATTTATAGTATTTTCGATTTTTTCAAGACATGTTCTATAACTTTTGTTAAAATTTTCTCTAATTTTAATAAAATTAACCATAAATAATAATTGTAAGAATATTATTATTATATAAATTATAATGATTGTTTCTACTCTCACTTTGTGGAATCTATCCATAGTATTTAAAATATTTTTGAATATCGTGAAATTTTAAGATCAATATATTTTCTTTTATATTTATAATTTATAATATTTTTAAATAGAATCAATGTATAAAAAATAAAGAGACTTAATTTTTCATGGTAGCATGATTTAATTGCATATAGGTATTTTTTAATTTTGAAATTTTTTTTTCGTAATAATTTTCAATATCCTCAAAAATGAAAAGAATTTATTTTTAAACAAAATTCATATTTTTTAATAAACCTCGTAAACAACCGAAGAAATTTTATATCTGATGATAAGTATCTAAATAATATACAATCCACACAATACATTAATTGAAATAAGAAACGTAATGTATATATAATTCATTAAAATAAATTACATTTTTGGAATTAAATTAAAAAAATAAATCTTTATAAAAAAACCTCTTCCGATAATTTCATAATATAAAAAGCATAAATTTTAATGATAATAAATTTAAATGAGAAAAATTAAATACATAATTGAGTTAAAAGCAGCACCTTATTAAATTTAAAATCAAAAAGGAAATGTCTATTTACAGCAAGCTCGTTCCGAAAAAAAATTACATCATTACGCCTTGTTTGACGAAAATAATAAGTTTCATTTTTCGTTTTAGTGGTTGCACTAAGAGAAATGTATTTTTTTTTTCTTTCAGCCTCCAATAGCCACAAAGCAGTTTGAAGAGGTAAGAAGTAATGACCTTTAAGGTTGCTTTTACGTGTTTTATGTGCATGTTAGCATGTAGATTTATGAGGAAAAAGGGACGGATACAGGAATGGATTTAGCTACTGTAGAAAAGAAAACATAACAAATATTAAAATATTTTTTCAATAACAATAATTGTTCTTTATCAATTTTTTTTTATTTAGTAGTATAGTTTTCTTTTAATTCTTTTCCAAACTCTCTAACTTTTTCTGATCTCTCTGTCCGATTTTTTATTTTTTCTCCTACATTTTTCGATATATTTGTTCTATGTTCTTAGATATGTTTCCAGTTTTATTAGTTCTTTTTTGGCAATTCATAATTTCTTCATTTTTAGTATTTTTACATCTTTATAACTGAAAATATATGTAAACAATTAAAAACTTATACATTGAGTACCTTAAAATTAAAAAATTGCTCAGGCGGTTTCTTCTGAAATTTATCATTAAATAAAAAAACGAGTATGATCCTGTCTTTTTTAACGTTCCGTCTCAACACCCGCAACTCTTGAAACACATTTATATCACTTTAAATTACTTAGAACATTTTCTTTAAGCTCTACGGTCATTAAATGAATCCGTATGAATGAAGTTCAAAAGGAAAACTCATTTGAATGCTAATGCTATGTTTTTTCAAGATTTGTGCTTTTGATTTTGATACCCGTTCACTGTATAATAAAGAAAAGTCATAGAATTTAATGGATTTGCATGTCGTGTACTTTTACATTTAAAATATCTTTGAAAATTATATAATAAGATACGCAATATATATTAGACTCACTCTCTATCATTAGAGATTATAATAAAAAATCGGCCTTGTTTTCTTTGCAGTAAACTACAATAGTAATTAAATTGATAACACTCATAAGAAACATGAAAAAGTTAACTTAAAAATAGATTTGGAATCAAACTTTTTTGCAATGTCTCTATAGTAGAGATTTTAAAAGTTGGACAACCATAATACGTTTAATGCATTTTAGATAAGTAAATCTCTTGATATATTGGAAGAATAGATTTATCTAAGGTTAATAACTAACCAATGATCTCTCCCTGAAAAACACTCCTTTTGAGTGATGTTTTTTTAGGTACACTAAAAATAGCAATCCAGAATTTACTTTAGAAAGTGTGACATCGATTTCTGGACCCGGAAAGTTCCACTTGTTTCAGCTTAGAGAGATTGAAAAGGATCAAATGTGATATATATGCCAATACCTGAAAACCAATCGTCCTTGAAATGATAAAGGAAAAGGTCCAGATTAGATTGAGATGTCATTGAAAGTAATATTAATCTCTCGCCTTTTTGACCGCTCAGAATTTGCTGTTTTATAAAATATTTTTCACTCAAAGATCGAACCTTTTTCCTTTCAACGTAAAACGTACGGTTCTTATTTTCGCTTTCACTTAAAGAATGCGAAAAGATTCTTCCGTATCCATCCGGGTCATACCTAAAGAATTAATATCACTTCACAAAGTATTTTTATTAAAGTTTTTAATGAAATTTTTATGCATTTTATTACGCAATAATAAAAACGGAAAAACAATAAAAAGCTTTATGGCGTATAAAAGCATGCCTGAAAAATTATCAGATATTCCAGTTATATTGATACGAATTTACGTATAGGTATATAGTTTTATTTTAGATGTAATATGGATATGTCTGTACAAATTAAATTTTACTAATAAAATTCCATTTCATAAAAAAATACATTATTAAGTATGTTTGTACCTACATATTGCCTTGTAAAATGAAATTATAGTACTGCACATATTTTGATATCAATAGGAAATTTTTGAATATGTAGATATAATAAACTTTTTAAATTTAAGAGCCAACATTATCATGTGAGTTTTTCCGTCTAAAAAATTAGCCTCCTTAGAGACCATATAGTCTATATAGACCTACAAACATTCTAACTATAAACACGTCTCCTTTCTTACGATTTAATTTCGTGAAACAAATAGAGAAACGAATACGATTTCAACAAAACTGCTTTTGCAACATAGCTTTTCCACTAGAATACGGCACAGGCCCGGTTCTAATAGAAAATCTTGTTTAATAAAAAAAATAAAATAATCGAATTGTTTCATATTACACAATTTAAAACTAAAATTCACGCTAATGAATAATTAATTAATAAATACAATTATATAAAATATTTTTTTTAGTATTTGTGATGAAAGATGAAATAAGATATATTAATTTAAAAATTTAATCTGCAAATTCAATAATACAATTGAGATTGAAGGAAAACTGATTTTTTTTTAAAATAAGGCATTTTATTATGAATAGCCAAGCATAAATACCTTTTTTTTATTAATTAAAAAACACTCAGATATTACAGGAATTTAATAATAAATTATATAAATAGAAATTAAATTAAATACATATATTAATAACATTAATTAATAAAGTAAGTTTCAGGAATAAACCATAAAATATTGAATGAATTATTACTTTTGAAATTAGCAATAAAATTAGAGCAAATTGGAATTTTTCTAGGAAATATAACACGTCACTATCTGAAAAATTAAGTTGGATTTTTCTATCACAGTGATACTTTGTTAAATATAACTTTATTAAAAAAAATTATAAAAACTTTATTAACAGAAATTGAAATTAAAATTGATTTTCAAATAATTTGGAAATAAAAACAATTATTAAAAAATCTAGAAGAAAATAATACTTATTTGTTATAATAAGAAAACCATGTACATAACATTTCAAATGAACTTTTATCATACTTTCATCAAATTATAAAACCCAAAAAAAACCTCAACCCTGCGATAAAAAAATGTCAGGTTTATTATATCGTAAATCAAAACTCACAAAAACCTAAAAGATTTAACAATATTATTGTTTAATCATGTTTCATGAATCTAGAAAAATACTAAATTAAAGAAATTAGTTTTATTAAAAAGGTCCTCCATCATTTTTTAAAAAGCTAAGAGGGCTCTTAAAAAAATGGCGGAAACACTGAATTGTACTTTTAGTCCAGAATGAATGATTAAAACCTCTAAATACATTTTCTAGACTTGGATAAAATATTTAAAACATGTTTTTACAAATAAAAATAGAAGAAACTCCATCTAGAAATATCATGAATTGCTAAAATGTGGAGAAAATAAAACTTAGCCATCCAAGACGCCATAAAATGTCAAAGTTATTTTTAAGTTTATTTTTCTTCTTTCATGTGTGGAGATACAAATAATTCACCATTCCTAATTTAAATATTCTAATAATCGAGATTAATAGGCATACCAATTATAGTAATACTTTGAAACAACGAAAATATATGTATGAGATAAAAAAATTCCCTGATAATATATAAACAAATTTTAGTTAAATGTTAATTTATCGCTTGGAGCAGTTACATTAAAATAAAATATTTGCCGACTTTTACGAGATATTACTGCTTTGAATAAACCATAATTTAAACCATTCTTTGATCTAACCGAGTTTGTCTCTAGGTAATAAATATATAACTACTAAAGTAGTATTCAAAAGTAAAATAAATTTTCACAAACGAAACTAATAAATCAAGTCTTTAATGCAGCTTTGACAAATAAACAGGATTTTCTGGAACAAACATATGCCAGCTCCTAGAAGTAAACATTTGTTTTTCGCTTCGTGAAATTTACATAAGATATTCATAGCACTTGAAAGCCCTTAAAACACGCCGTTCAAAAGTTAATACTCTTCAAGGATTTGTTTAATGTATGTTTAATCCCGTCTTTTCATTTGCGCTGGGTATACTTTGGTGACATGTCGCGACGAACTTTCGCCATGAAATATTTTACATCATTTTATGCACGTTTCTTTAGTTACTCCAAGAAGAAAGTTTTGAAAACGATTTGTTTATAGTATATTCCATAGCAAACGATAAAATATATTTTAAATGAAAATTAAGTTAATCAGGTGGGCAAGTTTGTTTTAAATATTTTAATGAAAAATTAGGAGAAAACTTTCCCTACTTAAATTACTATTCCCTACTATAAGAATTAACAACATCATTGTTGCCGAACAACTATGTATAATGCAAAAAAAATATATAAAAAAAATAACGTTATACCAGTAATACATTATTTATAATTCTACTTGATTTTTTCTTCGTTTTTATTATTTGCCAATAAAAATTTAATTTATTTTTAATATTAAAGTTTATTCATATCTTGCGTTGTTGCAATGTTGTCAGGTTGTGTTATTTATTAGAAGGTTATGCGGAGGAAGCTGATATTGTCAAGACTCGCTCGTTTTTAAATTATTTATAAAAAAAACAAATGTCGCCTTCTGTATTTTGCATGAAAATAATTGTTTAACTATCATTTACAAATTCTAGAAATTTTATATACACAAAAGCACACATAAACCAGTATGATATACTTAAAACAGCGTTTCTCAACCTTTCAGTGTTTGGGGCCCAATTTTCAATAACAATTTTTATGGCGCCCCCCTACCTTTATTTTTCATATAATAATTAAATACCACGTATATTATACGTTGAAAATCTCTAATTTAGGGCCTAGACTCTAAGCGCACCCCACGTAGACTTAAGGCGCCCCCCTGGGAGGGGGGGGTGGTCACATGTTGATAAACGCTGCCTTAAAACATTATACGTTTAAATGACCATTTTAAATGATAATATTTTTAATTTTTGCATCGCAAAATGGGTTTAAATTTTCCTACATGTTAAGACTGCTATCAGGAATAGATAAATAAACATAACAATTATTGTCTAAGAGCGTCCTTAATATAATTAGACTTAACTAAATATTTGTTAAACCCACACCAATATTTTTAAGAATTTTTAGTTTGTTTATATGAGTTGATTTTTAGTTCATACAAACAAAATTTTATCAAAATTGTCTCACAATGCTTTATTTAAAGTTTCGTTGTGACTAGTTTTGGAGTATTAAATTTACACTCCAATTTCAAGCATTTTTATAGGGTTATAAAGACGTGAAAAAAGGAAGTTAGTGCTCATCCGGCCAATCTTTAAAAACATAAAAGTACTACATACAATTATAATAAATATTGGTTATATGTGCATTTCATAGTCGAACAATGAACAAACTTATTCTGCTGAGTTTACTCTTCACTATTATTAAGTATTTTTTATATAAAAAAATAAAGTTATTAATAATACATTATTAGTCTTTGAAAAAAAACCTTAATCATCAAATTTATTCGTAATTAAGCTATTTTATATAATACGATTTTTAACTAAGGCAAAAAGATAAAGAAACGGTAATTTAGACAGTTTCTGGGAAGATTTATATAGTCATTATTATTATATTTACGAGTATCTAGTTGATTGTATATTTTATTTATTAATCAGAATATGTACAGTGTATAATCTATGCATTCCAATAGATAAATCCGTTTATTTCTGGAGCTCTGCAATTCATTCCTTTCTAATGAATCACTCTACTGCTTTTTATAGTTGCTTGTTTTTCATCCACTTCACACCATTTCTTTCTATCATTGAGCACTTTCATTACCTCCTTCACCTCTTTATATATTTTTAACTTGCTCTTCCCATCATAGTTTTGAACTTCCTTATTTTTCTTACTTTTGTTGGACTGACCCTTTATTCTTCCAATTAATAACTAATGTTCTCTTCTTTCTACGTCTCAGTTTTTTTGCATGCATGTCGTGTTGTATCTTCCCCTTTCATAAGGCTATTGCTTTCGCTGTTCCACGACATAAGATATTCTTCTTTTTCTTTGATTTTCTTTGGATTTTACTTAATATCTTTCTCTCAAATATTCATAAAGTACTTTGTTTTTGAAAGGTTTGCTTATGTTTCTGTTTTTAGTAGCTTATGGTAGGTAACGCCAATATGCACTTTTTCCTGCTTATATTTTTTTTTGCTTTCCATACTTCTATCGTTATTTCCATTAATTATGACTATTATATTTAGTGCTATTTTAACGAATCTGCTTTCTTCTATTTTTATTTTATGTTTATTTGCGCTTGTATTTTGTCTTATTTTCATAAATTTTAAAGCCTTTTCTTTTTGCTCTAGAAACCAGCTCTAATCGGGCTTCCTCTAATCTCTTTGTCTTGCTTACTATTAAAATTAGATTATCCTCTTAGGCAAATATATTTGCGTTGAGCTTCCAATAATTGGCTTGTTTATTCTTTAATTGCATGTATGATATTGTACCATTCACTAATCTCAAATTATTTATTCTTGTTTTCACTGTATAATATGAATATACTGGGAAAAACATAAAGACTACAAAAATGGAAACCTGTATCCCAGTGTTCTATTATTTAGAATATTTTTTGATTACTTATATAATTACTGTAAAAATTGGTGACATGTCTAAATTTAAGATTTTAACTTAAAATATTATTGGTATTATTCTTAAATAGGGTTAGTTTGGTAGTTTCAAGTAGGTGAGTGGCAAACTATACAAAATCCCTTGAGTTTGGATTTAGACACCGTAACTATTCTTTTTTTTACATCTTCGTTATCTTAATTCAAACTTTTAAGGTTTCTCATAGCCACTCACCTACTTGCAAAAACAATAATTTGAATTCTGCAGATGATTTCCATCATTTTGGCGAAACAGGATATTATTTAAATATAATCTGGAACTCACATGCACAACGAATATTCGTTACAACTTTTGTGTAAATAGTTTTATATTTTTAAAGATTTCCCTGATGAACCTCCTTTTTTCATGTTATTACAACGATACTTGAAAATGGAGTGTAAATTTGTTAGACTCCGAAACAGTCGTAGTAACTTTAAATAAAGGATTGTGAGAAAACACCTCACAATTTTCTATTTTAAATTTTTGAATATTGCAAAATTGTTTTTATAGAATACAAATATTTTTCCTTTTTGTACATGCAATATCTTGGCTGGATAATTTTATTCATTTAGGTATTTTAAAAAGCTGTAAACACTTCTTAATTCCAAATTTTTTTTTTATTTTTTATTTATGTTACATCTATAACAATTTTACAATAACTTTAATTTCCTAATTTTAGTTACTTCTTGAATTACATGTACATAAAATTTGAGCAGAGCATGAAAATCGCTTAGCAGCTGAGAATTTGTCTTTCTATTGCATGACATGTCTAACACAATAATTAACGAACTTCTGTACATCTACTGGCAAATTAAATACTTTATTTATTTATATTCAACATTAATAATTATTTACAGAAGGATGGAACGTTCACTACCATTAGTTCCCTGTCGTTCAAAGCCACTCACTGGGAACACGGAAGAACAGTTTATTGCTTTGCTGAGAACGAAGTCATGAAGAAAAGATCCGAGCCCGAAATACACAGAAATATCATCCTTGATGTGCGATGTAAGTTTACTTATACAAATAGTCATAATTAAAACATATTATATAATTAGCAGAAAATTACTACTCACGTTCTTGTTTTTCATATAATTTGAAATGTAACCTGATATAATAATGTTTTTAATCGGATTAAAATATTTAAATGTTACTAATTTTCCTTTTTAGACCCGCCAGTTATAACAGTAAAACCAACTTACGCTGTAGTGAATGAGTCTACACACGACAATGTTACTAGTGCTTTCCTTAATTGCATATATTTTGCGAACCCTTATACATTGTTAAGTGCAACTTGGTAAGTTTTCTGTTTTTAATTAAAACTTTTACAAAACAGTATTTATTTTTAAATCAAAAATAAAAAAATACTTGGTAGTAAGTATTAAAACAAATATAATATTTATAGTTTGTATTTCAATTTTTTCCGCGTTTTGAAACAAATATCGGGTTGCTTTCGCAGCACAAACACTCACTATCCTGGATTATTTTTTATTCGTTGAAATAGAATTAAAAATACATTTTTTTATTTAATGGGCATTATATCAATAATTTTTTTAATAGTAAATTCTATACTTTTTTATTCATTATATATTATATTTATTATAATTTTAGTTAAATAACTGTTGATAAATTTTTAGTTTGATACATTTCATTGAAAATTTCATCTATAAATACCCATTATGTAAAATTCTTAGTGATCCGTCCTGAATAATAAACCTTAAGGTAAAAATGGTTAAAACATAATGTGAAAAAATTGTTTATTTTTTAAATTAACAAAACACTCTGAGAAGCAAACAATAGAGCTCGTTTCGAAATTATGAAGTATGTTTATTTATTTTTTATTTATTCTTTTTAAGGGTGCCTTTATAGGATAATTTGAAAATACAATGTTGAATATCAGAAAACATATTCTTTGATTTATAAATTTATTTTCAAAAATAAAGAAATTTATACTTCAAACTAAATAACACTATTGTTCTTGAAATTAATATGCAACGAAAAAATGATATATCACTAGTATCGTGTATTACCAATAAATCCTTGCAGTTCGACTTATTTCCTTCGTTCATTTACTTTTTGTCTGTATTATCTGACTTACCGAGGCCTAGTGTTGTTGGTGTTTTTTAGAATTCCTGTTGATGGTACAAATTTTTCGATTTAACTACTTATAAACATATTGTAATGAGCAGAATGGAAGTACCAAATATAATTTCGATTCATTTACGAGTCACATTTTGGTCGATATTATGTTTTACTCCTGAAATATCATTTCTTCGAGCTCTCAAATACATCGTTCCAATTCATCCCGATGATGTTCGATGGGACTCATGTCCGGTGTGAGAGCTGGCATTGCCCAATTCCCACTTCGTCCTAATATTCTCTTAACAACTCTGGCTGCTTAAGCACTAGCAATGTCATCGTCTTCTTTAGAGAGTAGACCCTAAGCCTGTTTAGGCTCAGCAAATCATATCTGCCTATACTTTGCTTTCCCACTGGCTTGGAGAGCATTGATAATTTTGATAAGCGATCTTCATCCATTCTTTGAATATACTGGTGTCAATTATAATTTTGCTTTCATCGAGAAAAAAATCCTAGTTCTTCTTTTATGTCTTGCAAAACAATGCCATGCTGAACAATAGTGATTATGAAAGGCATAGCTTGTTTAACTAAAACTTACGTCAGGGAACTATTTTGTATAAAAACTAATCCTGTACGAGCTTCTGAAGTAATTCCTGCCCAAACCATAACAATTTCACCACCAAATGACAGTCACTCATCATTACACTCTGAAGCGTACTTCTGTTTTGTGTGCTCTTTTCCATATTCTTCTACGTGCATCTAACCTAATGAGGCAAAAACACGACTTACTTAATTCAGTACTAAGCTACAAAAATTTCATGTTCTATGATTTCACCAAGGTAATCGTGCAGCACGAAATTTTCTCCGAAAGGTCTATTCAATAACATTCACATTTCGCTTCTTCGAGTTGATGTCGTAAAGGAACCATAGAAGCTCTTCTATTCTGCAAAGTTTTTTTTACTATACAAAGGCTCTTGCAGACATTACACAATGTTAGAAACACGTATGACGAATGGTAATAACTAAAAAATCAAAGAGATAATCAAAATAATATCAAAACAAAATACAGCAATGTGAGTCATCACTAACGCGAATGAAAATAAAGGAGGTGTCAGAGTGAACAAATTTCACGAATGATACTTTTGAAAAAGACGGTTACTGAGATTACTACAGTTTAAAGTTAGCAAATAAATATAAAATCACATACATGACAATTTCGATGTGATCTCTATTTTTTGCTCCTCAGTGTACATCATGTGGAATGAATAACATTAAAAAATGACATTTTATATCCAGGCTAAAAGACGGCAAAACTTTCCTGACAAACGATTCTAGTAAATACGTTGGTGGAACGACGATTAATCCACCGCTGTATATTAACAACGTGACGCGCAGTGATTTGGCTGAATACTCATGTCAACTGAGGAATGACATTGGCACGGAAACATCTCCAGAAAGCGTGTCTCTCAATGTACTATGTAAGATATTTTTTTTATTATTATCTCAACTACATTTACATTTAAATTAAGTAGTATATCCTTTTGGAGCGAGAAAAGGGACATTATAAAAAGATCTTCAATAGTGACATCTATTGCTCACTTTGGGCTACTCATAATATACATCTACTAAAAATAAATAACTTCATTAAGAATAGTTATTTTTTTCAATACCAGTTACACCCGATGTAGAAGTTATCATGGAACCATCTCACCCAGTAAAATCTACTGACCGAAGAACTGTTATAATCATGTGCAATGTTACATCTGGTAATCCTTCAACACTCCTTAAGGTAAGTTTCATTTATTTTTTTATGTTAACTATTCCAATATTTTGTCGAAATTACACATTACAAATGTATGTACAGATTCAGAGTAAATATTAGAACCTATACACGAATACTTGCGAGCATAAGAAAACCCGTTATGGAATAGAGAGAATGTATTACAATTTCCCCCATTTCAGTAAATGATAGTAACGTACCGGGACTCCTGATAGTACCCCTAGCACAGAGAAGTTCGAGAGAGTAGGGACCACATTATTTCACTCTCTTACGGTTATCTGGTGATATATTATTATTCGTATTCTTTTACTCCTTAACAGCCAATGATACTTCATGAAATCGTAAACTGGAAATATTTCGAAAACTGATTGAGATAATAATATGATTTAAAAACCAGGAGATTCAGATTTAAGCATCTTTTTTTTAAATATCGGAGAAAATGACAAAAAACTATCAAAAGAAAAAAAAGAAATATGCACATATTTTAAGTTTTAATGAAACTTCTTTTCAATTTCAACCGCTTAGCTGTAAAATTACATTTCAAACATTGGAAAAAATTGGACAATATATTGCGCCTATATTCTAAAAATATAAAAATTTATAATCTTAAAAATAATTTTTTAATGCTCAATTATTCAAAATTTGTCTAAAAAATATCATTATACATATACGCGAATTTAAAAACCAACTATTATTTTTTCGCAAATAACTACAGAAGAGGTTGGTTTTTTCGATAAAATTTCAATTTCACAATGAAATTTTGTTTTCATGAAAATGTATGAAACAATTTTTAGACGAAATCACTCGTCCTACGTGCTTGTGATTTTGTGACAAAAATGGATTCTAGCATTTTTATGAATCCATATTTTCATAGTTAATTGGAATTTAATTTGGAAAAGCGGCCTAATATTTTTTTTCTTTTAAATGTTTATTACCATTTACATTCTGATCATTGATCCATTCTTTGAAACTTTAAATCATTTCAATGTACCACTTCTCTATCAATTTAACCCACGACAAACATATTATTTTATATTACACGTTTCCCCATCCATGTGCGACATAAAAATTGAATATATTTTTATTTGTTAGTAAATACGAGTATGTCTGGAATATTTGTCTAAGAGCAGAAAAATTATCCGTCAAGGGACACGGAGCGTTCTTAACCCAAAATATAATAAATTGCTAGGAGCACACAAACTATAATTTATTTATGCGTGATTATCCCTTAGGTCCGTTGGTTCCTAGAAGGAGAATTGATGAAAGAATTTCCGGAATGTAACTACACGAACATTGACGAGAACGGGCAGGCAGAAGGTAATGGAGGACCGTTTTGCGGTTTGGATCCTAGCATTTTGAGCCTTGAAAGGGTGGACGAGTCTTTTGCCGGCAACTACACATGTCAAGGAATGAACGTCGGGGGTTGGGGCCCGGTCTCCGAGCCACAGGAATTAGTGGTCTATTGTAAGTATCATTTCATGTACAGCAGGAACTCAACTGAGCCGCGTCAAACGATATTGATGTTCGAGTTTCGACAGAAAATATTTCATTAATTAATCTGTAAACTTCATTTAGAATCAATTAAATATTTTCACTGACAATAGCTGCAGGAAATACCTATATACGAGTACAATGAAACATAATTCGAAAGGCATTCGGTTAAACCGAAACTGAATGGTGTTTTGTATTTTTAGATTCTACGTAAAATTTTTTTGATATTTTTCGGCCTTTGTGGTGGAAATCAACGGTTTTTAAGATATAAATAAATTTATTAATTAATTAATTAAATAATTCTTTTTTAAGAATTTAAAATTTAGAATCTCTGCTTATTTTTGCTTAATAAACAAAAGGTGTACTTAATATAAACAGTAGTTTCTAGATAATCAAACAACTCTTTTTTTTTATAGATCCTCCTGGTCCAGCTAAAATCCGTTACTCGCCGACAAAGGTTATTAAAGGCGGATCAGTTAATTTGACGTGCACGATTGAATCTGAAGGCCGTCCAGATAATGTTAGTTTCATATGGTATAGAGGATCACACGTTTTGTCTAACATTACACAATCAGTGTATCAAATAACTTCAGCTGGGTTAGAAACCAGAAACAACTTTTCTTGCGGAGCTGTAAATGAAGGAGGAAAAGGAGAACCTGCGTTAGTTTTTGTTAATGTATATGGTAAGATCTTGTTTTATCATGTAAATAAAGATGGTTCAATATGAGTGAGAAATTAATTTTTAGCTGCTCCTGCTTTTACAAAGAAACCACCAACCTATCAAGGAATATTATACACTTCAAAAGATGTTAACCTCACTTGTATAGTAGAATGCTATCCAGAGTGTTCGATAGTTTGGCACAAGGATGGTGTTAAATTGGATATAGCACATAATCCCCTCTATAACGTCGAAACCCACTTACTTCCGTCCAACCTTCAAAAAAATGACTTTGAATCAATTAATTCAACATTAGTAAGTACATTCTTTACTTTTAATGAGCAACATTGATTTGTTTTAATTTTAAATTAATATATTTTGCAAAGAGTAATTGATATAGTATTTCATTATTATGAAGCATTTCCATCCTTTGTTAACAATATTTTTTCATTTTATATTAAATTCTCCCTCCATAATCTTCTTATCCCTTTTTTAATTTTTTGTGTGCTTGGTATAGTTCTGTATATTTTTGCTTAGTGTTTTTGTATTTCTGCAACATTGAACACAAGTAAAAAGTATGTTAGATTCTTTTTTCTGAGTAATAAAGAAGGGGTTCCTATTAAAAAAAAAAAAAATTTATATCGGCTTAGAAGACGAAACATCGAAAGAAAGACTTTTTCATACCATTACTGAGCAAATTAATATTTATTAAATTTTTTATTTTTTATTTTTTATTAAATTAAAAAAGCAGACAAATACAAAAAACTAAATTGATTATTTTTATTTTTTTGCATTACAATTAATCTATGGAGATATTTTAATTATTAGAAGTAGCTAGATGTGAAGTAATCCCTAGACATAATATGATCCGTAGTGACCTGTTTTGTTCTGGTATTATTTTGTAAACGACATTAATAGAGTTATATTTCATTCATTATCCTGTTCAGATTATTCAAAAACTTGTCTCCATATGGAGACTTTATTTTTAGGATCACTCTCGTATATTGTAAAAGTATCCTCTAAGACTTCTGCTCTTATTTTGCCTAAAAATATATGAAAATGTATTTTATGTTTTATTATTAATAAATCCTTTTAGATTTGGAATATGACTGCGTGGCCTGGGCAAATGTTGAACAAAACCAGTTCAAATTCCAACTATACTTGTCAAGCTACATCGAATAAAATTGGACTTGGCGTTAGTTCTACTGCTGAGATAGCCGTAGACTGTAAGTGCAATATCAAGTTTGAAACTTAGTTTTATGTAATTATCGAATGAAATATTTTGTAGATCCTCCTGAAGAAGTCAACACTACCACGAATGTAATTGAAGTAAAAGAAGGCGATATTCCAGATGCAGTAAAATGTTTCGGTAAAGGTCGACCAATATTGAGTTACCAATGGAAGAAGGGCTATACCAATGAAATAGCATCCACAAATGATATTTTAGTTTTATCTAAATTGACTCGGAGCGACTCGAGCGATTACGTATGCGAAGCTTGGAACAAACATGGGTTAGAAAGAGCCATTGTGTCCGTCAAAGTTCAGTGTAAGTTTTTTTTAGCTAGACCAGAACTTACTAAAAATAAATAGCAGTAATATAACCATTACCAGCATCATTATTATTATTATCATCATCAACAGGTCATCGGATATCCAATTCTCATTGAACATTTTTTTTTGTTCTAGTTTAACTTATTTTGCAATGTGTTAAAATATTAACAATGTTTTAAATAAAATATAAGTAGATATCTAACTTACTAGTAAGTGGTTTGCTTTTTATTAATAATTAATGTTACCGATACATTTTGTTAAAATTCTAAATATTAGAAAAAACCAGTCTTACTTGAATAATTTGTATTAAATGGATATTAACTTAAGAAATGATTATGTATAATTCTACGAGAAAATAAAATAAAATTCATTTTCATACCTCAAAAATTTTGAAAATCCTAGTTCTAAAAATGCTGTAAGAAAATTTGATAATATTTCAACGAAAGTTACTAAAATATTTTAAAATGAAATCACAACAATTATATAAAATTACTTAATTTCTCTGAAGTGAAAAACTATCCATTGAAAAATTAAAACAGTGAAGTTCCATTTTTACACTGATGGTGATATCTATACGTTTATACATTTAATACAACAAGTCGTTAGTGCTACTTTTATAGTTCATTATATAATTTAATAATTTCAATATTACATGGATTTCAGGTATAGTTTATGCTAAATGATATAATAGAACATATTTCAACGCAAATAGAATTCAATAGAAATGAAATATGCATATTTTATAACTATTGAAAATGTTTTTTAGAGAGATTATGAAAAATGCATCCGATGTATCGATAAATATTTCAGGCTTTGATCAGCATTATATAAAATAAATTATTCTATATTGTTATTTTTATGCACGTGGTCATAAATAATTTGAAATTTATATTTTAAAATCTAGTAAAGGTATAGCGCTGAAATTTCCCATGGTTACTGCTGCAATTATTTTGCTTTATCTATAGTTTATTTAAATCCCCTAAGTCATTATATTTTATAGCAGGATCCGTCAAATAAATAACTTATTTTGTTATTTTATGTAAACGGTATTAATGTTTAACGAAGTGTAAAACAATTTACTAAATAATTTATACCTTTTCTGCAGTTGCACCTGAATGTTCTATTTCAACCGTGGAAAAAGACGGAACTCCAGCCTTAGTTTGTATGGCCACAGGCAATCCTCCTGAGATGAGCTTCTCATGGAAGGTGCAAGAAGGCAACGAAACATTCACCGAAACGAACATCATCTCAGAGAAACAAATGAAAAGTTTTTTGTTATTAGACTCTAATGTAGGAACGTACAGGACTTATTACTGCACAGCCAATAATTCAGTTGGATACAGCGGACCTTGTAAAAGAGAGGTGGCGGGTACGTCATAATTTAAAATAGTAACACGATGAACAATTTATTCATTATTATTTTAAATACACAGGGTAGAGCAATTATTATTTACAAAAAGATGCGCTAAGACCAAATCAAAATGAAACAAAAACTATTTTAGTTGGTTCGAAAAACCTTCCATTTTAGAAAATAGTTTAATTTATTCAAAGTGCTTTATATTTGTGTGCTATATATATAAAGGATGCGGCATTAGTGCGTCGAAATACGATATATCCGTTATTAAAGGAGATATAACAAAAAAATTTTTACAAAATTATAGGCAACTTCAAACTTCACATTATAAAATTATTTTCGTATTTACAGGGTGTTACATATTACCAGGGTGAACCAAACATACTTTTTTTAAATGGGACATATATTATTTCAAATTTAGATTAAGCTCATCTCCCCCATACTTTCAATATAGAGTTTTATTACGTTATACAGGGTATTTCAAAAGTTATGGTCAATTGTATACGAAAATCATTCTCATTTCAACGTTCACCCTGGTAATATGTAACACCCTGTAAATAAGAAATTAATATTATAATGTCGAGTTTGAAGTTGCCTATAATGATTTTAAATAACTTTTTTTGATATCTCCTTTAATAACGGATATATCGTACTTCGACGCACTAATACCGCACCCTGTATATAAATAATATATAAATAAATACCCCGTATATTTATGTACTTTTGGATTTCTACTTCAGTGACCTTTACACTATTTTGTTTTCGAAAACTGGAAGTAGCTAAACCATACAAATTTTTGAAAAGTTAGGTAAGACGTATCTTACTAAAGGCCGTATTTTATGATTATTTATATAATTACAGGGTGTTTACACCAAAGGATTAAATTTTTTGGAGTCTCTAATATAAAAATCTTTGTTTTTTATAAGCTTTTAAGGAAAGAACATGTTAAGAGTTTAAATTACACTGGCTCAAAGTTTTTTAACAAAAAGTACTTTTTATGCAACAATAACGTGACACTTTTATTTTTTATTAATTGAAATTTTGGAAGTGAAGAAATCTCTTTAATAAATGTTGTTCATCAAAACGTAAATGTATAATATAAGTAAAAATAAGCATTAATATATAATTAGTGACTCATAGGTCAAAGGAAAAAGTAGAAATTATAAATAGAAAAAAACAGGAATAATATTTAAATGTTAATCATTAATTTTTAATAATAGAAGGAATAAATAAATAGTTCATTAAAATTAAAAAACACTCTTTTTTCTTTAAATTAATTTATAAATGTTCCAGTAATAAATTTGTTATTTTGTATCATATTCAAATATATCAAGAATTATTCTTCCAAGATTTCGTCCGAATAGTGACACTAGATGGATAATTAATAAAATAAATACAGGATCCATAAACACTTTTAATATATATATTTAGCCATATACAAGATGTCAAAGATAAAATATACTAACGAGTTTTTCATTTTCTCATAAATGTGATTAATACTGTATATCTAGTCCTGAAGGTAATTTAAAAAAAAAATAATATTTGTTCATTTAGACCTGTAGTTTCCTATATCATAACACCCAATAATAAATTAGCAGAAATGCTCAATAAGACTTTAACTAATTACATATTAAAATATTTAGTAAAAATCTCTTTAGAATTGATTTAAAGACTTGATACGCCTAAATTAAAAATAACATAAAATTATTTCCATTTGATGTTAGTAGTATGTTTTCAAAAATCAAAGATACCTCTATCTGAATGTATATCAACGGTAACTAAATGATTAGAAGAAAAAAAACATTAACCAAGTTTTAATTACAGAAATTATAAATTTGTTTAAACTATATGTTAGCTGGTTTTGGTGATAGGTTTTATATTCAAACAAAAACAAAATCAGATAAATCACATTATGCAAAACACCTCGTTGGAAACACAAACCTACACTTAACAAAAAAATAGAAATCCTTCGTATATGAGATAAGAAGCAAAAAATTTGATTTTGCTATTTACATATACACAAAGTATTTTTAAAATATGTCGGTATTTTATTCTGGTTTCAAGAATATGGAGCACTCGGTATAATAAATTAAACTGCTCTCTAGCTCGATAGATTAATAAACTAAATAAAACATGACATCGAGATTTTGAAGATATACGTGATTAAAAATGTTTTAGGAAATCTTTCTTGGTGGAAACAACTTAACCAAGACAAATTGATCATCATCATCGCCTCAATAGTAGCAGTTATTATTTTTGTAATAATTATTTGCATTATAATCACCATTGTATGCCGAAGAAAGAGAGCAGATACAAAGTGTGAGTTATTTTCTATGTTTGGTGTTACTATTGTCTCATATAGAAGCCAAAATCGTTATAGTAGTCTAATTTAAAATTATACATCTCCTTCGTTTTCTTGTGCACTAACTGATTATTATTTTTTTGTTTGTTTTTTGTTTTTGCTAACAGACAATAGTTCACTGGAAATGGAGGAACGAGAAAAGTAAGTTTTTGTTTTGATTTTGTTAAGACAAAAATGTAATATAGTGTAAATAAAATACTATTTATTTAACGGTGGAGGTTTTCTTTAATAGCATTTAATAATATTGTACAAAGTGAGGCAGATACGTTACATTAATTTTTAAATAACAGTATATATACAAATTCCTATAAAAATATATGTTATAATACGTTTATTATATTTAACTCGATGATATTGAACAGATTTTTCAAGAAATAAATTATCATTTATATTGACTCACTTTGTATTTATGAGTTGTCGAATTAGTTTAGATCAAACGAGAAATATTTCATGAGGTAAGAAGATGTTGCCTGATGTTATGGCTTAGTTCTATAATTTTAAAAACTTGTAAATAATTGTTTTGCACCATTCATATATACAGGAAATTCATCTATAAGTATCACAATTTAACAGGATATTGGTATATACAGTCTACGAAGAATTTCTTAAGTAATATCCTTTTCTAACAAATACATAGATTATTACATATAATAAAACTTTCCCAAGTTTTTTTTGTTTATCGTCCTTTTTCTAGTGTAAATACTAATAAATTTGGAGAAAGCATTAAAAGTATTAATACTATTTTTTTATTTGAACTTAGGAGCTGTTAAATTATGTGATACTTTATAAACCCTGTATTTTACACCAGGACATGCCCTTACTAGATTTTTTACTGGAAATACAAATTAATATAGTTTATATCCATGATCAAACAAAATTGCGGAATATTTACGTTTAGAATCTAGTAATACATTGAAAGGTGTGTTTATCGTATAATAGTTTTGCACTAATTATTGCCAAATAAAATGTAGTTATAATGCATTTTGCTAAACAAACAAATAGAAACAATCCAAAACCTATTAAACACGAGTATATGCCCACAAATTAGAATAGTATCAAGAATAATTAAATTTACTATTACTGATATTTAAATAAATATTCTAAAATATACTACTCGAAAAAATTGTTTGCTAGATAAAATAATTACTACCTAAGAAAAAGGATCAATTAATTCTCTTTTATTTTATATGTATTTCAATAGGGAATTTTTTTCAAAGGATTATTATTGTTTCTTCAAGAAATTTGTATATAGAAAGTAAAAATTTGAATTTTCGATTATCTTACAAGTAGTTTTTTCTTATTTTTAGTGGTTTTTAAACAACAATTATTTAGAATTCACTAATCTGCGTCGTCCAAATTACTCATTTAGAGAAATCAGTTTAGCTTTCAAAAATGTGTTAAATCCATAAAAAAAACATTTTTTAAAAATTCTGTGTACAACAAATTATGGCAACTATTCATTTAAAAATGTTGCTTTAAAAAAGCGTAACTTTTAAACATTAAAAACAAGGAGTGAAATAAAGGCACTAAAAAGAAGCAAAAAAATAGCAGCCAAAAAATAAGAACCGGAAAATTATCTAAAAATACTGGCATCTTTTTATTGATTAGGTTAGGATAATTAAATTTGTTTTTTGGTTCTGTTCTTCTTTAGTCCTTATTTTTTGACTCCTTTTTATTTAGCTCTTTCTTCCTTTGGTTCCTATTTTTTACTTTTTTTTTGTACAATCGAGTATATCTAGAAAAAATGGCCTCTCTACAAATATTCTAATATAAGTATACTGTGTTCAACAAAAACTTCATAGAAATACTAATTCATAAACGAAACAAAAAAAGAGAGAAATTAAAAATTGTTTCGAGGGGAACAAATTTTTGGAAAAAAATTATAGTCAAAAATCCAGTCCTGAGGCGCATAATTTTTAAATAATAGCATTACCAAATAAAAAGTATCACCACCATTTATTGAAAAAAGCTGGAATACGAAAACTAATTTTTGGGCTACATATTCAACTTATAACTATAGACAACTTGAAACTAAAAAATAACTTCCTCTTCCACTGATTGTAAATAATTATTAGTTTAAAATAATTTTTTATTAACGTAAATAAAATATTTAATTTCCCAATAAATTTGTATAAAATACTTATAATTACTCTAGAAAGGTACCTCCGTACACATTTATGTACTCATTGGTCAATTTGATATTTCTTTTATGTAGCACTTAATATATTTTTCAATATTTATTATTTTTACCTACAATTCCAAATTCATGGGCATTATACCAATCAATTAATTAAAAATATCTACTTAAATGGAAAGAGAACCAAGAACGTCCTGGAAAAGGAAGTTATCTCACCCATTACCCCACTAATCTTCTTACCTGAACTGCCATAACAAGGTGACTAACCCTCGCGAAATTTCTTGTAAATTGTGGTATTTGTTTACTAGTTTAATTAACATGTTAATGCCCTTCTCAGGTTTCTATGCACACAAAGTCCTGATGTACTTGGCTTGCCTTTAGTGCCCTGCGGTAGGGTAACTTATCTAGGAAACCAAGGTACTTCGTTTCACATAACTATAAACTGTTTTATGCGGTTCTGCGTTATTTTCTGCATGTCGAAATTGTAGCTTTATAGTTGTTGATGGTTCGGTATAAGTTGAGCTGTTTCTTATCCCTTAAGGCATGCAACCTAAATTGTTTCATGTTATTTAGAAACTTATTGGATTTACATAGAAACTACCGGCGGTTGGTATATCTTTTTCAGGCTGTTTTTGCTTGTAGAGATTTTTTCAGATCGAGTATGAGTTATATTTTAATACAAATTAAAAAAAATGCTTAAAATAAAAGGAAAATTTCATTATTTCATAATTTAAATTTGGGAAATGGTTAAATGTAAAGGGTAATAATAGTCAAATACAATGTCTTCATTAAAACGAATTTTACTGAAATGCAAAGTGTTGAAATTCTGTTAATGATTTGTGGTGCAGGAAAAAAAACGATACAGAAATAGCTTTGAACAACAAATATTACAACCGAATTTTGCAATCGATAATAAATAAAAATTGAGAAGAAATTCATAGAAACGAGCAATGTAAAAGACTTCCATAAATGTAGTTGTAAAGAAATAGCAGAAAGTAAGAAACCAGATGACCTACTAGCAGTTGAAGATAAACTCCAATATACTATATGACAGAAATGCATTCAGAAAAAGCGTCGTAGATACTGAAAAGCGAAAACAATAATGATAACATCGTCCATTCGACACTTCTTAGAAGGCTAAAAAATTAAAAATGGGATCCTTCTAATATTACTTTAGCACATGAGTTTCTGGAAGAGGATTTTGATAGAAAAATTGGTATTTGATGAGATTTTCTGCAAAATTAGTCGAACTGATTCTGTTATTTCCAAAACAAAAATGATTTGTGCCTGCAATGAGATGGCGCAACCATAAATAAACTATGCTGTTTTGTAGCAAAACTACTTGAAGGACGTCTTTCTAAATAGTTAGATTGAGCAAAGAAGATCAATCGAATAGAGTCCTAGGTCATCTGATTTAATTACTTTTATTATCTATTTATGGGCATATGTAAAAAGTAAAGTATATCAAAATAGATCACAAAATATAGATATACTCAAGGGTCACCAGTTTTAACTCCTTTTGATTTCTATTTATGGATGTATTTAAAAAAGAAAGTATACTAATTACTAATATGATTGGATAATTCAAAGAACTTTGAAATAAAGTATCATATGAACTACATTTCTATTTAAAAAAATCATTAAGGGCATCATGATATTCACTCAGATGACAAAATATCTGATAAGCGCATTTCTAAAAATAAAAATCCACTGGTTTCAGGATTTTTCCAGATATCTTCCAGTTACGAAATAATGAATTTATTCTTTTCATTTGCACCAAACTGTCAACACAGGGTATTTCAAAATTCGGGTGCCAAACTCATACTATTGGATAGCACTTGTGAAATGTTTATTTTGTTAAATACCTTTTCTCAAAGATCATCCATATACGAGAGTGAAGGAGTTGAAAATTAAAAAATGAAGTCAAAAATCTACCTTAACACAAAAACTTTTTTTTACTTCAATTTGGGATATCATAAGCACTTTCGCTAAGAAAATTTTGCCATAAAATACATATCAAATAATTTTTCTTTTGGTGTGTTGTAGGGGTTCGAAATTACATTTCCTGCCCTATTATTTCTCCACTGTCGAAATTAGAAATATTGTATTTTATTGTATTTTATTTGGATCCTCTGATCTAGAAAAAAAAAATAATATTTGATAGTGCTAAAATAAACCAGATATTTTTTTTCAGAAATCTTAAATCATAGAGTTATAAATGTCGGTCAATCCACTAATTGAAATAGTTTAAAATTTCAAATATAGTTTTAAACCCCTGATTACACTTATGAAATAATAAATAATTTGCTAATATATCGGTTTTCAAAAATCAACTAAACAGACTAAACAAAAATCAACATAAATTTAAGTGGCGTAAAAAATATAGGAGAAAAAGGGAACTCGAACGCCAGCATCACGCCGCTGAAAAAATATTGTGAAGTGTATTTTATGGAAAATTATCTACTCTTTAATGCTGTAACTGTACCCCAAATTTAAACTAAATATCTCAAATTGTTTTTGAATCACGGACGGTATTTGATTTCATTTTTGAATTTTAACGCCCTGTATCTCGTAAACGAGACATATTTGTGAAAAGGTATTTCAACAAAATATTAATTTTTTCATGAGATATATCCAGTGCTACAAGTTTGGCACCCGAATCTTGAAACACCCTGTATGTTAATCTTGGTAGATATTCTGCATGTTAAAACGAACTCATTTTTCATTTAACATTATCATTTTAATTTTTAACAAAATATAGTCCTGACGGTCATTCTCCCGACGAATCTGATCAATCAAAATGGCCGCTTCAGCCAGGGGTTCTTATCCAAATTAACAAAATGAATAACGTTAGCATTAGTCAATTAACTCCAAGAATCAGTTCTTATAAAACGACTTCAGTAGCAACTTTGCGGAAGTTTCCAAAGTATTCGAAATATAACAGGAATAAGTCGAAAATATATGCTCGGTTGGAGAGAATTGCAAGTTGTTTAGGTGTGAGTAGGGGCCGAGAAAGGATACCCAGTGGAATCAAAGAAAGTGCCAATGGAGGTATGGTTTTATTTTATATAGAAAATTTGTTTGTTCAACTAATGGGAATTGTATGACAAAAATAAAAAATACTATTTACATTTTTGATACAAATAAATTTTCCGTCTTTTGCTTATTGCATTTTGATTTTTGCATTTTTGACGTTTTTTGTTTTGGCATGCTAGTTGTGACATTTAGAAAGGTGCATCCTAGTTCTCCCCAACAGAATCCTCCAACTCGTGGTAGGAAGAGAAAAAAACCTGGAGCCGATGGTACGTACGAAAATTAAAAAATCTCTTTATTAAGACAACTAAATTTATTCACATTTGAACTGCCAAACGAAGCTTATTAAATCATTTCTACGAGTTTCAGATGATTTGATATGAAATCAATTTTTATAACAAAATTTCAAAATAATTATAATAAACTGACTGTCAATGTATTATTGGTTTGCATTATGTCGCATTTTTGTTTTAACCCTTTAATATAATTCCTCCACATCCAATTGACTTACTTTTATCGCAATACAAAATTAAATACAACAAAAAAAATACTCTGGGTTATTAATAGATAACTAATAACCTAGTTAATAAGATTTATAACATTAAATTTCCCTCTCAACGTATTGTTAGCATTAACTTTTAAATTTCTACTATCTTATCATTTTATTTTTCGGATAAAAATCACAAGTATTGCGATCACTCCTAATTTTTGTTTATTTAATTAGGATGAATTTGGTGACTTTAAGAATTTATTACTGTTTCAGCACCCAACATGTCCTCTACCGAAGATAAACCGAGGCTTGGGGTTGGCCTACCTCTTGGAGGTACTGTAGACCCCTTAAGTGACCCCGATGGAGGATTCTACGAAAATCTTCCGTTCCATGGAATACAAAACCCACCTAATAAAGTAAGTAATACAAAATGTTAATTTTTTTTAATTTTTTTAGCTTTTTTATGTTTGTAAATGGAAAAACAATGTGCTTGAAGTTTGGTTTTTCAAGTTGTTATGTTCCTTAAGCAGAACAATTTTCTGTCACTAAAATATATTATTACATAATAGTTTATTTAGTGGTTGCAATACAGCGCATTAGTGATTACGTCACAAGTCATGATAGCCATATTTGTTAGTCTATAAATCTAAGTTCCACTAAATTAGTCACCAGTTAAATTAATGACATTAGAGTCATCCAATTCAGCCTCTTAGGATAGAATGGATAAATAAATATGACTTGCGACATCACACTAATATGCCGTATTACTTAGTTTTTTTTAGTAAAAAATATAAAAGTTATACCAAAGTGCCTTGGACAATCAATACATATAGAAAACTAAATAATTGTTAAATAAATTTGGAAAATCAGACTGGTTTACATTTTCCAGAACGCCACATGAAATTAATTTTCCTTGACAATATTTAAATAAAAGTTCAATTTTTTTTGATAACTTAAATCTATAAAATTTAAATTTAAAAGAAAAGTATTAAAATCTACTCTTGCATGTTGTTTTCCCAATACTGTATACACATCCTTTTTTTTTAATTTTTTGCATGTTTTTTGCAGCCAATATCCATAATAGCTCCCTTTCACCAAAGAAATCCTGCTCGCAGGTTTATACCACCTTCTTTGTCTTCCAAATCTTTGATATCTTCTACACAAACTCTAGTGTGTCAATCACCAACCCAATCAAATCAAAATTTAAATAATACCGTTAAAAGAAATCAGTCTTTTAATGGATTTCAAAATACACAGTTCACTAGGACTCCATTTGCAAGTTCACAACAAATTTTTAATATAACTGGTAACTTAAGTAAAACTTTTCACTCAGTATCGTCGCAGCATATTTTCAATAACAGTAATCAACGTTTGCCGTCAATATTTCAATTTTTGCCTGTTAATTTTTCTCAGCCAACAGGTGCTTATACTTTTTCCGGGATATCAAATTCTAGTAATGGCAACATAGGTCTTCAAAATGTTCGTAATATCAATTCAAATAGAATCATTGGAAGAGAGGAAGGGAATAATGACATTAGAAAAACAGCTTCAGGTATCAACAAACCTGGAGAGCCTGCTAAAAGAGTGGAAAAAACTGAAATACGAAGAAGAGGAAGTTGTTTATCTAATAGTAAATTGACTACCATAGTAGAAAAACGTTTCGGATCATTAGATTTGAGAAAACACCACAGATGTTACTCACCAACATTTTATTCCATGAGATGTAAAAAACATTCAAAAAAACGACCTATAATAGTAACACTTCCTAAAAAATGTTTTAGTGAATTAGCTCTCTCCAATAGTAAACCAGAAACTTTAAGATCCAATAATGAGAGTTTAACAGATAGTATTCAAATTACTGAAGAAAGCCCTGGTAGTGAGAAACTAAACAAATCTTTACCTATTCCAGCTCCAAGATCATTAAGAAAAAAACATGAAATCGTTTATGCAAATATATCTAAGTCGCTTAACAATTCCTCCGCTTCCGATAAAAACACTTCATTAAGCTCTAATGAGAACGAAGAAAATGAACCATCATTAACTGAGGTGGAAGTTCATGCCGAAACGAAACGCTCAACATCTGCAAGTAAAAATGTAATTAATACATTAACTACATGTTCTCTTACTCCTCTTTCATCTACTTTGGTTTCTCAAATCGGTAGTAAGCCAAAATTAGTCGCACTAAGTCCAAAAACGAATTCTTCTTTAATACTACTTTCACCACAGGCCTTAAAAAATTCTCCAGTTCTAAAAGTAAGTCCTAATTTCATTAAACCACAAACTGAGAGTCCTAAGGGAGCGCTTTCTCGTCAAATTCATGCGAAGGTTAAACCTAATGAGAATTCTAATTCCACTAATTTTATTAAAAGTCAAGGGTCAATTGAAAAAGAGGACAAAGTCGAGAGTAAATCCAGCGAGCAGGTTTCTAGTGTTCCTAAAATGCCAATTTTGAATACAATGACTAATTGGAGCACTAATAAAACTAATAGTAACCAGGTTTGTTCATTTCTGCTTATTTATTATCATTTAATATTCTGGGAAATTATTATTAATGTATATAGGGTGTCCAGAAATTCACTTCACAGAAAAAAACCTACAAAATATAAAGCTTATTTTATATCAATTTCACGCAATTCAGCTTATCCAAAAATGTTTCCTAAAGGAACTAGAGCTCTTTCAAAATGGCGCTCTAACATCGGTTTAATTCAAATAACAAATAGGTTTTCTTTTAAGTGGCAAAATTTGGCATATTTATTTCTTGTATTGTGTCCAATTAAATAACGTAAATACGATTTTTCAAATGTAATCATTAGCGGCTCATTTGGGTGGGGTATTAGATATGTTTATTCAAATTTTTTTCTCTCTCAAAATATTGGCATTTTGATGTAATATTTAACAAATATTGATATTTTTACAAAAAAATTATACATTTATCTAAAGTCTCTACGATGAAATATTTTAGAGAAAAATTTTTCATCTCTCTATTCATTTTGACAAAAACAAAAAAATCATGAATAAAATTATCCAATACCCCACTCAAACGAGCCGCCTCTAACTACAATTAAAAAATCATATTCAGGCAATTTAATTGTTCACATTTTAAGTCATAAATGTACTAAATTATATCATTTTACAGGAATCGTTTTGAAGCTATTAGAGGTAATAGGGATGTTAGAACGCCATTTTTAAAGAGCTCTAACTTCCTTAGCAAGCTTTTTGTGATAAGGTGATTTGCGTCAAATCGATATAAACTGGGCTCTACATTTTCTGTGAAGTGAGTTTCTGGACATCCTGTAAATAACGACAAGAAAAAAATGGAATTTAAAAAATTAATACAATATTTTATTAGGTTACAGTAAGAAAAGTTTTTTCGGAAAATGTCATTCTAAAACAACTTCAAAATGAATAATAAATTCTCAGAAAAATTCATTTTGCAGTCGATAAACAATACTAATAACTAACTTATTTTCAGAACGCTTTTTATACCTTATCAACCCCAAATTTCAAGCAACTTAACACGGTTGTTCCCCCACAATACTCAGCAACAATACCGCATCAAAAACATGCCAAACTAATCCCAAAGGCTTTGTTTCAAGAGCAAATGCAAAAGAGCAAATCGTTCTCTTCCAAGTCCAAGCAAAAGAAAAATCATTTTCAAATTCCGCTTCAGAAATGCCACAGTTTCAAATTTCAAACGGCAGAAAGTTATTTTCAGCCGATAAAAAACCTACATGAAGAAAATTTGATGCGAAACGGTTACGTGTCAGATTATCCCGAAAGTAGCGTTCACAGGGGGCGGCACCATAAGAAGGATAAGCATAAACAAAAGAATAAAGTCCCGTTGGTAGTCCGGAGGCCGAGTGACTACCAGGAAAATATGCAATTTCAGGTAGTGTTCCATTAGGATCAAGAAATGTTGATTTTTATTCAAAACCACCACAGCTCTTGCTGAGTATCTCCTAACTAGATTTGATTGGGCATTGTTATAGTTCTAGAGACTTCAGTTTAAATTGGATTCTTTGAATTAAATCAACATTTCGACTTTTAGTAACAAATTGCGTTTTCTCTTGATCTTGATGGAACGCTATTTTTAGGAAAACATCCAAAATTCAGTGCAGCTTCAATATCCCCAACCCCTGCTTGCAGGACGCACTTTGCATGGGGCCACTAACCAAAACGCAGCTAAACCAAATGGGGTCGTGTACGCAGACCTAGATATGCCTTCTAACAAAAGAAGTTCACATGATTCGACGTCGTCTAAACAAAAATCGTCACAAAATTCCAAACAAAAGACTGAGTACGCAACACTTAAATTTAATGAAATTGGTCAAGAGATTGACGTCTAACGTAGAGTTCTGATATTTTTTAAGTAGAATAAGGTTCGTGAAAATAATTTTTAGTAGAATTTAGTATCTATTAGTTGCTTTAAACGGTAGAATTTGCAATTATATGCCGTATAATTTGTCCCAAAAATTGTCTAAAAATGGAAAAACTTGTAGCAGTAATATTTCACAAAAAAATAACAAAGGTCACTTATTTACTAAAAAGAGCAAATTAATAAAATAATGAACACCTACTAATACAATTTCACTGCAAACTAATGTACAGAATCATCCTATAGTTTATTAGGCAAAAATACTGAAGAAAAAAGAGAACGAGGGGAGAATATACTAATAAAAAATAAAATATATTTTGATCTAGTCATACAATATCAATAAGTTTACTAAATAATCTGAATGAAGGTTAAAAAACATTATTCAAAAATAGTCATTTTGGTTTTTTATCAATAAATAATGTATTAATCACTGTACTGGAAAGTGTAGTATATTTTAAGAATTTTTATTAACAAATTGCTCTTCTTAAAAATAAAAAACCATAATTTACTAATAGTTTTTAAATCCCGCATATATCATATAATAATTTAACTTTTTAATATTAACCATTATTTTAATTGACCCCCTATATCACAAAATATTTTACAAAATTGCTTCTTCATTATTAATTTTAACCATTTTATCAAGAATATTTCCTTTCTTAGTAAATAAACAATTTTTGGTTAATGACACTATATATTTTTACAGGGTGAACCACATGAAAATTTTAAACCTGCAATTTTTTTTGTCAAAAACTCTGAAACAGATCGATTTTGTTTTCGAGAGGGACATATTTTATATTTAATTACATGAATGTCATCTAAACGGGGTGGCAATCCCTTTAAAAATCTTAAATAGAACGAGGGTTCAAATGGCACCTCATTTTAAAGGTATTTCAATTGTCTCAACAAACGTGCTTACATTTTTTAGTTCTATGAAAAAATTAATGTGAAAAACCTGTTGAAAATGCCTATATACGAAATAAATCGAAACAAAAACTAATCAATAATATACTTATCGAAGAATTGAATTTTATTCGAAGTCCTAAAAAGGATAAGGATAAGAATTATCCGCAAAGTGTTGATTGTTGCCTTGTTAGTAATGACTATTTTGAATCAACGATCTAAATCATCATGGCTTACAACATTGCAGAGAAAAATGAAATTATCACTTTTCATTTCAAAAACAATCAAATGGTCTTGGAAACTGCAAGAATTTTTATTGGTTACTAACGAGGTTGCAGTGGTTGCAATTTTGGAGCATGTTGAATAGAAATGTAGTTTAAGCGCAAGAAATTGAAAACTGCTTCAGAAATTCCACATCTTCGAAGGATCTTGGAAAAGATTCCCCTCGTCCGAAAGCTTAATGAAAATGATCCAGATCGCCGTATACAATTTTGTGAGGAGATAATGGAACAATCCCCACATATCCACTTTTTATATTCGAAATGCTTTTCTGACAAATGCACATTTGGGAAATTTGGATAGTATTGTTGATCCTTTTATCTACTTCATAATTTAACGGATCAATCTTACCTCGAGTTCCTTGAAGACTTAATCTGTGGAGATTCTTGAAAATGATGATTACATTTCAAAAAATGACAGTTTGGCGGTCCTCTTCACTATGCAGCCCAGTACTCAACATTTTCCCAAACACTGGATTGGTAGAAGGGATTGAATTATAAGGCCTCCAAGGTCGCTAGATCTAACACCCTTATATTTCTTCATAACTGACCATTTAAAAGTCTTGTCTACAAAACTTTCACTTTAGAAGATCTACTTCACCGAATAGTGGGTGCTTATGGAAATATCCCCTAAATATACGAGAGAATGTTGAACAAAGAATCTATTAATATATGGAAGTTGGATTTGAATATTTAATACAATAACACTTTTTTCGAATTATTCCTCCTACAATTCTAACAGATCGACCTGTTTTTGAAGTTTTTCGAAAAATAGAAATTTATGTTTTAATTTTTCTGGTGGTAATTTTTAAATACGTCACCCTGTATTTATTTAATATCTCGTTGGGTCTGTTACGGAAACTAATTTGCGGTTATTTGTAAAATATTGATAAATCAAAATTATTAAATTATTTAGATAACCTCAATTTAGAATGACGTTACGTTCAATGCTGAAAATTTCTTGAGGTTAATATATATTTATTTTAGGGCGGTATAAAGATTTGCAGGTATTATTTTTTACCTTAAAGGATATTGCAAAAATATAGATCAGATATATACAGGGCGAAATTTATTATCACGTATGCCCCAACCCTTAGATATAAATATTTAAATATCTCTAAAGTACTAAAGTAGTCTATCATTTCATAGTTTTCAAAAAATATTTTAAATCAATTTTAAAGAGGAATTTAATGGTACTAAAACTTTTTTATTTTAAAGACTTATTAATTTTGAAATGCTTAGTGACCAAATATAATGCAAGAAAAATATTTAAAAAAATTATGTTTATAAAGTCACGGTTGTTAATTTAAAAAATGTTATAGATACACCTCTATAACAATTTATAGTAACACTAATTATTTACAAATTAATTTTAGTAAATTCCCCATAATAATTTTTCTAAATTTGTTTTAGACTAATGGGACAACCAATCCTGGTAGTGATACTTATATTTTCTAAGGTAATAATAATATTTTACTTGTAATAATTTCTGAAGCTCAAAAAGTCTAAATACACACCATTGATCCGTATTTTAGCTTGAAACAAATCCACATAATTCATGTATTTCTGTGCATGTGATACTAATAAAACACAATTTGTAATATAAAACTACCATTTACTATAATTTTTAACATTATTTAAATTGTTTGAATATTTGTTATTAGTATATTATACTCTTTATGTCTGAGAATTTTCTAATAAAATTATACGAGTATTCGTGCAAGAAAAAAAAATAATTAACAATCTTTTTGTCGAAGTATAAGCTAAATAAGACTCAAACTATAATTTTTTTTAAATGGATAAGTTCTAATTAAAATAATCCCAAATTACATTATTTTTGATATTCACAAGCTAATGCATAGTACTTTCAAACAAAAATATGCAAAAAAATTTAAAAAAATAATTTCGTATTTCTCATTTAAAATAAATGAATATTTGGTTAGCTGAATAAAATATTTTTTTGCAGCCATTCAGGCCCGAACCATGTGAGCTCATCTATGCCGACACCGAGTACAACCCATATGGCCCTATTGACTATAAGGCTGCGTCCATCTACGCGACATTGAAGAGGAACAAAAATAACAATAGAGTCGAAGAAAAAAAAGAGGACATTCTATAAAATAATTTTTGATACGCTGTTGTTGCTAAAATATAAGAATACTAAACATTTTCGGAGTAATACGTTCTAATTCTTTTGGTGCGTAAGTTTTTGGAGAGGGTGTATAATTTATCTAAAATTCAGTTTTGCTAATATAAATTTTGAAATTTTTACCTTTCTGAGACTGTCATTTTTATGAATCTTCTTAGTGTCATTTAATTATAATATTTTGTTTGCCAGTAACGTATCAAGTCGATAAATTTATGAAATAATAAAATTGAATTTTAGATTATTTGAATATAATTGAATATATTACACACACATACTAATTAAGAATTAATTAAGCCCTAACGAACTATCAAAAGTTCCAAATTAATTTGATTTAATTTATATTTCTATTTATAATTTGGTTACTTTCTTAAATGGGTAGTGTCTAATATATTCTATAATTTTCAAAATTGGATTATTTTATAACCATGTCTCTCACTATATTTTTCTACAATAAGCATGAATTCAAATTATTCAGTATTTTTTTTCCTCAATATCATTTTAATTTTAATTTAAAACAAAAAAATGAAGTTATATATAGGGTGGCCTACTATACTTTAAGCACTTATAAAGATATAAACATCCAATGAAAGAAATTATTTTAATTTTAATCTAATATTAAAATTATTGATTGAAAGAAATATATATATATTATAGCTCTAAGAAATAAATAATTTTAATTTTTAAAACTACCACTTTGACTTTCATGTAATAACAAATGTTTATCAGGTTTACTCGAAACTAATTCTTTATCCAAAATTTAAAAAAGCTGTGGCAAAAATTTGAGAAACACAAAGTTAGTTATTTATGGGCTAGGTTATTAGGAATTTAATAGATTCAAAAAACATATACAAGTATACTTTTACTGTTCTATAATATTATGTAGAGGTATGCCTATCCAAAATTGAACTACTTTCAAACAATTCTTTAATAATTATAGCCAAAAGAAGTTTGGTCTCAATCTATAAATAATAGTATATATTATTAAGCGTGTACTTTTTAATGAACATTTAATGATTTCTTTGTGATTCCTCCTGTACTAACTATTTTCTCAACAAAAGATTCGCTAATAAATATAGTGAGAGACACTGTACATGATTAGAGCTTGTAAGGGTTTTTCGAAAACTTGTCTGTTACCGGAGAGGTGGTATTTTTGCCTTTTTAATAAGTGTGTTTTATTAAAAAATCTTATGATGTTTATCAAAGAAACTAAAAGTTTTATGATTGTAAATAAAAAAATATTTTCTATTTTATCAATCGATGTTTAATGTTTTGAAACATATCGAGGAACGTACATGATGTTTGTTGTTAAATTTTAAAATTTATTGAACATAAAATGTCTTATCTGATTGTCCCTATTGCCAAAGAACGTTTCATTAATGTTAATTTTTATTTTAGGTAAAAGAAATCATTTTATTTTTATTTATTGAGATCTAGTTGTTTAATAATTGTGTAAATGTGTAGTATTTTACAATTCGATATTATTTTTTGTTCCAGTTCTCTCGGAATCTAAAATCATATTGTTTCATGACACATTTTCTTTAATCTTTAAAATCTTAGATATATTTAGTTTTTATAATTTCGAATGTAGCTACTTCTTTTTCAAGCAATCGTAGTTTCTTTTTTAAGAATTTTTTTAAATACAACATTTTTTGAAAGCACAAATGTGAAAAAAAATACAAATAAATTTAAAAAATAAAAATTTAATTTCAATAAAAATTTCAAAAAAAATTGTGCTAATATTTAAAAAAAAATATTTTCAAAATACAAAAAAGGGAATTAAGTAAATTTCTTATACAAGTGAAACTATTATTGCAACTAACCTATGAGGTAGAAAAATATATTACAATAAATATATTGTAAGACTATTAGAAGTAATACAAATAAATTAATTTTTCCAATTGTACATTTATTGTAATATTTTTTTCTTATATTCTACCTTCCAAAATATTTTAAATATAAAGTACTAGAATGACTAAAATACGTTAAAAAAGCGTTGATATTTGACATGGATTGCTTCAAATTTAAATATTCTTTATATATTGGTGTATACAAGAAGCATTTTTTAAATAGTCCTATCGTTGAAATCTTATAAACCACAAAACATTTGAATATCTTTTATGAATTATGAAATTTCACGGACCATTTAAAAAAATACTATTACTTATTTCGTACTATTTTTTTACACTTCTGAATGGCCTTTAACAGTTTAGGATTACTATTAAATATCTTAAGGTGGTATTTTAAGTTTTACAAAATGTGCTCTACATAGTGTTCGGACAAGTTTTATACATTACGGTAATACATTTAATAGTGAATAACTTCACAGAATGAAGAAATTTTCAAATTAAAACATTTTTAATGAGCCTTAGAATTCTACATTTGTAATATGCTCAAATATCTATTTTGTACAGATATTGAAAATTTCGTTTACACTTTAATATAGTCTAATTTGAGTTCAGTGCCAAAGAAATTTTGTAAAATAAAACGTCCATAAACTTTTAGAAATTTGAGTGTGGTGCTCCAAAAAATCATGTTTTTAATTAATATTTAATAAGACTATAAATTATGTACTTTAAGTACATCGGAGTAGATATTGTAGAATCATTTAATACCTTCAAAATATCTCTGTATCATCTTGTAGATATGTATAATATAAATTATAGTCCTTACGCAGTTTAATAAAGAAATTGTATGGAAATTTTAACTCTTTGTTTTATTTTTATAAAGATGTATAGCTATACACCTACATTTTTAATTTGATCATTAGACAAGTACTTATATAGATAAAGTCTAATTTTCTTTCGCACCTACTTTATAAATAAAATATTAAAATACTATTTACTAAATACTAAAATGTTAATAAATTTCACAGCTAAAAAATACCAATTGTTTTTCATTTGAAATATTGTCTCGCAAATAAAAGGACAAGTTCAGTAACAATTACACTTTAATAAAGCTAAACAATACTCAATAAACATTAATAAGTACATAAGATAATATGAGTTTTTACCAAGGGGATGATGCTCTTAAGGGACACCTTTGTCGATTGGGTACTAATTAAACTTCCCCCCCAACGTCAGAGGACCGCCGAGCCCACTGGGCTCACTGAACCCACTTTGGGCCCAACTGAAAACCACTGGTCATGTAATCGTCTCGTATTTATATTAAATAATGTTTATGTTCTCGAAAAGTAAACTCACGTACAGAAAGTATAATTTAAGAATACAACACAATATTTACTATACGAAACGATTGCTAAATATAAAGTCCGTGAACTATTGAACTGGTTAACTAACTAAATCTAATACCCTTTTCGTATGTGACAATATATCTTACCAACAGCATCATTTTCCTGAGATGTATAAAGTAATTTTAATACTTATTGCATCAATAGAACAACAGCGACAAAAGTTTCAAAATTACATGAAACAAATTTATTGTCCGTAAGAAAAGTACGTAATCGTTTGTAGCATTTACCTGATACTTTTTGATTTTACTTTTGTGTTATTTTGGATATATGTTTCATAAAACTTAAATACAATTCCATTCTTAGATGGCATTTAGATCATTAATATCAAAATAAAATGACATAAACTTGGATATTATATTATTCACCTTTAATTCACGATAAGTTTTTTATGGTAAACGTATAAAATAATTTAAAAACATGAAATTAGTTTTATAAAACTACGGTTTATTTTAGTGCAGTTTATGTTGCCGATGGTTTGGGTATTCTCTGCTCTGTATCGTTGTTAATATAAATAACTAAATGAAAACGAAAACGATTTAGGACCACTAGTATGTTTTGTACTAATAATACATAGTCGCAAAGGGAATGGTTATAAAACTAGATGTTTATGTTGATTAGTTATAAGAGAGTTAATATAAAACTACTTATTTATGTTCTAGATTTAGATGAACTTTTTTCACTAAGAATACATTCAAAATATATATATTTTTAACGGATTGTACATTAAAATAACTTGAACGTGTAAAAATGTAAATAAATACACACATTTTACTTATATTTAAAGAAAGGGCCAAACATTTTTATTTATAAAACATAACCTCTCAAAAAAATCTTGCACTTTTATGAAAATTACGAAAGTATCATAAAGAAGGAAGTAATTAATATATTAAGCATTTTGGAGATTTTCAATAAATTTCGAAAATTAGTAGGCAGTTCATTTTTACTCTTCGGTATATTGGAAGAAATTTTTATTAAAAATACAAACTATTTGAATTTTCTTAAATGTATCAATATTTCTTGATGCACTTTTTCTAGAAAACAAGTTAAATTTTTGTTGGGAATATATTTACAACAAAATACTCCATAATACAACTAACGTTTTACTAGAATTTGTACGTTGTTCTCGATCATTAGAAAACGCAAACTTCACTTCCAATCTCTTTTTATTTTCCCAATTAAGAAGGCCCCAATGTATATTAATTTTGATGACTTCAGTAAAAGTGTTTATTTGTTATCCGATCGCGACCTTGCCTCAAAACTTCCACTCACGTAATACTAAATGTACAGTCAATGTTATAATTTAGGAAATATTAAATAAAAGATAAGTTTATGTACAGGGCGATATTTAACTAAATCTTGCAGGAAAAAAAGCCAGCGCAATATTCAAATTATTGATTGTTTGATTAATTAATTTAAAATTCTCTTAAAAATTTGGACTATGTACAAGGTCGGGTCATGGGTGAATTCTTATCCTTTGATAACACCGAAATATTTTCACTTTTTTATTTTGGTTTTATTGTAGTTCTGTTGCATAAAAATGTGGAATATAAAAAATAAGTCCTTAACAAAAGTATTTTTTCTCTTATTTTTTGGTACCCTGGAAGCTATTGTAAAAGGTAAAATTTAAAAAAATACATTTCATTTGGTACCGATTTTCAAAAAAAATTGAATGTTGAATCATAGTATAAACACATTGAATTACTCTAATAAATATTGATTGATTGATTGATTGATTGATTGATTTATTAAACCAAATTATAAATATTTGAAAAATTTTACAGCAAAGTAGTTTTATATTCTCGATATTCACAATTCTTTAAGATTTTGGAATTTTAACTAATCAATAGACTATAAACCGTATTTTATCATTAAGTTAATATAAATTATTTTTATGTTAAATATTTATTTATTTTATCTTAGGCACTCCTGGCAAAGCACATATAACATATATTCCAACAATTGTTATTAAAAATGGCTTAGTAACGTTAACATGTCACCTTGAATCTGATAAATCATTACATGATGTAACTTATCAGTGGTACAAAGGTAACCATCTCTTAAAAACAAACCAGTCTAGTTATACAATAAATTCAGTCGAATTAGATGCCAGGGACAATTATACGTGCAGAGGTGTAAATGATGGAGGGAAAGGTGAAACCGATACTGCTTTTCTTGATGTAAAAGGTGAGCAGTCCTCCAAAATATAAAAACCCAAAACTTCAACTTTAAATTTATACTTACAATGGACTTTAATGGACTAAAAATGTTCCAACTGACCACATAACTGACCAATAAAACGGAATCCCCCTCCCCGCTTCTTCGTCAGCTTCAAAACCGTCGCAAGATGTGAATCGCACACACTACGCTCTAAAATATAATTATAGCTCATTACAAACGCTAAAATAACAATTGTCGTCCAATTTCAAGTTTATGAAGTTAACGACTCTTCTGTAATCAAAATAAAACGTCTCTAATTAAGTTTAAGTTGTGAAAAAGTGAAAATGTGTGCAAGTGAAATCCAAATCCACATAGGAAACAATACTAAAGTTTTATTGTTAATGTGTAAATGTTTGTAATCTCCTAATTTTCATTAAAAGTTATTAAAAAATACTAAATTCACCATGCTTTCTTATATGGAATCAATCCCTTCCATATTTGTGGAAAATGGTTAATCTCTTACTACAGTACACACTCTGAGAGAAGTTAGATATCACTGATTAACTTTTATTTTATAATTTTTAGCTCCTCCTGCTTTCCTTTTGAAACCTTTAGCATACGTAGGAGTTATGTATACATCTACTAATCTCCGCCTTATTTGTGGAGTAGAATGTTACCCACGGTGTTCCATATCATGGTTTAAAGATGGGAAATTACTAGAAAATGATTCTCCTTTATATGAAATTGAAACTAAGTATATTGATGTTGATGTTCAATATAAAAAGTTTGAAGCGACTTTTTCAAAATTGGTAAGTATTCATTTGTAATTATTAATACGAGGATTATTCAATAGAAAGACATTTGATCAGATTATATTATTTATATAAGTTGTACTGACACATCAGTAAAAATTATCTACAGTTTGTATATTTTACAATATTCTTAACCAAAAGAACCAGTAAAAACTGTCAATTCGGTGTACATCTGTTTCCATTTCTCTCTTAGACCATATATTTCTCTCTAAGATCTCTCACTCTATGAATGTTCATTACAAGAATAGCAATGTAAGAGTGTCACTCGGTACAGATTTTGTATGGTCTAAGATGTTATCAGTACGAATATTGTGGAAACATCCACAATCTTTAACAGCAAAAACAATGCAATCCAAACCTTCGGCAAAAGAAGTAATGTTGACCGAACTTTTTTGACCAAGGTGTACTCTTCTTAGATTTTAAAGAACCCAGTGTCAACATCAGCTTAAAAGGTTTATTGTCAGCATCAAAAATAAACGTTTCCTGGTGCTTAGTATTATTCTTCTACATGATAATTCTAAACCCCATGTAGCTCATACTCTTCAAAATTTGCTTGGTCATATGGAATGAGAAGTTTTACTACATCTAGTTAATAGCCCCGACTTATCTCCATGCGATTTTTGTGTGTTCAGTTCGGACGCAAAACAGCAGGAATCTATAGACTAGCCCACCAGTGGAATTCCTGTATTAATATTAATGGATACTTTACAGCCTCTAAATGTGTTTCTGTTGAACTACCAATGTACATAAAATTTAAATTAAAGTTTATCCTTATTTGATATTAATATCAGTAATTTATAATCCTTTACTGGAAACCTGAAATTGAACTATTATTTGATTAGGTTAGGTTAGATTATCGGAACTAATATTTACCTAATATAGAAACTGTATTACTAAACTGATGAAAGTCCTTTAAAATAAGTTGTTAACCTGATGACATATTTTATTCTAAATTATTTTTTGTTTTTTATAGAATTGGCACATGACAGGAGTAGCTGATAAAAAGAGTCATTACAATGCTGTGGGTAATTATACGTGTACTTCTTCATCCAATGAAGTTGGTATTGGAGTAAGGAGCACCACCCAAGTTTTTGTCAGAGGAGAACAAGCGGACTGATGATGATTTATTAATATGGATACATTTTAATATGTCGTTTAATTAGAAATTGGTTGGAAAATAAGTTGTTTTTATATATAAAAAATATAATGTGTTTTCTATGTAAGCCGTCTATAAAGGATGATTTGTGTAAATGCTTAGTTTTAAATGACATTAAAAAATCTTAATGCAAATAAAAATTTTCCAGAACCGTACATAGTATTTCATTATTTAATTCAAATATCTTTAAACAACAAAATTAATCATAAATATTGAGATACAAAACATATTAATCCAAAATAGTTAAGAAAAATAATGTAATAAAAATTATATATTATGGTTGTAACCTTGGAAATTCTTTTATGTGACATTTTGCCGTGCGAATTTATTTTGTCATTGTGTGTCGTGAATTTTTATATACATTATTTTAAATTAGAATACGAGAGATAAGAGGATGGATGAAGAAAAATTTAACAAATCAGTAAGTACCAGTTAGCCACTAAAATATTTCTTATACTTTACGTATGTATTGCCATAATACTATGATTCCTAAATTTTCTAATCAGCTCTAGTTTCAATATCTTCATTTTCTTCTACAATTCTTTTATGGTCTCATCTAATATCTAAGGTTAATAGAATAGTCGAAAAACCTTCATTTCTTAACACCAATTGTTTTAAATGCCTCATGATTTAATTTTCTTTACCAGTAAATATTTGAAGGAACGTGGACTATCCCCAAACTTATTTAAACAGTAAATTTAAAGCGAATTATTAAATGAATACCAATAAAATAGACTAATTAATAAGATAAACAAAAGCGCTGGCATGGATGAAATCAATTTTCACAGAATTAATGACGGCTTCCTTTTGAATTTTCACCAAACGTATTTTCAGAATGACCCAACAACATGTACATCTAAACACGTTAGCATTCTTTCAAAATCAGGCGAAAGCAACACGGAGATTAACCCCATGGCCAGCAGAAGCAGTATCAAACCCCAAAAATCTTATAGTTTGCTATCAGCTTTGGTTCGCAGAACAAAATTGAAATCCGAAAAGATGGACAAGAAAATAAGAGCTTTGAAACAATCAGATACCGTAAAAATAAATACAAGTAATTCTACAATTGGGAGTTGCTCAACCGAAGCCTTGGAGATGGGGATTAATAAAGTTGGAGAAAATGGAAGGGAGGAAAAAATTCGAAATATTGAAATGACAGATTCGGAGGTAAATATTTTTATAAATGTGTGCGATATTTTTTAATTCCCTTCTAAATCTAATGAAGATCAACTCCATATCTTATACATGTACCAACAACTACTGCCAATAAATATCTCAATTACAAAATTATTGTCAAGTAAAAACATACCTATGTACAATTTTTTTTGTTTAATGTAGTTTTTGATGAATTAATCCATAATTCTAGCAATCATTACCCTCCTCATCAAAAATCAAGCGAAGATTTTTCAGTAAATTTTTAAAGAAACATGTTTTGCCAGAAACTAAGAAAAAATCAGGTAACGTGTATGCTATTGAAGGGGATCAAAAACTAGATCAGAGTATTACAGAATTGAAAGATGCATTAGAAAAAGCTAATCAAAATACAGGAGTACAGTTTATTCCAACATCTTTCATGTAAGTAAATGCATAAAGAATGAAAAATACCAACAAATAAAATGAAAAGGTGATTTTTTTTTTATTAAAACAATTGAATATTAACACGAATTCACTAGTACATTTATGACTCGAACGATATCCATTTCTTGAAAACTTCTTGACGTTTGATAGTGACTTAAATACCCTCATGATAATTCAAAGGTAATTTTAGACAATTAGAAAAGCCAGTAATAACAAGCTCATTAACTCAAGGTTTGATGTCTGTTCAAAATCTTGCATCACGTTTGCAACAAAGTGAAGGTCATTTGATGCAAGTTTTTACCAAATATGTTACCGATGTGAGCCTACAGAAAGAGTTAGGTAAGCAAAACTAATAAAAATTTTATGAATATTTTGTGTTTGATAAAACAATGACTTTTATATGAGACGCTCTTTGGAACACAGAAATAAATAAATTTGTGAGAAATAATATACTCTATTTGGTCGTTTTTTATTTGGTTCAACCAATTCTTATTGCAATTTCTTATTACTTTGTTTTTGTGAGTTTTATCTATTTTTTCAATTTTTATTTGAAACCAATTAAAAATAAGCACCGTCAAACGGGGTTAAGTGAATCAAAAAATTGATTTTTCATTTTTTCTCCAATGTATGGAAACGAATAATATACAAAATATAATGCAAGTTCCAGTACGCCTTTCGAATGTCTTGAGTGAATGCGAATGCCTCCATTTTTTTTGACAAAGTGTGATTCACTTTACCCATTACTTTGGGGTAAAATGAATCGGGCATTGAAAATGTATAAAAACCTACTTTGACCCATGTATGGGTAAAATGAATCAACTAAAAAAATAAAATAAAAAGACATTAAAAATATAAACTTAAAGTAAACAAAAAAAACATTTGTTCTAACTTTTTCAATACATCGCTGTCAATATTAAAAACAAATATTTCTCTTTTTATCGATTTTTAGCGTAGTTTTGTAATTATTTGGTCACGGAATATTAAATAAAGGTCCTTAATTTCCGAATAAACAAAATAGCTCTTTTCAGAAATTCCCTGTTTTCTCATGGCATTTATTGTAAATTCATATCCACAACTTTCTATTTCGCCAAGAAATAATCTATCTCGCATCTCAGTTGGGAACTTTTTTACAGTAAAGTCGCCAACGTTTAGTACTATGGAAGGTTCTGTCATAAACATATCACTGTCAGCATTTGACGATGAAGGTTTCGGCGTAAATTCGTCAAGATCGTCTTCGGTATCCAAGTCGCTTAGGCCAAATTCTTCATTTAAATCCAAATCATTTTTCAGATGTTTCCTGGTTGTCCTTTCGAATTGTATTTATTTTTTAGATAAACCTTTTCTTGGAGTTTTGTCTATTAATGTGGACAACAAATCTTGGCTTGGGACACTCTTTCCTGGTTCAATGTTAATTTTTCCCCTCTATTTGTCGGCTGATTAGACGTAGTTTTCAAATTTTCCAGGTGGTTTTCAATTGTTTGACTCCACGCACGATCATTATTTTTGCACTACGATTATTACGTTCCTTGGAATTTTATTTGTTAGGATTCAGGGGCACAATTCTTTGGATCTCAAACCAATCTTTTCATTAGACTCTTTTAGCAGCCTTGGAAACTTTGGGTCCAGTTAACTTTCTGAAATAAGGGATAACAACTGTTCTAAACCAGTCTTCGAATAATTCTGAATCGAACCATCTGCTCATGCTTCTGTTGTATCTAGATCCTTCAATTCCTCCTTCTGTCCAACCTTCATAAGAATGTTTTGGTCACTTTAACAGTTTCTATTCATAAAACTTTTAAACCAGTCTATTCCTGGCATATTATCTTTAAATCTTGTGTTTCTGGCTCCGTTTCTGTTCAAATATTGCTGTACAATTTTCCTGACTTCGGTACTTTTTACAGGAAAGCCACATTCAGCACAAATTTGGATTGTTTCCTTCAGTGTACACTCCTGAATATCAGAGAGTGCAGGCTGTCTACCATACTTCAAGGAGTGCTTCCTGTGATACCTTCTTTATATGGTGCTAAAAGACACACCAAACTGTAGAGAAACTTGTCTCAAAGACATATCACCTCGTGGAACAGCTGCCACTGCTCGACGAACATATTCCTGGTTGTAGTTGCATTTTTTCTAGTGGCCCTAATTTCTTTTTATATATACTTGGCATGATACAAATAAGAGAAATTAATAGAACTCTAAAATTAATACAAATCATAAAATATAACCTAATTTCCAACAAAATATAAATAATTCATTTTACCCATTATACCGACTGTTTTACAATTAAAAAAATGCTGAAAGTTAAACAAAAATATTTGACAAAACATAAGGTAGATTTCTGTTCCTTAAAAACAAATGTATTGGATCTAAGTTAACGAAATTTCAAAACGAGCGCTTCTACAACCAATCGATTCAAATGTCCAGATTTTTACAAAAATACCAAACTCATTAATTTTACTCACTATGATTAACCCCATTTGACAGTATATACAATAATATTTATCTGTACACGAAGAAAAAATTTTCGAGGAAAAAATACAGAATATTTAAAAAAATTGAAATTACTATTTGATATAAAATATAAAAAGTACAAGTTATTTGAGTCAAATCAATTTTGAAATTTGCTAAAATCAACAGAAAATTTGAACCAAATAAATTTGTTTTTCTTATTAAATAGTTTTCACTGCACTACAAAGCAAAGGGAAAAAAGTTACTAAATTGCCGTATCTGAATTGGACAATTATTATTAACATCTGTCTACAAAAATCCAAAAGCCGACTAAACCAATATCTTTTAAAAGAATAGATGCTACAGAAGACACCAAAGTCAGAGCATAAGAAAAATCTGTAATAAGAATAGTACCAAGCCTTATGGAATCCTGCAGAAATAGAAACCACATGCTACCATTCAAACTATTGTTTCTGATAGTAGATGAACAGTAATCAAAGACATATATAACAAGAGAAGTTTTTTCCAAGCTATGGTTAATATAAAAATATTTGTTTGGATACTAAAGGAAAACAGTAACTGTCCAATTGGAGATAGAAAAGTTAACAAAACACACGATCCTGTAAATTATCACTATTTTCGTAGCACTGAACCTTATTGATAAATTAAAATATATTTTGTCTTATTAAAGTCATTAGCTTATCGAACAGCCCTCACGCAGTGGTAAAATAACCATAAAGTTCTAGTAATAACTTATTGGCAAAATAATATAAAATGAATAAATCTAATTTTCTAGTTGACACTCTGTGTCTCCATTCGCAATTACATTTGGAAACTGAAAGAATGAACAATGTGCTGTCAATGGAGATGTGGCTCAAACAAATAGAAATTGAAAAGGTTCAGGAAACGGCTTTGCAAGAAGCTTTAAATTCCGTCATCCGACAAAACAGGCAACTGCAGTCTGAATACGAAATTTTGTTCTGTACATACGAAAGATTACTTAAAAAATTTAAAAATTTTAACGAACGTGACCTTAGTACAAGAAGTATCATAGGTATACACATACAAACATTAACTCTTCGGAATAGATATTTGCAAATTAGATAAGACATTAGAAGAGGTTTTTTTTCACGAACGTAAATAATGGTTTATTTTAGGATGTGATCCTCAAATTCAAGACATAATTAAGCATAACATAAAATTAACACACAAAACGGATCTTTTATATCAACAAATTGAACGTTTAGAAAGTGAACTGACAAATTTTAGAAAACAAAATGAGACTTTGGAAAATCAACTCACCAACTCAGTTGTACAGTGTCATGACCTGGAAGGTATTTAAGTTTTTTATTTTTATTTATTTTTTAATTTCTAAATCTTTTAACCGAGAGGTATGAGGAAGTTTTGAATAAGGTCTTGTCATGTACTTCTCTTACCATATCTTTGTATCCTTTATCATTTCTCTCATCTTTTCATGTGCTATAACTTTATTCCATTCCTGCTTTACATTTTCGTTTCATGTTTTTCTCAGCCTTTCTCTTGTGATTTCCAATCCATCTCAATTGTGCATCTGTTATAACATTTGTGTCATTAATTGGCTTGATCTTTAGCTTTCCCTGTATATTTCTTGTCGTATACTGTCTTCCTTTGTGTTTTTTTATTTTCCTTTGGATTTTCATTTCCATTGCGTTTGTCTTGGTAATTGTTTTTCATTTCTTGTCCATATTTCACTTCTGTAAAATATTGCAGGCTTATTACTTTCTTTACTATTTCAGTGTTAATGTATTTTGGTTCGTCCGTCCTATCTTTCCCCATTTTACCATTTTTATTATTTCGTTTAATAATTCCGTAAGTTGATTTTTCTCTGTTTCGCCCATATAAAGATCATTGTTCCGTTCTGCCATTTTTCCATCTTGATTATCTTTATTAGTAATTCTTCTTTTTTTATGTACTAAAATACGATTTCAGTTTTTATATGGTTTGGTTTAGTATTTGTTTCCTAGGTTCCCCATTTCATCATGTTTTATTATTATGTTAGTTGGTTTTCTCCAGTTTCGCGCCTATATTTGATCAGTTGTGCTATTATGTTGTTCCTTGCTGGTATTTTTTCCAATTTCATTGCTTCTATTTATTCTCTTTCTTATGTACTAAATTACATCAGTTTTCATTTGCTTTGGTACTTCTTTTTGTAGATTCCGCATTTTATCATGTTTCATAATTTCGGATAACAATTCTGTTAGTTGGTTTTTCCCTGTTACGGCTCTATATTTTGTCATTTGTGCGATTATTTTCTTTCTTCCTAGCACTTTTACCAACTTTAGCTTCAATGCTTTTATTGAATTTTTTTGTCATGTACTAAAATCCTATTTCAGTTTTTATTTGCTTTGGTACTTTCTACCACATTTAGCAATTTATCATTTTATCATCTATAATTTATTTTAATAATTACGTTAGTTGGTTTTTCCAAGTTCCAGCCATATATTTGATTAGTTCCGCTATTATTTATTAACTGTATTTTTTCTACTAACTCTTCTCTTATGTACTAAAATATTCTTATTAAATATAAAAAAATGTTTAAAAATTTAAATTATTTTGTAGCAGTTTTTCTTCGAAGTAGAGCCGATTATGAATTAGAAATGGCAACATTAAATCATCGACTTAAAAGCAAGGAGAAAATCTTAGTAAACGCGATAGAAACCTGTAATAAATTGAAAAAAGAACTCATTTGTATAGAAGATCAGTTAGATGGCATTCCTTTACCTACAGACTGGAAAAAATTAAAAGTAAGAAGACTTATTGTTTTCAATTTTTACATTTACTGAATATCTTTATATAATAGTAATATAAAATGTATTACACACATAAATTTCAAATAGTTGAATTCATTTCTTGCCCTTCTTGTCCTTTTTAGATTTTCCAGCTTTTGGCTGCATATTACCTGGCGGTATACCTCGTCTACACATTGTACCTCTCCACCATGACTAAAAATTAAAAACATATAATTTTCAATGTGGGTTAATCAAATAGGGAGTTAAATTGGTCTATCTTAGTTATATTATCACCTGAATTTTCATTAAAGCCCAAATTTCTAGCTTAATACGGTCTTCTTTTTCTTTCTTGATTCTTTTGTATTCTTTCCATTTATCAATTCGCTCTTGCCTGATTTCAAACTTTTTAGTAAGTTTTTCAAGCGTATCCTGCGTATATTCGAGTTTACCTTTTAATTTTAACAGGGCATTTTCTCTGCTATCCGTTTCGTCATCATAGCATTTTATCCAATAATCGATCCATTCTAGCAAATCCTAAAAAACATCTTTCCTGTAATAATTTATTAATAAATAAGTTTTCTATAATCTACGTACATCTCTATTCTCCTCTATGTATTCTAAAAACAACTTATGACATTTTACTTCAAGTCTAATTTCCTCCTCAATCTCTTTAATTACGTCTAATGACTTTTTCTCTTGATTTTTGCATACAAGTAGGTTTTGTGATCTTCTTGATGCTTCGAAATTTTTAAAAAATGAATTCTCAGTTCTTCCGTAAGCTAAAAAGTAAATTCAGAGGAATCAGTTGTATGTAAAAAAATTATGGAAATGCGTTTTTTTTTGTTTGAGATATAAGATGTTAATATTTGTTATAATTGTAGCTTATACATAACTTTTATATTCGCAGGAACGTTTTGTGATAAATTTTCACAAAGAATCACCCTTTAAACTTTAGAAAAAAACTATTTTTATCGAGTTTGTTTATTTTATATCTCTATTAAATGAAAGTAAAACATTACCGATAGCATCTTCAACCTCGAATCTAACTTTATGGATTATAGCGTTTGTCTCTTGAATAGATTTTAGACTCTCTACACGCTCCTCTTCACATTTGCTTGTTAACGTTCGGATTAACTTTTCATTTTTCACTTTGTTTTCCAAAATCTGTCTTTCGTCGCTGGCTATATGCTTTAAATTTTTGATGGATTCTTTCAAGATTTTGTAAGTGCCATAATTATCTATTTCGTGCCATGATTCTTTTATAATGTTGATAAATACATTGATGTCTCGAGATATTTTGTCTTGGTTGGTTCCAATTGTGGGAATTCTTGTTTCTTCATGGTTTTCTGTTCCGATAAATCTGTAAGATAGAGAATATTTTAAATGGGACGGTGCAAGTTTTGTTCAACTCAACCAATCTATTTGTATAAAGCATTGGTTTTACTTGCTTACAATATTAAAATAATAATTATTGAAGACACTATCTTTCTATTTTCGCTTATGTAGATAAGGCAATAAAAATTGGAAACTTACCTTTCTTCGATCGTCTGGTATTGTACCACAAAAGGATCAAAAGAACTAGCATTTCGAATATTTAAATGCCGTAGAATATACAGTTGATTCAAGCATTCATCTAAAATACTTTTGATAGCAGTTCGGATAAAGGGTTTAGTAATACTTAAACCATTATCTTTTAAATCAAAAAAAGCATCTATTTCCATTTCAAGAAAAAAAACTTCACAAAATAGATCATAATAGAAATGAAGTTGCCAAAGTCACAGATATATTTGATGAAAAATTGAAAATAAATGTTTTGTGATTGGCCCATATCTACAAACCAATTAAAAATTAGAATTAGGAACCAGCAACAGAGGATGAGCCAATAATACAGAATTAATACAGGACATCTTAGATTACATATTTAAATATTTCATTTCTTATTATTTTAAATGGAACAAAGTGTGTGTTGTGTATGTGTATTTTGCTTGCTTCTAATGATTTGAAATATTCAAAAATCTTAAGTGAAAAGAGAACGTATATTTATCTTAAGATAAAATTGTTATTTAATTTTTTTCCAGTGTAATGAAGAAAACGTAAGTGATTTCATTGAAGTTTGTAGAATATGTTTAACCGAATTCACCAAAGAAATTTGTACCCTTCGAAAACAAATATGTGTTAAAGATAAGGAAATGTGAGTACATAGTTTTAAATAAATAAATAAAAATAAAACATATATAATTAAGCACGTAACAGGCCATGTGGCTCGAAAGCTTGTTAATTTTTTTTTATATTCTTCAGTACCCTCTGCACTATATTTCTTAATTCTCTCTACCTATTGCAAGTTTCTCTTTTTCTATGCCCTGCGTAACTTAAAAATTCTCAGTACAAATTCAACCAAAAAATTTTTCAGTAATGATTATGATAAAAACATATGAACTTTTCTTCTTGTCGTTTGATAGCTAATTTGTTTCCCTCTGAGTTGTCTTTTAAAACGTTTACTCTTAGTTTTGATCTTTCTTTTAACAATACCCTACATTTTTCGTTGAACCACTCTTTACCTTTCTTTCTTTTTGCCAGTAATACATTCACTAAGTCAAATAACACTCTTTTATTGTTTCCCAATTCTCATTGAGGCTACAATTGCATGAAATGATTATTGATATAATTGTTGCGTATTAATATTTAAATATATATATATATATATATATATATATATATATAAGTTTCTTCTGTATAAGAAATTTGATTTTCAGCGAAATGTTAATGGAAACGAATGGGAAGCTACAAGAAAACCTGAGAAAGTCTACCACAGAATTAGATGGACTAACAAGAAAAATTGACGATAGTGATAAATTGATAGCAGAACATCGATTTAAATGTTTGGAGGCAGATATGAAATTAAAAGAGGAAAAATTAGAAAGGCTAAAATTGGATTCTGCGTTAGAAAAAAATACACTTTCGCATAAAATTGAAGAATTAGAAACCCTTATTAATGAAGTAAGTGTGTTTTATAATATTAATATTTTTATATTTTCTTAACATACATATGTTTTTAGAAAATAGGAATAATAGAGCAATCTAATATTTACATTAACAATATCAGTGCCGAAAATGCAGGACTTCGACATCAAATTGACAACTTAAACAAACTTCTGAAAGATTCAGGATCTGGCGATATTATTAGAGTGCTTGGTTTAAATCAGGAACAAATTAATAAATTGGATTTTCACTGCAGCCAGGTAAACAAAATTTAAATTAACATTATTAAATGTACAAGAACATTATTCTACTATACAGTTTATTATTTTTGACTGCCCTAATCGATATCTGTTAAACTTAAGATTGGTTTTCTTTACTTTTAGTTTTTATACCTTGATCCATATGTGAAGGGTTTTAATTATCTTTTAAAATCTTCTAGTTAGCAAATGACAAAAACCAGCTACTAACCCAATTAGAATATTTAAGTGATGCTCAGAAAAAGCTTGTGGAATGCCAAAATACTCATCCGCATCAAATCTCGAAACAACAAGCAGACATAGAAAGTTTGGTAAATGAAAAAAGGCAGCTGCAGCAAAAATATGAAGCTGAAAGACATACCGTAATTTGTAAGATATACACAGGTTTAAGTTTTAAAAGTTCTTTTCGATATATGTATAATTTTATTATAGCATTGCAAGCTGAAAGAAAGAAATATTTAGACGAAAAGGCTTTGATAAAAACATTTTTTCATCAAATGAAATCTGAGATAACTCGTCTACAAAAATTAGAAGGAACAGTTACAGATATCAGTACAGAAGCAAATAAACTTGCAGTAAGAAATTTAGTGATTTTATAAGCATATAATCTGTAACTATTACAGATTTTCAGAACAACTATACAGGATGGTCCAAAATTGTCGAACAATACTTTTACAGGTGATTATTCACCTAAAAAAAGAGGTAACTTTTTATATAAATTTTTTTTTCAAAGCTTAATAAAAATGGAGATACTGGCCTCTAGAATTTGACTTTTTTTCGAAGCCCTTTTCAAGATATTTAAAAAAAAACATTTTATTTTATACCACTTTAGAGGGCGGTATCTCCCATATTATTGAGATATTTCATAAGAAGTGTATGTAAAAAGGTACCTTTATTTTTAGGTGAACTATCACCCCTAGAAATACGTCTCGACAGTTTTGCACCACCCTGTGTAAAAAGGATTCAGGATATCTAACTAACATGATGTAGAATTGAAAATTCATAATCACTTCCAGATGGTTGCCGAATACAATAAAGAACTTGGAAAAAAATTAAAATCCGAGTTAGAAGAGAAAGACAAGACAATCGTAAAACTGCGTTTCAGCGTCGAAAAATTAAATGATATCCAAATGAAAAACACTAAAGAAAAAATGTCCTTATGTCACGAGCTCTCGGAACTCTGTCAAATGAAAGAAAAACTAAACAGTGAATTATCTTGGGAAGTACAAAAGAACTTAGCTCTGGACGATGCTAAAAATGAAATTGCTGAAACTGCTCATAACCAGGTATTTTATCGAAGAGTAAAATAAAAAGCAACAACTGATATTGATATTTCTTCTATTATAGCTTCAACAATACGAGGAATTTCATCGAAAGGAAAGAGTAGTATTAAAGGATTTATTGAAAGATTTGAAATGCGTTGTTAGGCAAAGAAATAGCTTCTTGGAAGACAAAGAAAATCTGATACAGGAAGTAAGTCGCGCTATAGATCGTTGCTATTAAAATGTAATATATTAAACTAAAAGCTTTATCCTATTTTTATTAAAACGTTGCATATTTCTTCAAATATTTTATATTTTATATAGTTAGAAATTTTAAATAAGACAAAGTCTAAACAAATTGAACAAATCGATGAACAACGAAAGCAAATCGGCGAACATCAAAAACAGATTGAAGAACAAAGAACGCAAGCAAGAGAACATCGTAAGATAATCGAAGAACAGCTTAAAAAAATTGATGAATTAAATGCAGACAAAAAAAGAACTGAAGAAAAACTTAGAGACTTGGAAGATGAACAAGAGGATAATAAATCAACAATTAATAAATTACAAAACAAGCTAGTTGAAGAATTGAAAACATATGATGGAAATATTAAAGAAATGGAAACCCTTATTTTTGAAGTAAATTCTTTTCAGTTGCACTACAGTAAATAGAAAACGAAATATTTTTATTAATAATATTATAATAATTATTTTGTAACATAGTAAAAATGTATGACAATTTTGTTCTATTAATTATTTCAGCTACGAAAAGAAAGAGGACTAATGGACGATACTATAAAATATTTACAGAACAACACACAAAAACTGCATACAGATTTAAATATTACCCGTAGCAATGAAAAGGTAATAAATCAAAATAAATTAAAAAAAAATTGAAGAATAAAATATTTTTGCAGGATCTTAAAGATACACTCAACCGGTGTCTAACTGAGCAATCTTCCATAAAAGATGATCTGCATGTAAAAGAAAAACAAATAGAATCATTAAGTTTAGAAAAAGACAAGCTTATGAAAGAAATAAATCAAGTCAATATGGTTTGTGAAAAAATTTTAGAAGGTCAGCGTATCCATTTTAAATTGGTTATTAAGTAACAATAAAATTATTTTCAATATAGTTGTTATTAAATGTAAACTTATGATACTTACTAACATATTTTTCTGTCTTCCTCTCAGCTTCATTTCACTACCTTTTATATTTAATTTTTATTTCAGATTTCGAGAATAATATTAATTGTACAATAAAAAAAGAAGAAATGTACAAGAAAGAATTAAATGAATCTCAAAAAGCTATAATAAATATCACTAAAGAAAATGAGGTGCTTACCAAGGTATTACCTAACTCAACTAACTTATCACAACTATTTTTTTACTTAACATTAATTTTAATCATCACCGACCACAATTATTTTAATAAATTTTTTATAAGTTTACAATCCCTAGTTTAATATACCAAACACTTTATAGGAAATAGCAAGCATCAGAGACGAATTAAGAAGTGTAGAAAAAGGTTTCATTATTTTGAAAGAGCAAGAACAAAACTGGAATACTTTAGTACAAACATTGGAAAATAAAAAAGAGTAACAAAATTCCGATTTTCAAAGTTCTCACACTATATAAATATAAATATTTTAGAGCTTTTAAAGATGTGGTCAACCAACATCAGAAATTGCAGCAAAAACATTCTGCATTACAAGACGATTATGAAATTGCTAAGGCAGATCTAAACACTACTAAATACAATTGCGATTCGTTGCTCAGACAATCAAAAGTAATAATAGATCAGAAAAAGTCTGAAATTATGAATTATAAACTACAAATTGAAGAATTAATAAAGTATGAAATTTATACTATATTTTTTTCTATACAATAATTTATTGTTATTTAAAGAGAGAATCGAGAAATACAAGAGATAAAGGAAGAAGAAATAATTCAGTTAAAATCAGATACTGACGATCTTCATCAAAAATTAGAAAACGAACGTTCTTCTTACGCTGCTTTATCACAAATTCATAAGGAAGTATCAACTAAGTTTTTAAAAAGTATTAAAGATATCGTAGAAGAAAAGAACGCTCGCCATGACGCGGAAAGAAATTTTAAAGAATTTAAAGAATCCTTTGAAAAAATAAAAACTGAAAAGGTACTAACATAAATAGCTATTTAGATATTTGAAAGACTATATATTTTTATATTATAAGGATGGATTGAAGCAAGAAATAGAGCTTTTAACGAACGACTTAGCTAAAAGTAAAAACCATATAGACTCACTAACACAAGAGAAAGAAAATTGTCAAATTTCATTATCAGACGTTCAAAAGAAGTACGATGAACTAGAGAAAAATTGTTTAATATTACGAGATCAGGTGAAATATTCCATTTCTTATATTGTTTCTAAATTAGTAATCTACGGTTCTTGCATAAGTTTTCTTTTGTATTATGTAGTGTATTTATTTTAGATAACTGAAAGTCAGTCAAGTACCGATTGGGAATCTGAAGAAATAAAGGTAATCTATTTTATTACTAATTTTAGGAACTTCGTTTAAATTATTGTAATGTAATTTTTCTAATTTTTATGTTTCTAGATGCTTCAAAAGGAAAATGGTAGAATGAAAAAAGAATCCGAAGAGACCCACAAAATCATAATGTCTCTTCAAAAAGATATTAGTCAATTGCAGCAACAAATTACAGCATTAGAATTTCAAAAGTAAGTAAAAGTTTGTACTGAAATTAAACTCAAAAATAACTTATATATTTCTTTTTAAATAATAAATATTTTGATCGATTGTATAAATATTTTAGATCTGAAGGTACCCTCAGGTTACATGAACTTCAACGAAAATTCGAAACTGAACAAAGTCTCTGTCTGCAATTAAAAACTATTCAAAAAATTGTCTTAACTGAAATTTTAAAAATGAAAGACGAAGGAGTAGTGGATCAGGAACAGTGTAACTGTTTGATAAATTTAATTAGAAATGATTCTGCTTCAGAATTAGATGTGGAAGATGCAGATGTTTTTTAAAAAGTTATTAAAATTGTAAATGCTATAGCTGTCAATATATATTTTTTAAATAGAGAATATTTTTATATAAATAAACACAAGCTTCAGCTTAATGTGATGATTGAGTATAAATAAAAATTAGGAGAGACCTTAAAAAACCAGATTGACGTAAATTGAAGATGTGTACGTTTTTAAGAAAGTAAAAGCCAAATAATATTTAAAAAAAATAAACCGAAATAAGAATAAAAAATTAAACGCAAATACCCCAATATTATATTTCTGGTAATAATATACTTTATTTGCCGCTTCAGTGTAATGTGGGTTATCTATACAGTAGGTAGGAGACATGGTACGATTACTATTTTCGAAAACTATATACAAAATGATTATAATTATTACAAAAAAAACTAGCTATTGTAATATAATACCTTATGAAATTTGGTTTTCGAAAACTAATCTTAAGACATACATGACTATGTAAGTTATATGGATAGAGGCAAAACACTCATAGATAACAATGACGTAGACTTTTAATAACATAACCCTATTTCTAAGATGTAAACAATTCCTATTTTGAAGAAACTTTTAATTCCTAATTATAATAATGGTCGAATATATTTCTCCAACACAACTACGTAAATATGAAGCAATTATCGATGAAATGAACAAAGAACATGAGTTATCAAAGCAATTATCTGATCAATTACAACATGAAAATAACAAAATTGTATTGTATAATTTAATGAAAAGTGGCTACATTAATAAATTGGCTCATCTAGATATAAAAATATTTCGTTCTGTAACGAAATTGTTAAATTTGTATTCAGATGAATTTGATGAAAGTATTCTCTTTGATGTAACCTATAAATGTAAATATTATTTAGTGGAACTCTATATTTCAAAGCAGCTCCTTGAAAAAATATCAAGATCAAATTGGGATGTTAATATAACATTACAAAATAATTCATTTTGTTTGAGCAAGACTGTGAATTTACCTAAAAAGGTATTTACAATACTGGAAGTGATTCCTGTGCCGGAAAATATTATAGATTGTACTGTGGAAGCATATTTAATAAATATCAATGACCAACTAAAGGCCATTAAACTGGATTCTGTGGATGTAGATATATCTTTCCATTTTTATAAATACAAGAAACGACCAGAGAATAAACAGTGTGAGAATATATTGAAATTAACTAAATTATACAACACAAACTTTGATGCAAAGTTTTTAAATTCAACCCCACTAGCTTATCAAATTACGGGCCCCTTAGAGACCAAACAATTTATTGAATTTTTTTTAAGTAACTCCTATCATAGTTTAGATATAGAATTGTTTACTGATTTACAAACTGAAAATAAAAAAGACTTTGTAATTCAAATTGGTGCTCATATTAATAAAATAGAAGTGAAATATAATAAAAAGGATATAATAAATATTAAAGCGCATTTTAACGACTTGAAGAAATTAAAGAAATATTTTTTGAATATGTTCCATCAAGAAGAGAAAAAGAAACCGGAAATCTCTGGTATAATGGAGGTAAGTAATTGTTTATTTAATCGATATATTATTGTAATCTAATATTATATTATTTGTAGGTGAAAAATGGTTCTATTTTAAATCCTGAAGATGCTGTTAGACTATACAATAATCTTAGAAAGTTATCAGCAAAACTTCCTGTGTAGGTTAAAAGCTTACTTACATATTTAAGTATAAAATATTATTTATTTATAAGTATTATTTCAACTCTAAATCATTCCCAATAATTTATTCATTATATAATTGTTACTAAAAGGATAGGTCTTTATTAAAACTATTTCTATTTTATACTTTTTTAAACAGAGCAATTACATTTTTTTAATATATTGTGTTTTTTGTATCATTTGTTCATTTATAGGAAAATGATATGGAATCAATTACGAGAATAAAGATATCTAATGTTATAAAGTAAATTAAAATGATTTATAAAAGTTAAATAGAAACGGTATTGTTAATACTACATTAAAAAGTGGCACTTGTAGCGTCTGGTTAGGAAATTATTAATTCAGTTTAAGAATTTTTGAGAATTCAAAGTATGGAAACGTGAATTGAGTGTGGAAAGAAGAGACGGAGAGGGTACAGAAGGGTGGAAGATACCTCTATTGGAGATGGAGAAGTAATAAGAAAAGAAAAGGATGATACACAAGAAATAAGTAAAATTGATAAGATAACTAAAAAACAAAAAGAACCAAGAAAAGAGAAATAAGCAGATAAAGAAGAAAATTACAATTTTAGTAATATAAAATGACAAAGTATAAAAAATAATGAGTGTTTTAAAATTGAAGATATTTATATTTTAAAAATAGCAAGTAAAATGAAGCTACAAAACACAAAAGCTAGTTAATGTCTACAAAAATAAAAAAAATATCCTCAGTCCAGTATTGCTGAAAGGAATATTAAAAGAAATGCCTTAATCTATCCAGAACCTGTATGATATCCTAAAATTAAAAAAAAGTTGATAAAATTTTTCTATATCTAATATCTTAACCAGATCAGTCAAATGTTGAATGGTTCTTGTTCAAATTAGACCACGACAATATTATTTATTTTACAACAGGAGATTATTGGAATAATAATACACGATTTATGAAAAAAATATTTATAATGAATAAATGAATAAAATTAGTAAATTTATACAACTCTGGTTCTTCAAATATACTATGAAACATATAACAAATCAAATCATATATATTAAAATAGAATAAAATACCTACTTTACCTTAGGCGTAAATTGCTACACATGACAAAGACCAATGATCACTGAAATATAAGTGACAAATTCAAGAGTCTATGTTTCTCGACTTTTATTGTTTTATTGTAATTTTGCGATTTAGAAACTTTATTTAAACGTTTCTCGGAAATTACATAAATTATAAATTTCAATAATTACAAAATATTCAATTGAGTAATTATAAAATGGTCATTTATAGAAAAGGGGAATAAAACTTTTTTAAATCTTTAATGACCCTTATGGAAAGTTTCACTGTTCTTTGGATATTGGAAATAGGTGAGTTGTTACTAATACATATTATTTTTACAAAAATTAATTCCAACTTTCTTTTTTTTGGGTAATCTTAATGTGCAATTTGTCGAATCAATACACAAAGAAATCGTGAATTATTAGTATCAAAAATATATAGCCATAAGTTAGTTCAAATTTTTTTTTTGTTCGAAGCATTTTTTTTTCCAAACTATTACCAGTTCAACAGATCTCTTATCTTATATATATAAAAATATAGTTTTTTAAAAAATTAAACTGTTTAGAACCGTTAAAAATAATATGTATTACGCTTTCAATTCGCAAAAATATCTAAAAAGGCTAACATATGTCAAACAGGATGACATGTTCAATAAGAGTAAAAATGGTTATATGGTCCACTCAGAGGAATCTTTCTTTCGACGTACCAAACACCATACATAATATAAATATATATAATATATATTATTCTGTCTGGAAAAATGAAAATGAATCATTATCAGAACCACCGACTAGAACGTTTTGTAACGTACGCGATGACCATACGATGCTCGAATCAAATGTACGGTTGGCTAAACTCCTGTGTGCCAGTGAAATTTTAAAATTAGAATCCACAGTCCAGTCCGTTGGCAACTCGCATACGTTGAGATAGGAGAGCGGGAAACTTTTAAAATAGAATAAAAAATTAATAAAACGCGCCTCCCGCTTTGGTCGTTTTAATTGGATCAGCAATTAATTTAATCCAGTTTTTTAAATTTTGTGCACCTTTGGTTTAGTTGTTTTATTACGAAAATGGATAAAATTTATTTTTGGATACTGTGTGTAGGATTTCTGAGTTGTGGTAAGTAAAAAATTATATATATAAACTAATTTTAAATAAAAACGGCCGTTACTTGCTCCCGAAAAAATGTATATTTTTTTTTATTCATAAATATTTGCCATTAGAGATATTATAAGAATTGCGCTACCTAAATTCTTATTACTCTTGATAATTTTATTTATTAAATGTTTAGTTGAAAATAAATAATTTATTTGCATTATGAAAATTTACTGACTCCTTCCGGTTTAGAAAAGATTTTTAATGTTTTAATCATTAACTTGTCAAACACAAGTTGCCAATGAATGCACATTAAGTTAATAAAACTAGAATGTATTTGATATATCCAGAAATATTTAAAAGTTGATTGCTATCTAAACCGCCTAATCTTAATTCTTGATAGCTAAGACAAGTATAACTATTACCAAATATTTTTTTTCTACTATAGATAGATTTGCAATATGTAAGGGCATCATTGTGTTATTTATTGATAAAACTTCATTTTTCATTTAAATATCTTTTAGTATCACAACAATTTCATTCATCAGTATTTTCAATTTTGCAAAATAAATTTGAATATTTAACAGAGCTAGGCAAAAAATGACCTAATTATTTTTTTAAACCCCTATGACAACGTCTTGATCCCAATTTATTTTAATACCTTGTACCTACAGTACTAATTGATCTGACAATAGTACTATTATAGATGTAATAAATAAAATAAACCGACCTTTTATAATTCTAACCGCTATAAAAGTCGTACGATAATAAAGCAGATGCCCTTATTAAAAAATTAAAAGGACGGAAGTGCGTTTCTGTTTCCGTTGCCACGTGCCTTTAGGGTGTGCAACGTACGTCTAGAAGTCGGTAGTACTTCAATCTGACGGAAAATATATGATCCTTCAGAAGGAACACACTTAGGGAGAGGTTTCTTCGCAGAATGCCAGAACCGGATCAGCCTCTATTTATGTTTACCTCAATGAAAAGAAATGCATTCTTGTTTTATAACGATAGGATTTGAATCAAGGTTTTGCCAACATTATGAAACGCTGTCGCAATAATTTTGGGTGCTTACATTTTAGTGAAATCACCTTAAGTTGTTAGAAAGATTTAAATTTGGCAAAACTGGACTAAATAATTTGATGATTATCAAAGGCCGCAAAATATAAATTTTTTGATATGAAGAAAATTTATGGGAGTTATATTTATCTAAACGAAATGGATCTTTAAAGCCAATAATTTGTTGACTATTATAAATAGTGTTATTTAATGCTTTTTTTATCAAAGAAATTTTTATTATAATTTGCTGACGAGCTAGACATTAAAATTTTTATAATGCTTATCTAATTAAGTATATTTTGCTATTGTTGTTGTTTCTGTTTTCATTGTGCCATACATACATTTTAATTATATAAGATTCAATGGACATTTATTGGGTACAATAACAAAGTTTCAGAAAAAAAAATAGTGAAATACCCCCTACACAAAAATTTCTTAATAATAAATTATAATTGATAATATTTTGTTTGGATATGAAAGTTGTTTGTTTGATTGAAAATAACGAATTTTAACAAATTCATGCACTGTTTAAACTAGGTTTTCAGTTATATTTACGAACATTGATTAGAGTATATTCTTTTACATGACGGCACTGTTAATATAGTCAAAAGTACCGAGTGGGTATTCCGCGGTATCAGCAACAGATGGTTGTAAAATCAGTGGTGCATAACTATTGGGGTTAAGTGCAAGAAGTATAACACAAGGCACGCTTTTCAAGTACAGGATGTTTGGTTATAATAGACAAAAATGGTTCCCCTTATATATAAAGTTAAAAATTAAATTAAACAAAATTTAAGTATATGTAGGTATGTTTCGTCAGCAAGCTTTAGGTACCGCTCTTTTTCCAGTTACATTAAATTTTTCCCGACAGTTGGCATTCGATTGCCTGTATTGTATACTGTATTTTCCTAACCATCTATTATAATGTTCTTCTTCCTGTACTAAATCCAGGGCCGAAGGGAGCCAGGGTGGACCTAAATGAAGAGGACTTTCCGAGTCCACTATTAAAATGGATAGGATTTAACATGATTTAACAAAAGAAAGTACCTATTTAAATGATATATGTATTATCGGGGCCTTTAGACCCTTAGACAAAAAACTTTCTTTTCTCACGACTGCACTAGCCCCTCTACATATTACATATACACTGTGTTCATTTGAAAACGATCCACCGGCAATTCAATATCTTAAAAATGTATTACAATGAAAAAAAAGCCGAAACACGTCAATTTCTAATTTGAACATTTTTCTGTCATATGTCATTCGCCTCCCATCAATAACGTTAACCAATAAAATTTAAATATGGGAAGTACTAATTATGATACATCATTGAAAAGGTAATTCTATGGGTAATTCAGCAATATAATTGTTTTCCTTGCGAGAAGAAAAACATATGACACTTCATTTGAAAGCTAATTCCATTAATAGTTCAATGTATAACAAAATGCAATTGAAGTAAATAAGCATATGGGTAGCATAAGATTGCTGGCATTAAAATTAAGATTAAATCAATTTAATTTTAATCGCAATCTACTAAAATAAAAATTTATGTTACATACTGAATTATTTTCTGTATATTGTAATGCATTCTTAAGGTATTGAGGGTCGATCGTTTTTAAATGAACACAGTGTATATAATTTGGTACTACAAGCTTGTAACTTCTATAATCTGCTTATTATCTCTCTCAATCTTTTCCTGTTGGTGACTACCTTTCTCTAGTTTAATACTACTTACTCCTAATGCTCTTAAATCTTCTTTGAATGCATCTATCCATCTTTCGTCGTTTCTCTTTCCACTTTCAATTCATTCCATAATTAATTTTACCCACCTACCATTTCTGATTTTCCATGTCCATCGTCTGTTCTTTTTTATTTCTTGCACTTTTGTTGGCTTCTTATATTGTGTTTTCAACTCTTCATTTGTTCGTCTTCTTCATAACTGTTGTTTTTTAACTCCTCCATAGATTTTTTGCAAGACATGTCTTTCCCAAGCTGACAATTTACTATCTTCTTTTTGTTCGACGAATGCATAACAATTATCGTTCTGTATTGTCTTAACTTTGCATCTCTTGATACTGCCTTTGGTTTTAGAATTTTTTACATTGCCCCTACTCCGTTGTTTTATTTTGATATTCTTTTCTGATCCTTTCAAAGCTACCTACGTTACAAACCTTTTTTTGTCATTAATTCTTTGCCAATTTTTGAAATATACCCTCAACATTGGCATTATAATTATTATTAATAATTAATAATTGTTTTATTAAAAAAATAATAAGTTTATATCTGGTTGAAATAATTTTTATTTTCAAGTTCAAACGTCATTTACGTGTTAATGAAATGTTTGACAGGACAAACTTAAAATTGATTAAAAAAATAAAGTTTGCTGTACGTGAATAAGTAGATAAATTGATTTTATCAGCTCTTGTGTTAATGTATTAAAATAGCTTTATGGCTGGTTTAATTAAATAAAAGGATATAAAATGGGTTAAGCTCAATATCCACATTTATGCAGAATTTCAGGAAAAAGTAAAAAAAGCTGGAATTGAAATCGACTTCGTTGTTTATTTAAGTAGAGAACTCGAATGAAAGAGCCAATTAGCAAATAAAAGCAAATCCAGGTGTTTTTTTTAAAGGTAGGTAAATACCTAAAAGGGCATTTATATTTAAATTATACCCACTTATAATTATTTCACCTTTACCTACTTAAATTAAAACCTTGGTCTCTGATTGTCTAATAAAACGAAATTATAGGTAATTAATTAAATACAACTTTTAATATATATATATATATATATATATATATTTTCCGAATCCTTTTCAATATTTTCATTCCATTCCCTCTGTTAATTTTAATTTGAAATCAGTTGAAATTATTTTGTTAAATATTTTTTTATTTTCTAATTTTCTTTTCTTTTTGAAAAATAAGTACTAAACCAGACGAAAATCATTAAGCAGAATTCTTGTAACAAATTGAATATTCAATTATAATATAATTCTGTGAATAAGACTTTAATATTGTTAAATCTAATCGTCTTGTTAAAATATTGAATACCAAAACCTCGCTTTAACGTACGACTATAGTACACATGTTTTACTATAGTAAATCAATGTTAATAACAATGTTGAAACTTGCCTCGAGTCAATGGAATCATTACCAATGTTTGTGCGGGTGAGTCTCTGTCGTTATTCAATTATATTACGTTAAACTTTATTAGTCCAATGTAATGTGGAAACATCTAAATCGTGTTTATATTTATTAAAGGATGACAGCGTCCGTTCGGATGTATATCAAAGAAAATAGTTAGAAAAATATATAACTAATGGAGTGATCTACTTAAAATTCCTTTTTTGAATTTTTTAAAATTTTCCCAAAGTGTTACGTACGTTTGTTCACTTGATATAAACAGAATTAATTTTCGCAGGTGCTTTTTAAACATTACAGATATGTTCCAGTCATTTTTATATTTTCTTTATTAGTTACACAATCATTGAGATTATTGTTAATAACAAATTTTTTAAATTTAAAACATTGGATACTTGCACACAACTATAGACATTGGTCAGTTTAATCCAGTTGTGCGAAAACCTTCCAATAATTTAATAATAAAACTACAAAAGCAGTTAATTAGTGTAGAGCAGTGGCAATGATCCAAGTTTACTGAATTGATGATGATCCCATCTTCTATTTTTAAATCAACATTGTAGGGGTTTCCTCTGTATCAAATTTAATTTTGCACATGTGATATCATCCAAACAATATATTTACATGAATACGTACACAAACTATAACAGCAAACAATGGTGAAAAGATAAGTTTGTTGTCGGAATTGAAATCGATATTTCAGTTTTGTTAAATTGTGAAAATAGTCCTTGAGTCATAACCAAAAATATGTAATTTCAATAACAACAGTTCTATTGATATTTTTCTCACTAATTTTAGAAAAAAAATGTTAAGGTTAAGTTTCGATTAGTTCTAAATGCAATTAATTAAATTATATAAACTCGTTGTCATACTACTCGCATACTAAATTAGAATAGTTTTTTTTATATTCCGTTTTGTTTCGAAATGCGCAAATATTTGGCATGGTGATACTGACCCATTTGATAATTCACCCAGATGATTTAAATATTTTCAAAGCTGCCAGACAGAGAGGAAGTAGCGCAAGATATTTATTCTTATTTTGTGATGCATTTCTTTATGAACTCGTAAAATATAAATAGAGAGATTAAATGGTTGAAAAGTACCATTCTAAAAAATATTCTAGTTTGTTCAAAAACTGCACGACATAAATGAGGCGCATTATATGTGATGAAAATACAATTTTCTGCAACATCTTTTTTGGTCTTCTTAAATTTAAGTTGATATGCATGAGTTTATTAATTCATACGTACTTTCATTGTGCTTTCAACTAATCCTTCTGTTGCATTTTGATCTTATTTATGAAATGTAAAAAGTAACAAAAATTTACACTAATAGCACAAAGAAGTTAAGAATCCTTGCTGGAGTAATTGGAGCAACCTCAGAAACCTCCTTGTGGTTACTATGGACGTTTCAGAGACATCCAAGGATATCCCAAAAGAAAATCTCAAACTTCATGAAAAAACTTCATATATAGCGTATTCCAAATAATTGTATGTAAATGGAAAAAATATTATATATCACATGAAACTTTCTAAAATAATATGCCTTCTTCAGAACAAAAAATGAGTAGTAAAATATGGTTATATTTAAAAACAAAACTTAATGATAATTGAATATATATTCATCCAACAAAATCTGTAGATATTTCGACTTGTTTTATTCAACAAAAAACTTCAACAGTTGCTGACTGGTTTATTGGAAATTTTTGTTACAATTTGAATCTCAAAGTTCATTACAGTCAAGATTTATTTTTCATTATTAACGTTTTTACTTATGTAGAAAATGTTGTTTAAAAACGACAAGGGAGGGTCCGACCTGCGAAATCTTTTTAGAATGTTCTGATAAAGTCCAACATTTATATGCTCCCTTACGAGTGGGACCAACGCTTTAGGAATGCCTCTTTGAAGTTTAACGAACATTTTTTTGAGATCTTGCAGGCCTAGAAGGCCTGTAACTTATAGTGGCTTCTCTCCTTATTTTTCTATTAGTTCAACTATTCTTCTCCATTTTTTCCGATTGTGCGCCGTTCTGATCCAATTCCCTTTAAACGCTCTAACATATTCCAGAATTGTCCCAAGTTAGGTTTTCTTAGGATGTCCTCTTTCACCCTTTTTTCTCATACTTTTCACAAGTGCTCTTTCTGAATTTCTTTCTTCTAAATCAAGTTATGACTGGGTATCTGCACAAGTCCTTAACCTCCTGGTTTGTTCTTCTTCGTTTACTTTGACCCCTCCAAAAATGTTTCTTAATACTTTCTTCTCTTTTTTGTCAAACCCCATGTTTCACAACCGTATAATCCTATTGGACGAAATACTGTTCGATATATTCTTACTTTTGCTGATCTTTTAACTTTAGTGTCTTACTTAAGGTTTCTACAGATTTACTCTTTTTCATTATCCTTCTATTTATTCCTACTTTTATCTCGTTTTTATTGATTATTAGAGCTCTTGAATATTCGAATTCATTAACTTTATAAATTTTGTATTTCACTCCCCCCACTGCTTTAAATTCTATATATTATTTTTCCCTAACTAGTCTTTGTTATAATTCCATAAAATTAGTTTTATCTTGGTTTATTTTTAGTCCATATCTTTTCGCGGCTTTTTCTAACTTTTTAAATGTTCTTTCCGTCTCTACTTTTGATCTGGATAGTATAAGTAGATCATCTGCGTATGCAATAAATTGTTGCTTTTGGTGATGAATAAACCCTCCTGATTGAACTTTACATTCCCATGTGACATTTTCTAAAACTACATTGAAGATTGCGATCGGTAGAGGATTATTGAGAGCATTATACTCGTACATTTTATTTTTATCGAAGCAGTCATGTTTGGTAAAAATCTATGAACATTAGATGTAGCCCTAGAGTGTGTTCCTAGCGTTTATGCGTTATTGTCTTGAGGATCAATATTTGTTCTGTAGTTCTTCGTCCTTTTTTAAATCCTCCTTGATATTCCCTAAGAATTTGATTTCGTTATTGGTTTAGTTTTTTTCATATAGTCTTTGCTAGTATCTTATACGTTACATCCAACATTGTAATTCCTTTGTAATTCTCACAAAACTGTTTCCTTTTTTATACCATGGGAATTTTATTTCATTTTTGATCTCTCCAGCATTCTTACTACTTTTCATATGTTACTTATTACTTTCGTTATTTTTTCATCTCCATATTTAAATATGTTTGGTGGAATCCCATTTTCACCTGTACTACTTTTAAATTTTTTTAAACTATAAATTTCTTCCTTTGTAGGTTCGTTTATTTATTCTCCATTTTATTCTAAATCTATTATTTAGTCATATAGAAGAAGAAAAACTAACTAGGACAATGTGACCAGGGCCCAGTTATAAAATGAAAGATATAGACAAAGGAAGAATGGAGAAATGAGTTAAGATAAGGGATGATGAAGAAAAAATAAAAAATCGGGACAATAATTAAAAAAGGGCACTAGAGTTTAATTTTTTAAAACTAAATTAAGGAATGAATAGTAAAAGAATCAATATAAATTAAGCGATGTTAATTTAAGGATTTAATAATGTCTTTATTACGAAATAATTATTTACAGGGATAAATCAGTTGAATTCGTATTTCAATCCAGTTTGATTAATCTGGATATATTCATTCTAAACTGTTAACGTCATAATGCGTAAATCCTGAACTAGTTCATCTGCAAACGCCAAATTTTGTACAATGACGTGCATTTCCTTCGAGGGAAGGTTTGAAAATCACAGACGACGATGACCGGTAACCGTATAACAGGAAACTGAATTATCCTGACCGGATACGAAGCGATGACATATGCTTTATGAGCACTCCGTCGCTTTGGTAACATATCATGACTAAAATATAACTTGCATGTGTCTAAATATGTGAAATTAATGCGAATAGTATAAAATGTCAGTGAACTGCGACAATATGGTTTGGGGAATCGCTTTAAAATAATCTACAGGGTGTAGAATTTTTTACAATGCATAGTATTCAGCTACTAAGCAGATGGATGTACGTTTTGAATTTCGTTGGGATGTTGCAACGTTGCCGAATAGTACGATGGTCAGCAAACTTCTAAATAGTTAACATGGCTGTGACCGGAATAAAATTACATGAAAATTACATGAAATACATGAAATTATTATATGCGACGTCAAAAATATTTTTAATTATATATTAAATAGTTGCTAATTGAAATTGTTTTCACAGAGCAGCAAAGAGATTCTGTCTATAAAAGTCCAAAAATTCGTCCATTAACATTGTTATTCAGTTATACCTACACCTGACTACAAATTATGAAAATATAATTGACGGACATTATTTACATAGATTTTAACTTAACATTTAACCAGACTTGACCATGTAAATTTCTTAAGAAAGTTATCAACTATTGTAAAAATTTTAGTTATCTTATTGACCATAAGCAGTACATGAAGATATTAGTATAAATTTAAACATTCATTTGTATACACATGTATAGTGGATATACATTTACCCCTTGCGGTGGTTGAGCCGCCTTAAGAGGCTTTCCAGATCCTGTTTTCAGGGAGGATCAGGCCCCATTTCCATACGTTTATATCGTTTTACTTATTTTCCTCCATTGTTTTCTGACGACCGTTTTTTCTTTCCAGTTTCGGATTCCTAAACTTTTTAACTCAGCTAAACTAAATTTAACTGCATAAAATATTCTGTTCGTTCACATTTTTTTTTCTCTTTTTTCTATTTGTCTATTTCTATCGTTGGTTATTTTATTTAGTTAACTTCCTCAAATGTGAAACCCATGTTCTGTTATTTTTATTTAGTGGTTGTTTTTATTTAGTCTCATTATTTTAGTTTTTGCTTCATCTATTTTTAAGCCCAAACTTTTACCTTCTTCGAATTTCTTTTAACATATTTTCCATTATTTTCTTATTTTTTGTGACTAATACTATGTAATCCGCGTAAGCTATAATTATCCATTGTTCATTTGTATTTTTCGTAATAATATCTTTTGTTATATACCTCATAAATATTAAATAAAAGAAAATGATTTCTGTCGGTGGAAAAAACATTAATTAAAGAAATAATTAATAAGTAAATAAACAAACAAAAATAGCAAGCTATTATTAATTATTTAAGATACGATTTATTGATAACTTATCACCATAAAATCGATATCTGTCTGGCATTGGAAAATCGTTATCACAGTATTTTTCTTGTTAAAATATTTTCGCTATTAAAATGTGCGATTTGGTATTTTTAGCCCCAATGCAAACACGTGTTGGTTGAACCGATGCCAGAAATTGGTGGTAACAAATTATATTTTTTATGTAATAGTGTTGGAAATTAATAAATCAAACTGAAAACTAAATAAATAACCGAAAATTGTGTTGGTGTCAAGGTCTTTTTCCGTAAACATAAATCTAGAATTTTTATAGAGAAATACATAGTACACATAATTAAAAAATGTTAAACTATTACATTTATTTGAAATGTTAAATAGTATAGTGTTACGAGAACATGTACAGGGATTTAGTTAAATATCGCCCTCAATTGTATTCCATTTAAAAAAACATAACGTTGGTCTGGCACTGCGTTCCTGAACACCCTGTATATTTACGACAAACCTGTATGTACTCCCCTTATTGTTTTACGTCTTGCACTGCCTATTCTTCTTCTTTTTTATCTATATATTCTTCTTAAAGTATTTTGTGTAATAATTTAACTGTATTTTGTTTCAGTATATGCAGAAATAACTATCACTGAACTTCATGTTCCGCAGTCATTACCTTTGGATGGATACCATACAGACGCAGAGTTTGACTGTATATACAAAGCTGAAAATGAAACTGGATTAGAAGTTAAATGGTTCTTCAATGATGATTATCATCAAATCTACCAGTGGATTCCTGAGTTTCCGAAGCGTGGGTCTGCCTTGGGATTGTTGAAAGATCGTATCGATTTGAGCTATGCTATTACGAATGATAGTGATACCAGATATAGAGGATTTAAGATCAATAATATCACACAAGATCTGTCTGGAAATTATACTTGCAAGATTAGTAGTCTCTTAAATGATGCATCGTATACTAAGCAGATGATTATATATTGTAAGTATCATTTACAGCAATATGAATGCTTTTTTATAAAATCAATAAAATGTAGAACAATACTGAAAAATTATGAAACGAAAAATTTCTATTAATTTAATTTATTCGCGAACTGTTAAAAATTTCTCCTTATTCTAGGTCTTCATTCTACTTGGAAATATTTATGAAAATATTTCTAGTTTAAAGTTTATTTTTATCGATTGACTATGACGGTGAGATTCTGTATTCGACCTTGTAAAATTATTTTTAAATTTTCCCATTTTCTTTCTTATTCGAAACCTATCCTAATTAATTAGTTATTTGTTTTTGTAGTCGATATATCCTTTTCAACCTTCGTAAATCCATTTTAACCTTTTTCATATTTTAATATTTTCTAAATAGTAATTTTTACTTTTTTTATCATATGATCATTTTATCTAGCTTTTTTAACAAATAACAAGGTTTGAAATATTGAAGTAATCAATCCAACACATAAATTTAAGCTGAATTTATTGATTATTTGTATAAAACTATAACGAGTGGTCTGGTCCAACCAGACTTCATTCATTATGTTTACATAAAGACTTATAAACAGAAGTTTAGTACTTTTAAATCCAGTTGTTAATTAAAATTATTGAGCCATTTAATTAACAATTCGAATAGAATATTTACTTAATGATCCAATTAACAGATTTCATTTATATAACGCACAAAGAATATAAAAACTAATTACCTAAATAGTACTAAAGAAGAATTAATGAAAAAAAACTAAATAAGGTTTAGGTAATGAAGGTAGAGGAAGTATTTAAAAGAAATAAGAAAATAAAAGTATAAGAAAAATAATCGCATTATGAAGAAGCTTTTAAAAAATAAACTAAATGATATCTAATATTATGATTATATTTACAAACACTTTTTTACTAAGAAAAAGATTAATTAAGATAAATTTGTTTATTCATATTGGTAAAGATATACTATATCTTATTTAAATATATTTGTTTTCTTTTAACTTCTCATTGTTTTTTTATTGTTATTCTTAATCAAAAATAGCTCCAAGAATATTAATATTTTCCTAGTGCAGTATTATCAATTTAATAATATATATTTTTATCTTAATGTTTCACATCAGGTAAATTAAAATCGGCCTGAAGAATAAATAAACATGGCCTTACTTTGTTTTAATGCACCTGTCGCCAGGATAATATAAACGGAAATGGTACCTTTTTATATTCATTAAGTTTGTTGATTAGATTAGAGTTTATTGAATCAACAACGTAATAAATAGAGTTATTAATATTTATATTTTCAAACTGTAAAATAAAATAAACTATACAAATTTAACTTATACGGCAATAATAAAATTATTTTATTAAACATTTAACAAACTAAAAATGGGGGAAATTATTTTTTTATGTGGCCTTATGTTTGATAAAACAAATTTATATAGGGCCGAAAAGTAGACCCTGGCTTAAATTAAATGGATTTCATAAATACATAAAAATGATAAAGTTCTATTTTTTGTTCTATAGTAAATACACCATTTTAACAATATAAAACTCGATTCAACGCAATGATAATGAGTAAAGCCAATCCAAATCGAAAAATTAATAGTTAATTACTTATTTGCTTTTTTATTTTACAAACATGTTTTTTTAAGAATGTTTCTGATTCGCCTCGATTGAAACATGATATATGGATATTTATGCAATTACTTTCTTTCGGCTCGTGCCACAGTCTGTTACCCTTGGCTGATTACTAACAAAGAAAAAGCAAATGGTACGAAATCTTAGTTTTCAAGACTTAGTCTACATCCCGTTACAATTACTTTGTGTATTTTGTTCTAATACTGCACGTTCTAAAGTCAGAATATCACGAAATTATGAAACCTTTTATTAAACGGTTAAGAAAAAAAAAACAAATAGGTCATTTTAAGTGTTTTTAGAGTAAATATTTTTGAGAGGACTGCATAATGCATATAAAAACTGTTAAACAGAAATATTTACCGGTAAAGACATTAGTTAAAAAGCAAATATAAACCGAAAAAAAAGTAATGGAAAGAAAGACTTATAATTAAGAAAGGGAGAAAAATATGAAATGACCATAAAAAAAGAAATGATTTGGTAAACTACACAAAATCTAGCGTTTTAGAAGAAGATTTAGTAGATATATATTTTTAAGAGATGTATTTTCCTATGGCTACTTTTAGTAGTTGAGTTACCATGCACATGTCGCCTATAATAAATGGCGAAATATCTCAAAAATGACCTCCGGAAGCAGTGGTCCACATATAAAAATTATATATTTTCTAAAACTTGCATACGTAATATTAGTTAGATCCCATCTCTTGATGCTGTAGTATCACTATGTATAGTATTGTGGGTTGCATAACCAATAGGTAGGAGCTGCTTTCGTGAATTCTTTCTAAAATGTAAAAATAAATTAATAATGAAATATTTTTTAGCTCCTGCTGACAGTGAACTAGAGTTTAACCTTAACGAAACTCTAATTAATTGTTCTGCTTATGGAATTTCCCCGATGCCTGTACTAGACTTCTACATTATAGCTCAGTAAGTAACTAGGTATTTTAAAATGAAAATAAAATTAATTTAAGAGCTTAAAGCCTTTCATTGACTATGCTCAAAGGTTTTCTGCCAAAGGCTACTGCTCCACTTAGCCTGAAGGCTAATTACTGAAACTAAAACCTGCTCTTACTATCATATTTTACAGAAAGCAGGACCTTTGTTGACTAAAAAATTTAGGTTGCACAGAGGTAGTTCTAAAATACGAGCTTAAATGTAATTTATTATTTTTCATCACATACCTATGATATTTCATGATTTTTTTTGTACCTAAATATCTTGATTGGGTTTCTAACAACCTCACTGAGTTCGCTTTTCACAGTCAACGTATGTAAGTTTTAAAATATCTGTACATTTTCAGATATTCTGTTAGCCTTCCTGAAGGAACACATTAATAGCTAGTTCATTAATTCTTTATTAATTAACCATTTTGATTTATTTATTTTTTCTAATTTTGTCTTTTCTATAGAAATGGATCTCAAGTCGATATAGTAGAAAACTTAGAACCTTTAGAACCTGACAGTGATGGTTTGTACAATATTACAGCAACACACGATTTTAGCGAATACAATTACACACTAACAGGAACAACGAAGTTCGTATGTAACGTGAGCATACCTGGAACTTCATATTTTTTATCAAAGGAGGTGCTCCATTTTGGAGGTAATTAACTTTTATTAAAATTTATATATTTTTTGACATATGTATAAGATACATTACAATATATACCAGATAGATTAATATTTGTCTGTCGATTGAATTAAAATGAATAAATAGGCAAAATTTTAACTACTTATAATATATCAGTTATTATTATTATTTACCTAGTATTTGAAAGCCAAAGTAGGCCCTATGTAAATAATTTAATATGAAAAATAGATTAAACAAGTATTTTTACCTAACAAAATATTTGACAATGATATGAAATTCGACTAGACTTAGATATAAAAATATAATTTTGTATTATTATACAATGTGTTCAAGGATGGGGTTCAAAAGAGGAGAAAAATTTGTATTTTTAGTAATCGAAAAATGTCATTCTTGATAAAAAGTTTTGCTTTTTAATAAACTCCATGAAATGAAGAAAAAAATCATGTTTTATCCAACCTCCTTCATTTTATACTCAGTTTTCTATGAAACCCTATGAACTTTTGCATTAAGTTCGAAAATTTAACAATAATCTATCTAGTATATTGGGTGATGTTTATATTATTACAAGATAAAATCTTTCTTGGAAAGTTAGCGTTATAAAAAAATGATAATTTGTAATATTATTGCTTGGATAATAATAATAGAAAAATAAACTTTGTAAAAATTCATAGGATTTCATAGAAAATTGACTATAAAATGGAGCAGGTAGGGTAAAACATGTTTTTTTTTAATTTCATAAGGATTTAGAATTAGCAAAACTTTAATCAATACTGGTATGTTTCGATAAAACTAAATTTTTTTCCTCTTTTCAACCCTATCCTTGGACACACTATATAATTTTTTATTTTAGAGTATCTAAAAGTGCCAAAATTTTTACCTGCTACTCTTTTCTTACCTTAAAGAGCTGCCATACAATAAAGAAACTTAATATTAAATAAATACTAAACAACTTGGTTGAAATAGAATTTCATAGTCTAGATCTACTTCAATGATACCTTAAATGTCTAGTAGGGTATAATTGGGTATTTCACTCCTACCCACAGATAAATAAATATTCCTATAAGAACTAAAAAAATTTTGAACTTTATAATGTTAAAGAAAAGTAATACACATAAAATTTCTTTAATAATAGAATAATAGATATAGTGTAATGGAAATATCCGACCCAAAATGAATGCTAAATTAATAAAATATATAAATTAAAACTATTGATACTTGTATCTTATACATATTGTCAAGAATTTATATGATGCAACATCCGATTTTTTTAAATACCTTTTAATAAATTCATATATTCTCAGATATTGACATGGTGGTACATGACATTGGTAAGACGTATTTCCGACTTTTGTTACCCCTTGGTAAAATAGTACCCGTTTTTTTGTTACAATTACTTAACATACTTTTTTTGAGTATCTAAGACTTCCCTTAAATCGGAAGGTTTTAACTCCCCAATTATTATTTTTTACTCGTTCATAAGTCTTTTTAAATATAAATCCTATTATCCTTTTTCATACTTTATTTTTACATGAAGATCTAAGATGTAATTGTTAAGTTGGTATTTATTGTTATTTTCTACAAAACTCATTCACTTTTATTTGGCACCTAAAGAAATATTATTTAATCAGGGGCGTCGGAAGGGGTGAAATAGAGAAACAGATGATTTATTTTGTTTGTTTTTTGCATTTAATTTTAAAGAATTGAGATTCGACGTTCTATGTATATTAACACTCAATGGAAACAATGAAAAATGTATTTAGGACCTGCATTTTTTTATATTAATCTATAGAAAAGTTCTTTCAGGACATGAGATCCTTAGAGAATGACGAGTCCAAATATTTTAGAGAATATTTTGAGTAATCAAGATACCGAATATCAAATTATCTTTACACAACTTTAAATGGAGATAAAAATATTACGAAAGACATTAATAAATATTTTTAAAACATCAAGATTAAAAAAATTGTTGTTTAAGAAAAGAAGTACTTATAATACGTAAACTATTTTGATATAAAATTAATTGTTTCAACTGTTACTTTGTGGAATTTATCCATAATAAATATAAAAAGATAAATTGTAATTATCTGAATTTCTATAGTATTACAAAGCTTTTGAAAATTATATTTTCTCGACCAAGGTTTTGCCTATTATCATTGTCAAGAGTGACATAATATTGACAAATTTATTATAAGCGTAAGTAACTTCAAACCATAAACTTCATAAACATTGCAACCAATCATTAACAAGCAATATGTTCAATAATATTCTTCTTTTCCTAAAAAAATTTTTGATTAATATTTTATAGAGAAGTTCAATTATTTTATATTACCTTTTGGACTAAATACCTATATAATATTAACCAAAAATGTTTATAGCAAAAGAGAAATACAATTGTATGTATTGCTTGTTAATAATTGGTTGCAATGTTTATGAAGTTACTTACGCATATAAGATATATATCAATCTTATGTCCCTATTGACATTGCTAATAGGCGAAACATTGGTCGAGAAAATATAATTTTAAATTGCTTTGTAATACTGTGGAAATATAATTGATCTTTTTATATTTGTTTTCATGTCGTTTTAACTCTGAGGAAAATTTGTTGTAACAAGCAAAGTTAAAGGAGACTGGTGGTTACCATTATCCTTTATATATTTTTACAATTAAAAGGGGATGAAAGGGATGTCCCTATATTAGAGATTGACCTAAAAAATAACGAATTAACTCCTTATAAAGGAGCATAACAAAACTGACAAAGTCGGTGCCTGGACTTCTATTTAGTATTGGGACTAACAATCGAGACTACTTCAAATAAGTTCAGAAAAGTTATAATAAACACGTTTCTTAACCAGTTGAATATTGTTCAATGGAAAGCAGCACGTAGAAAAAAAGTCTCTCTAAAAACAAAAAATAAGTTGTCTAAGCCGAAATAGTGTTGTAAACACGCAAGCCCAAGAAAAGACGTGAGTGAGTAACTGCAGAAAAAATGGTTTATGATTGAGTATTTGCTACATTCCGAAAAAACTACAGTAAGACAGAATTAAGCATGTTAATAGACATACTGAAAATTCTGAACTCATCTTAGCACTGCTAGCCAAATAAAATGTGAAGGAATAAATCGAGATTAACTTATTACTTGTTACATTTATTCAAGACTATGAAGAAGTTTTTATTTATAATTCCTTGTCAACGAAATATATATGTTTCTTTATTATTAATTGTTTATTCAAAATATCTAATATTGTTAAATTCTAATTAAACAGAGGGACAATTACCGGAAATAAAAGAAACGTTTGTGGCAAGGAATGAAATTGTACTGGAAAAATTTGTCAGCACCACTCCTGGAGGTACACAAACATTTTTTAGTTCTATATTAACCTTTTTCTCTGTCTATCTTTTATTTGTGTACCCCTATGTATTGAATTATTATTTGCAGTTAGAGCTATGCAAGTCCAAGTCCAATATCGAATTCGTCATATATCAAGAGACAATTTTTAATTTTTAACGTAAAAATAAAAAACATAACAAACAAAATAGTTATCATTATGTCACAATTTATGATATTTGACTAGGTTTTTGGACTATTGGAGTACGTCAATGGTGGCATGTTGAAAGAAAATTGTCTTGGCTCTAATTGCTATTTATATTTTGCTAGTTGTAGTGATTGTTGCATTTGGTGGTGATGCTTCGTATTTTGTTCGATTTGTTATTTATTAAATAAGTATCTAGGGTTTTTTGGATTATTAACAATTGTTTTTGGGTAGTAAAATACGTTGAATATTGGTTAAAATTCATAAATGTTTCTATTAACAATTGTTTACATTTTAGCGATAGGTAAATAAAGTATACAGTATCGTTTTTGGTAGCCATTGTTGAACATAATGGATTAGAAAAGTCTAAAAAAACAAAGAAGAAAACAATGATCTATACTGTACACAAACATAGAAAAAATTATTTCAGGTTCAAAAGTTTCTAGTTAGTGTTTAGACCAAAGGGCGATACTGTAACTGGCTATTAATTCATCAATATACACTGTGATGAAAAAGTTTGAAACCAAGATTTTAACTAATTTAAGAGATTTCCTCAGACAGATATATTTTATTTTTTTAAATGGCATTATTGACAAGCAAAATTTAAGTTGTAACGTCTTTTGTTTTTTTTTAATGGCAACCCCCAATTTTTTCTCGGTTTTTGATAAAGAAACTTACCACTTGGATGACGATATAAAAAAAAATATCCTTCATAACAATTTTGTTGAGAAAAAGTAATTTTTTTCAGGAAAATTGTAATTTTAATTTTGACAAAATCATCGTACACAAATCAGCGAAAACGTGCTCCTCCCTATTTTTTGGCACTCAGGTACGAGGATATTTGGATGCCACTTTTCCGGAACGATAAATAAGATGAAGATGATCAATGGAATGGCCACCTCGTTAATCAGATCTAACACCCTTAGATTTTTTTGTGGGGCTATTTGAAATCAAGAGTATATTTCGATAGACCTGCCAATTTGGAAGATTTGCAGCAAAGAATACCTGACTAAATTGCACAAATTGAAATGATTACTCGCAGTGTTCAAAGTCTTTACACTCGTGTATGGCAATGTCAGTTAGCTGAACAATTACAGTTTGAACATTTAAGATGAACATTTAACGATTTAGATCGTAATTGTTTGTTGCTGACTTTTCTGTTGTGGTTTCGTCAAAAATAAAATTTGAGTTTTCCTAAAAAATAACTTTTTCTCAACAAATATTGCCTGTCAATAGTGTCATTTAAAAAAATATAATTTACCTGTCTGAGGAATTTTCTTAAACACGTTGCATAATTTAGTTAAAAGCTTGGTTCCCAATTTTATCATCACAAATGAATATTAGTATATTGTAGCACACTACACATTATAAAGTCAAAAGAAAGCTTTAGCAACTGGTATACATAACACTAATTTTTCCTGAACTTTTGTCGTATTAATTTCATGGCATGTTCAATTCTCTAAAATGTTATACATAGATAACTACAAACCGCAAGGTCCCACTCTACACCTTATCTGAGCGATCTCTAAAAAGTGTGCCATTTTGGACTATGTTATTTTGTAGTGCATAAATTTTTGGAACTTCAGTTAATTTATTCTACATCTACATCTATTTTGTCTAAAACACTCGTCTTCGTTCATAATATTAAAAAAAATTAAATATACATTAAACTAATTCAAATGCCATATGTACACACAAAATACCATAGATCATAATTTCGGCCTCCTATATTGCTTTAGGTTTCACCTCTCATTATTTCGGTATAGATATCTATGTACTTAACTAAAGTTTTGAACGGTAAAATGTTTCATGTCCTGTCACTGTTTGTGACTCTCAATTAGTGCACTAACATTTCATGCTCAATTATTTTGTATACTACGTTTATAATTTAATTTTTCAGATAACAGTGGAGTTCGTCTAACGGCATTCAGCTATACCATTTTAATTTCTGTGTTAACAACATTGTGGAAGTAACTTTTAGGATTTTAAGATAATTATTGTGATAACTTACCAAAATCCAAATTTTGACTTGTATAAAAATTGTAATAAATTGTACATAAATAATTTTAAGCAGCGTTTTCAAAAACCATACCATAAATTTATGAACTATTTTATGTTATCAATATCGTCTTTTTTCATCTAGAGTTAATTCTTTGTATTTTCTATAAATCCATAACCAATAAATATAAAAATGGATAATATATTCGAATAGATATCTAAATATTTATCTGAAATTTAATATAATTTAAGAGACTGTAAAAGCATTGTTTTTGATAACCTGCTTAAGAGAATTAGCAATGAATAAAGTAATTCTTAACTATGTAAATATATAAACCATTAATGTAAGTGTTATTTTAAATATGTCTCCATTCTAGTCTTTGAATAAAATTATTATTTATTTTTATTTTACATTTTTTTATTTTTTGGATTTTAAAAAGCAACATCATACAAAATATATAACAATATAGTTACAAGAATACATTATAACACAATTTTTAATAATAGAAAAGTTAACAAAAATATTTTAAATAGCATACATAAATAACAACAAAAATAAAAAAGATAAAACAAGAAATTCAGTCAAAGTTTAAACTTATTCTAATATTGCACAGACCCATATGACCTACAATTTTAGGTATATTGTAATTCAAAATTTTGGAACATCGTAAATTGTTTATTTATTAAAAATAAACAAATTTCAAAAATGTTATCGATGTTTTTTTATATATTAAAAAGACAGTATGGACTTTGAAATTAGAGCAAGGTAAAACTACAATATGTACATTAAGTGGCAAAGAGGTTAAAAATTTAATACTAAATATATATTTATAGATCAATGTAAATATATCTATAAAAACTTGATTCGCAGTTTGGAAAATACTTTTATCCCATTGGGATATTATAAATAACTAATTCTAACTTTTCGTACTCTCAAAATATTTTGTCCTTTATTTATGAGTAGCTACGTTTTCATAAGTAACTTTAGCATGATATCCACTATCATCTGCATAATATTCTACTTTCTGCCTCCTTCCATCCGGCAGAAGTACTTGATAACTACCTTCGGCACTTCTTCCACTTCTTTTTTCTTCGTGGCCAAAGTCATTACCTTCTTCGTTGTCTTTGATTCTGTACCCAAAAGCATATTTGGCAGCATACTGCAACTAAAAATGTAAAAAATAAATATATTGGCATGTCATAATTTGGTAATGTAATTTTTGGTATCATGTAGTTGTTGAATCTTTGTTAGGGTAGAAAATTGTTGATTAGATTTGGCAAGGTTATCAATTTTGAAATAAAAAATAAAAAGATTTTAAAAAACAGTTAATACATTTACATAATTATAATAAAACTTGGCGCACAACATGGGGCACACCGATAAAAAGATTACAAAACCCAGAAACAAGATGTACAATTAATATATTAATGTAGCATCATATGAATCTGAGAGAGTCTCAGAGAAGACAAAAGATTGGTCATAGGGATGAACAAGGCGCACCAGACAAACAAGATAGAGTAGAAGTGATGGATGGAAGTGATGAAGAAGTGAATGTAACAATGTTGGTTGTAGCAGACCAAAATGAGACAAGACAGTAGCAGGGCATATCAAAAAAATATAGATCAACAGACACAGGAAAGATATAGAAATCAACAAGAAAATAATATTGAGAATATAGCAGCTAATATTAGAAAAAAACAATAAAATGGAAGAAAATTTGAATAGAGAAAAAATTCAGAAAAGAATTGTTAACCTAAGAAAAGACATTGAAAAGAACATAGCGCCAAAATTGGAAGAAACAATAAAGAATATGGATAAAAAGATAGAAGAAAAGCATAGTAAAGTCGAAGATAGGTTAAAGATCAATTTAACAAAAATAGAGTCAGGGTTTACAGGGGTAAAAACGAAATTGGAAGAAAATACTATAGTAGAAGAAAAAAATAATAGAAAAGAATCAGAAAGTAAAACAAAATATATAAGAAATTAAAGAAACAGTGATACAAAATAGCAATAGAATTTTATAGGAATTGGAAAGAACACTGATGATACAGCCATTAATGGAAATAAAATAAACAAGATAGAAAAGAATGAAAGAGAATGAAGTTAAACTACAAGAAGAAATACAAGTTTTAAAAAGGCAAATTCAAAATAACGGTAGCAACATACTAATGAATATGGAGGTGGAGAAATTTGAACGTAATATTGGTAAAATACATACTAAAATATTTTTACAAAGATTAAATAATAGAGCTGAATCTATTCAGAATAAGAATGAATGAGAAAATTGATTCATATTAATTTAAGTAGACAGGCTTTATTATGATACAGTATAGTAATAAATTAGACATTCAAATTTATGAAAAATTTAAAATAAAATTTTATGTAATTTCTGGGGAGACACTTCTAAAATTTTACTGTATTTATGAAAAAAAAAAATTTTATGTTTTATTAATTTCTTAATTTGTCATTTTTTTATTCGTTAGATTTCATGAATTATTTTAATTTACAATTTCTGTTTATTGTTTTAATGTTTACAATTTTATAAAGTTATGTAAAATTTTATTTTTAAATAATTTGAGTATCCTATTATTTAGAAAATTAAATTTGGGAATTTTGTAATGTAAGAATTTGGCCATGTAATTTTTGGTATCAAGTACTTGTTGAATTTTTTGTTGAGGGGATTTATCACGATTATCAAGATTGAAATAAAAATGAAATAGATTTAAAACAAAGTTAATACATTTATATAATTATCATAATATATTTGATTTGCAGAATAATTTATTTTGTTAATGTAAATTAATTCTTTAGTCAAAGTTCTTGCAATCACTTGTTACTGAGTTTGCGAAATCATATACTTTCTTCTAAAAAACAGGATTTTATGGATCTTAGAGGAGAGAAAGAATGAATTTATAATTTTTAATACGTTATTTTATCATAAAAAAAAGAAAAATAATATTAATTTTTAATATTGTATGGATAATTTTAGAAACTGCAAATATTGTAATAAAGCATTACAATTTAAATAAAAACAAATAAACACTCATATTTTATAGCATGTTCAAGCCTATGTAGACTGGTTAAATAGGTATGTACACTTTCAGGTTTCTCCAAGACTATAAACAGTGGAAAAAAACAAATTTAATTAACTTTCATTTAAAAAGAAACGGATACATACATAAAGGATTAATTTTAGGACATTACAATTAAAGTCGTAAAATTAAAAATAAATAAACAAGCAATAAAAACATTTACTCAAATCATTATTGGGAACAGAGTTTCTCTTGTCAATGTCAAGCGGGTATATTTCGTCTCTAAGTGGCCCCCAATGAAGATAAATTTTTATTTGTATATAAGTACATTACTTTCGTTCATTAATAAGTGTTAAAAATCATGGATTCATGATGTATAAATACAGATGCTTCTTCTTTGGGCCGTTAGTTTTCATTTCCATCTTTCGTTTGAAGTGTACCTATATGAAATAGTGTTAAAAAAGTGAAGTTTGTTTTAATTTGTTAATCTACAAGTGCTAATGATATTAGTTACACAAACTTTATTCGCGTAAAATAATTTATTACAAATGAAAAAAAAGGAGTTTCGCAACAAAATCGTTCCCCAAAAATACTGAAAGTGAATAAAATTGTTAATGTAAGATTAAAGTTATACAGTCTAAATTTTGTAAAAATAAAAGTTATTGCGTGTTGTGTTTTATTTTGTTAATCCAAAAAATTAATAAATAAGAATCAGTAGATATTTAAATATGCCGTAGTAGTCATCAACTAGTAGTTCTGTTCAAAAAAATTACAAAGTTCAAGATTATTAAAAAAGTCAGTCTTAGTGAATAATTAAATCACAAATAAGATTATGTATAAATAGCTGTAAATGTATTATCGATTGTAAAAATTATTAAACTGATCATTTGAATACATTTTAGAGAATTTGTGTCAAACCTTATCTTAAATATACTTGTTTTTATTAAAATTGACAAGAAAAATAGAAGTAAAGAATCCAAGAGAGTTTAGTATAATATAATGTAAAATATCTTACAGATACCAAAAACTTATCTAATTGAGCTCCGATGAAAAACCAAAAATATCACCACGTTAAAAATATATAAAATTAAGGTTTTTAACAATAATTCGTATTTTACCTCATTGACAATCCTACTTTCACTATGAAAGTTCAAAAGATAACACTTATGGTGAGATATTTATTTCTGAAAGTAAAAATATGGATACTGGTAAACGGATTTATAGCTAAACTTCGGATTTCTTATTTGTATTTATATTCAATAGTTTATGATAATTCTTGATTTAATAACTAACATTTTAGAAAATAGTGTTCATTCAAATAAAGTTTTGTAACAAAGAAGAGAAAATTGAAAGATGATTTAACTAAAATAAAGGACTAATTAACAATTCATTGTATTTATTCCAATATCAACTAAATAATTGTATATTTTAATTAATGAAAAACCAAATAAATGTCAAAGGAACCAAAACCATTTGCGCGTAGTCTAACAAATAGTTAATAAATATAATATAAATAAAACAAAATGAAAACTATAAGAAAATATCTTAGATAAAAAATATCACGAAAAGATTAGGTTTTAAAATTGATTTCCAGAGTCTGTTGACTCCAAAAAAAATTACGGTTATAAATTATAACGAGCATTTCAGATTGGATTATATTTTCGTTAATTGTTAAACTACTTGTCGTGACTTAACGGTGTAATTTTCTACAATGCACTTCCTCCTTCTAGCCAGGAAACTATAATAGCAAAAGTAATTTATAAAACGATTAACTTAAAATATAATCTGTTCCATCGTGTGTGTAAACTTGTCTAAGAACAAAAATAATTAGATACTTTCACCTCCCTAATTGTGCTTTTTCTGATCAATCTGTTTATTATAAGTTTGCTAATGCCTATTTGCATCATGATGCCATTTCAATAACAGTTGATGAATGGAACTGCAAATTATTGAAATTTTATGGAAATATATTAAGTATCATTAGATTTCTATAAATTATTTCGTGTTTTGCTATTATACAGGGTCTTAAAAAAAATATCGAATATTTGCACAAGGTATATTATGGATAGAAGTCAAAAAGTCTTAATAAACATGGGTCCGTAAATTGACGGTTTCGGAGATACAGAGAGTTATTTATTTTTCAAGCATTTTGCGTTTACACATTATTTTTATTGTGTTCAAACAAACAATAGAAATTTATAAACAAAATCGTTTTCACTACGATGGATAGGAAGGGGCGGGCCTGTATCATGGTCTACTAGATCGCCTGATTTAAACCCCTTGATTTCTTTTTTTGGGAATATTTAAAAAGTTTAATATATGCTGTTTATGTATTTGATCTCAAAGAGCTGCAACAAGAATGTCACCTGTTTGGAAATGGAAGGATGGCATTATGAACATCTTATCTAAAATTCTTTCTTTAGATTTTGTTTATGTGTCTATCATTTGTTTGTAAAATAATGTGTAAACTTCAGAAATAAATAACTCTCCGTATCTCGAAACCGTTAATTTGCAGACCCATGTTTGTTAAGACTTTTTGACTTATTTTGGTCCATACTATATCCTGTTCAAATATTCGATCTTTTTTTTGTATTTATTATATATTTTTGTCATTTAAAAAAAAGAAAAGGAACTACTTCAATAGCATAAGCAGTTACTAAAGCAGCATAAATAGTTACTAAATTAAAATTGTAGAATATTTCAGGTAGAAAGTAACAGAAATATTACTTTCTGAATAAGAATATCATTTTTTATACTAAAAAGGGAAACAACAATAAAGTTTTGCTGAACTAAACATATTTCAGAAATAAACCTCGTCAGACTAATTTTTATATTTTATATTTGCATTTTTTGAATTCTATTTTTATAAGTGATCCCACAATGAAACTTATTATCTGAAGACTGTAGAAATCGATAAATTCTGTATTTAAAAATAAAGTAAATACAATTACTTAAAGATTCTCAAAGTGCATATGGAACTTTTGCTTTCGAAAGCTAACCGATAATTTTAAATTATTTTAAAACGAAACTTAATGTTATGTAGACAATTTCGAATTATTCTGAATTGTAAATATTGTTAATGCAGATAAAAAATCGAAGGGATGTATATCAAGAGATCTTGTTGATTTCTGCTCAGCCAATTCACCAAATTTAAATTCGGTGATGCACCAAATTTGTTAATATATCTAAATATTCAATAAAAATTCGAAAATTGGTTATGATCGTCTATCTGCTGGTGAAGAATAACCATCTGACCAGTGTCAGTAAAAACTGCATATTTTAAGAATTGGTGGTCATTATTAAACCTTTTCTTTCTAATTCTAAATTGTAAATTCTAATTATAAATTGTACAACGTCTTTTCATAACCTCTACATGATCATGTTCAAAATAAGTTTAATTTAGACTTATTTTCACTAATTGTAAATTGTAAATTGAAACAGTTTTTCATGTTTGTAATTTTTTTGAAAATAAATCCATGCTACAGCCATAAGTAATTTTTGAGTAAATAAAATTGTAAAAACTTATGAATTCTGTTTTATTATACAACTATTATTTATGTACAGATTACATAACAAATGTTGCTATTATCAGCAAAGAATAATTGGATCCACTTATTTATTATTCAACTATTATAAATTAGTTTTCTAATGACTTTATTAGAAAGGTTATTAATCATTATTAAATATAGTCGGAATTACCGGACACTATTAAACTTGTAGTAGTATCTTAAGCGTCGAATAACAGATTAGTTTTCTATTTCTAATCGTAAAATATCTGAAATATCTTAACAGAACATCAGTTGCAGGAGAAATTTTTTTAATGGGATCCACGATACAATATCGATTCCAAACAAAAACAATTTAATTAATTATAGAGTTAATAAATAAGTATAAAAATAGAAAGGATTCCAACTTGTAAAAACACCAATAAATAAATAAATAATTAAATAAATCTCATAAATATAAATTAACTAACTTTGGTTTACAGCTGCATTATAATTAGAAATTAGTACCATATTTTATTACAATTAGCAGTAATGTCTCAAAAAATGTGATATTTATTATTAACAAATTTTGTCATATATGTTTATGGATATTTTAAATTCGTTTAGTTTATTCGAATATTTATTATTTTTTCATACTTTTCCAACCAACTTTCTGACTTGAGTCTTAATAAAGGGTACTTTCTTATATTTTGATGTATTACATATGCTTTAAATTATTTTAATTCTTAATAATATATTTAGATGCGGTTTTCCTGTTACATTTATTTGTACATAACTACCAAAATTATTGGACTTTCGGTTATATGTGAAGTAAAATACAATTTTTTCACAGAATCTTTCTTTATATTCCTTAGAAAGAGACGTATTTTCAATCATTTGAAAATAACGTGGAAGTACTGTTCAAGTTTTGTATTAAAAATAATATTTTGATAATTTCTATTATTATTATTATTATTATTATTTAACAAATTTAAAGTTTATTTTTAGTGAACTGAAAAATTAAAAATGTTATATTTGAAATAGGCACAAAAACTCAATCTCAATAGTGTAAACTGCATTTAATTATATAATGTTAAAATTATAATCTAACAAAATATAATAAAACACGCTGTATAAAGACAAATGATTGATTTTTAATCATAGAACCTTCTATTATTATATTTTCCATTTATATTTTGTTTCAGATTAGGAAAATATGTATATCTATAATTAGCCTATGAAAATAATTAGTTTAGAATATAGATTCGGAATCAATGTGCAAATTTACTAAGGGCTTTATTAACTTTTTTTTCTATTTCCTGAAAAGAAGGACGAGCAGATACGTGATAATTTTTGTGAATCCTCCTCCTCCTTTTATGAGGTTTCCCTCTTCTTTTTGGGTAAATCGGCGGTGCTTTATGATTATTAACAACAACAACGGGTTTACAATTAACTTCTTGAGGATGATGGTGATGGTGATAAATCGGCTTACGAGAAGGATGAGAATGTGAAAAGTAAGAGTGGCTGGGAAACTCATACTTACGATCAGAAAAATTGTTATTGTTTTCAGGAATTCTGTAAAGATTACTATCAAATTTATCGTTAGATAAAAAGGTACTGTCAGGATCTATAGTATAATCATATTCCTGTGGGAAATGTTTGTTTGAATTTGTTTCATAATATTTATTTGAACCATCTTTCGGTGGATAAAATGGTTCAAAGTCTTTATTTGCTTCAGTTACAGAATATTCTATTTCAAATGGAGCATCATCTTCTGGCAAAAAATGTGGATCATGAATACTATATTTTTTATTTTGAAAATTTGAATGAAACTTTGAACCATAAGAAGTCAGCTTTTGCGTTTTTGGATTTTTACTTTTATCATCATAATCATCATGATAAAATTGTTGCTTACTAACACCATTGCCCATTCTTTCCTTACTTTTATGAAAATTATCGATATTTGCGTTAATAGAAGAATCATCTTTAAACTTAAAATTATTTTTATTAATTCTTTTTAATTTTTTAATATTACCTTCAAATTTTGGGTTTAATATTGTTTTGTTTTTGTAAACGTACTCTTTTTTATCATTGTCGTCATCATAATATTCATAATACTCAAAGTCATTATTTTTATTAAGGCCAGTTGCAATAGAAGCCCCATCTTTAAATGCTAAAGAACTTCTATCAGATATATTACTATTGATTTCATCATCATAATACTCATAGTATTCTTCATATTCATCATTAATATTATACGCATTAACATTTCGTTTTTTAATAACATGAAATATTGAATTATCTTTACTTACATCATCATGCTCGTCGTCTGAGTGTACTTCTTGTTGTTGACGAAGCTGTTTAAATTTTCTCCTTTCTTTGGGTTCTAAAACTATGTGTTGGTAGGCACTGGCTGAACCATGAGCTTCCTTGTCTATAGTTTTATCTTCACCTGCAGAATCGTGAGATTTTTGTCCAACATACCTAGTCAAACCTTTCTTTCCCTTCATAATAGCGTTATTTTGAGAGTTGACTTGTTCAAGCAAAACTTTTTCAGCCTGTAATTGAGCTGCAGCTTGATGGAGATGGTTAGGAGCATAGTGTTCTAAATTCGTTGAAGAAGGTGGTTGAACAGTTGGTTTTTGTTTCATTTGTGGATGAATATAGATGTGTTTAGGAACTTGGGTAGTTGTTGGAGTTATTTTAATAACCCTAATATTCTGCAACTGAGGTTGCTTACTTATTACATTTTCTGAAATACTTACAGATTCTTGAGGTTGAATGTAGAAATGTTTGGGTACTTTAGTAGTTCCTGGTGTAATTTTGATAATTCTTATATTCTGTACGTTTGGTGGTTGGCTAACTAGATTTTGTGAGGTCGAAACAAATTCTTTTTCTGGAGTAATAGTGTTTGGAACATATTCAGGTAATGACGTAGTTTTATAAGAAGAATAAGAGGTAGAAGCCTCGTGGGCTGGAGACACAAGTTGCTCAGGCAGAGGAGTAGGATACATAGGTTTATCATGCACAGGTGGTTGGATATGAGTAATATACTGAGGAATGTTATCTTGAACTAACTTCAGAGCTTGTGGAACATCTTTTGTTTGAGTTTGAGGTTTAAACTGAGGTATCTGTTCTTGAACAAGTCTTAGTGCTTCCGGTGATGCATGCTCTAATTGCTGCTGTACATTTTCTAAAATTGCCCTCTGCGCCTGCTCTATAGCCTTGTGTTGAGCTTCCACGTGAGCTTGAGCTGCTTGCTGAGCACGTAGTAATGCATCATGGACTTGAAACTTCGATGATTCTTCAAGTTGTTTTTGAATTTGTTCGAAAGCTTCTTTTGTAACGACTTGACCATTTTGAGGAATAAACGACGCTATTAGTGGATCAGTAGTTTCTTGAATATGTGATTGACTTTCAGCTGCAGGATTTTGTTCTTGTTCATGATTTACATGAATGTTTGGCCTCATATTAGGATTAAGAACATCAACTGTTTGTTCAGCAATTGGTGTATGATCCTTTTGATGAAATGGCTGCGGACCTTCGATTACTGGAAAGTCTTTATTTCTTTGTCTTTGTTCTTGGATTATTCTTTTAATACTTTCCATGTGAAGATTGGGATTTTTGGCGAGTAAATCATTAATAGAGTTCATATCTATTACAGTAGCCTTTTCAATTGTAAATGATCTGCTTTGAATTTGTTTCTGTTTATTTTTAAATTCCAATACCTGTTTTAAGACCCGTGGATCAACGTAGATAACATGACTTGATGCTTCGTCTTTTCGATCAGTGGCATGCAAAGCATTAGTTTTTACTTGATTCTTTTTAATCACTAGTGGAATATATTCATTCGAACTTCTTTCATGTCTTTGGTTCGTTGCAGAAAGAAATGGTTTCCAATCGTAAGGTTCAGAACGTTGATCATATTCCAGTGTAGTTTGTTTGTATATTTTAGAAATAGGTTTTAGCCTCGACCTCGCTATTTCTTCAACATTTATTTGTTGCTGTTCTGCATACCGTTGCTTTAAATAGTCCTGTTGTCCCGTTGTTTTAAACGAAAACGCGGGGTAATTTAAGTCTGAATGAGATGTATGTAATTTTTCTGGTTCTCGGATGTTTCTAATAATCTCTTTAGGAGATTCGATCTCCTCTTCGGTTACTTTTGGATAATGAACAACAGCTCCAGAGACAAAAGATGTAAAGAAGAATATTAGGAAAATTATCTGAAACAAGTGAAAATAAAGAAGTTTTAACTACACAGTGAATATAGGGAATGTAATAATTATTTCGTACCTTAAGATATTTGAGATCTTTTAATAACAGTTGTTAAATGATTAAAACGAATTTATTTATTTATTTATCAAATCCATATATATATCGGGTCAGTAGGGAAAACTATTAAAAATATAAAGAGAAAATGTTCACATCCAAGAAATGTTGTTTTGACACTTAATTAAGGTCACATAAAAGTCAGTACTTAAAAAAAGTTTTTGAAAAAAAATTATAATGAAATAAAAACTAAATTCAAGCTAACCCTACAGATTTTTAAGTACATATTTTAAGTCAGCTTCTACATTGATTATTTTCAGATTCTCTTCTAAATATCTTATTTAGTATAACACTGAAAAACAGAAATGATAAGATAAATAAGAACGGTAATAAAGAATAATGATCACAATATTTGTTTAAAATCTTTTTATTATCTTTAATTTTTTTTAGTTTTCAGTATGCATATATACAGCATTTTATTGTGTTTTTCAATTGATAATCCTTCATATTTTCTAAAAAATTCTAATAATTTATACCATTCTACCTAGGACGTACTGATTTATTAAATAAAAGTATTTATTAAGTATATGTTCTATTTTATCATTAATATAATACTTTAATTACCGAAAGAATTAAATTGTATAATAATATTTTAATCTACAATTAATTAATAACACGCTAATCGCTTAGCTGTTTACAAATTCGCTAATTTAGCGTTGAAACAAAGGTATATTTATTTATTATTAGAGATAAAAAGCTGTTCTCTTTTTTAATTGATGTTTTTATTAGTGGAAAAATTTAACAGTTGCAACGGTTATTCTTACAAAAATTATACCCAATTAAAAATATATACTTTGATGACCACAACCGAGGTTTCAAGAACAATTACCCTTACAAGTGATTTTTCAGCAATATTAAAATCGAAATGGAAATCGCTTTAAATTTAGTTTTTTAATTGGTACAATTTGTACATACAAAAAATCTCCTTAAGATTTTTAAAACCCTTAATAAATAAAAAAGAAAAAGTTATCTATTTGAAACTGAATTCAAAATAGAGCCTCACAAATAAAAAAAAATATAAACATATTTAATTCTACTTCGAAATTTTGATCTTTTAAAATAACTTGTGAAACAATGTGATAGCCATTGAACTCCAATGCATTTTGTTGATTTTAAGACAATAAGTGGCTCTGTAGGGCAATTAAATCTAAAAGGAGGCACCTTAACAAAGACAAAGGTTTATAGTGACTTTAAGTATTATTTTATTTCATTTCGATATGTTCATTTTAGTACTTTTAACCCTTAGCTACAAAAAAGAAATTTTGTAAGCAACCCCTATTCACAATACTAAATATCTTCAAATCAGTCAAATTTTTTTCTTTTTAAGATTCATTTTACTTGAAATTATTTTTTTATACATAAAAAATAGTGTTCTACATACCTTTTCAAATTCCATAATGAAAACACTTAAAAACACTTATTACAAAAATACTTATTTCATTTGGCACTTGTATCGACCTTGCTCTCGCTCATTTAGCATTGGCACTGAAAGAAATTGAAGAACCGCTTTCATTTCTATACTCACCCATCTCGCAGGATCATGAATAATTACTCTTTCTAACAATTCTCTTTGTCTTACGAAACATACTTTAATGTGGGAAGAAAGAGAGAGAATGTAAACCCGTCTTGTGCTCTTAGTGGACATATGATTCTGAAGAATCTACATTTCTCCTATATTTTAAGATAAACAATTGATTTTCGCAAAAAGGAAATTTTGCATTACAAATAGAGAAAATAATTTATTTGATAATTTACAAAAAAATATTTAAAGTGTATTTTTTTAAAATTCACTTAGTGGTCATATTTATTAGATATTGGGCTTTAATTTAAATAATAATTTTTTTGGTGTGCTTAAAAGATAAAAACAGACTGACAATTTTTTAAAATGCATTATTTTGACACTAATAATAACATTGCATTTCTAGATATAGATTACCTACAAACTGAAAAACTGACCCTTATAAAAAATCTAAAATAATAGTAACACTATTATTAATTAAACAATTAAATAACGTATTAAAAATGTAATTAAATATGTAAATAAGAACTGTCAAAATTCACAAATATTCAATTGAATCTTTTCTAACAAATTTTTTAGTCAATATTTTTATCCTTAGTATACATATTTAGTTTTATTTTTTTCTTGGGATAATTACGAAAATTTCTAATTTCGTTTTACCATTTTTTGTCTATCAAAATTCTCCTATCGCAAATCACTAATATAAAATTAAAATTGCCTCAAAAATTAAATTAATTGTTTCAACCCTTACTTTGTGGAAACATCCATAATAAATATGAAAAAGATAAATTATAATTATCTGTATTTCCACAGGACACCAACGCTTTTTTACAACAACCACGGTTTCGCCACACCTTCACATATAGCATTTTCAAGTTTTAATAAAAGATTTTGGACTAAAAACCCATATAATGATAACCAAAATATTTTTTGGAAGAGGAAAAACTTTGTATACATAGATTGCTGGTTGGAATTTTGTGGCGTGAGGTAATTTATGCTTGTCAAAGATCTGTCAATATTCTATTAAAAGTTGAAATGCTACATGTGAAAATAGAGAAAACGTGATCGTTTAAATGCAACTAAAAAAGCTTTGGAATCCTGTGGAAATACAGATAAGTATAATTTATCTTTTTCATATTTATTACCTCAAAAAATTATTCATTAACAAGTGATGAATTTGAAAACTATGAATACCATATGAAAAAAAATGTCTTCTTCATTTACCAAGTAAAAATATTTATGAGGAATAATTTATATAAGAATATTAAAAAGTAAAAGTAAAATAATTTCTTATTTTCTTCGCACCATGTGCCGAATACCGATTCACTATTATAGAATAAATTTATAATTTTTACTCTTCCTTTCTATAACATTTAGTTTATTTTAGAAACCCATACTAAATGAGGCGTTTAGATTTGTTTTTTAGAAATATAATTATGAATTAGAAGGAAACCAATCCCTGGGGCTATAAGTAAACATTTTTTGCCCTCATCCCAGTTGTACCTGCATGATTTTATGGCGAAATCTTTTTTATTGGATTTTATTGTTGATTTATTATCTATTCAAAATATTTGTACAGAGTAGTGAGTAAATTTGTTAGTTGTGAATTGGTATCCATCCATTGATTGTCTTCTGGCCTTAGCATTTTTAATATTCTTTCTTGTAGTGATTGATGGTTCAATGAGTGATTTCCTGATATGTTTACGAAATGTATTGTTTGAGACAAACTATGGTATCTTAGAGAACTTACAAAGTGGAGCGAAGAACAGAGCAACGATTAGAGCGCAAAACAGAAAGCAAGGAGGTTAAAGAGGGAGTAACGAGTTCCGTATTTCAGAGTTAGGAGATTTTAGAAGCAACAATTTCAGTAGTGGAAGGCATGGAAACCAGCAAAGAAATCGTATTCAAAAATAAACGGTTAGAAGTCTCATTAGGAAAATGTCTAAAATATGGTGCAATAGATGAGGGTAGAAAAGTATTGATGGTCATCAAGTGATTGAGTAGAGTATGGCTGTTCTTGATCGGTTCGGTATGTTAGTTACTGTGGTCGCTATACTGTAGCAATAAACCAATTCCAGCATAGCATTTTGATTCTGAGCAAAAGTTTAGACTTAGGTAAAAGTGTTCACTTTCATGAAGCCGGGATTTTTTCCCCTATTAACCAGTATCTGTATGACCTCTAAATTTAATTGTGGTTTTTGGACCTCTATTTGTGTTCTTCAAGGTAGTTTTTGGTGTAGGTATTGTCCCAGATATTTCACATCTTTAATAATCTTTAAACATGATCTGTGTTCATTTACTTTTATTCACACTTATTCTCCTCTTTTTAGTCCATCATTCTAGCTTATCTATGTACAGTTTTTGTAACGATATTTCTGATTTAGCGCCTGAGGATACAATAACTATCTCATCTGCACAAGTTGCGATTGTAGTATTCTGCGACTTGTCAATAAGTCTTCGGTAAAAACTAGATATCGATATAGTGTCCAAGTACTCTGCCGTGCGGTACTCCAGATTTGATCGGATGGTTAGGTAGGTGACAATGTTTTACTGAGTTTAACCTGAAAATATCTATCCTGGAGTAAGATTTTATCAGCGAATAGAATTGATGGGGAGATTCGTTTCTAGTTTGAAAAAAAAATAAAAACGAATCTCAGGGGGAGTTTAAAATTTTCGGTCTTATTCACTGTCTTTAATAAGTTAACGTTAGATAAGATTTATTTCCATTTATTTTACAATTTAGTATTCGTTGAATGTAAACACGTAAACAAATACTTGCAAAACAAAAATAAAGTTTGTTTATTACATGAAAAATATATATTGATCATGATCACTGATCAATCACAATTATTATTATGCAATAAATTTAAGAAAATTTCTGTGGGCGCCGCACACTTTTGAAACCTTGTGGGAGTTTTGACACAGGTGGATGTTGGTTCTAGAGTAATGAAATTATTAATGATTCTCACTTTAAAGTGCCAAAAAACACGGCCCTAAACGGCTTCAAACTAAAATTATATTTTGTTTTCACTTACTAGTCCTCGACTTTTGTAACTGTTCTCCTTAATATAGTTGCTTATTATGAAATCCTAAACCTTAATTTTTCTGAATTAATCTATCATAAAAACTTGCATTATTACAAATATTACTAATTTAAAATCATTATGTTTCACCATCATAAAATTATTTTAATAATTTTATAAAAATTTTGTCCATTTAGAATGATATGCTGAAACTTCATATATCAACTTCATGACGTTTTAACAAAAGTTGCACATTTTTAATTTACAAGATACAAAATGATGAACTCAAAGTTCATTTGGAACCATTCGGTTTCTCGATTTAGAAAGTTTTTTTTTATTCATATGATAAATTATTAATAATTATCTTTACTTTATAATTTAATAGCCCTTCCTAATATTAGTTGCAATAATTATTGGTTAATTTAAATTTGCAATATTTTACACCAACTATAATAGAAATCCCGTTACAATGTATTTTACTATATGGAGCAAACTTCAGGATATTCCAAGTTTAGTTCAAGACAATTAAATTATTTTAAATACCAGCCATGGTGAACATGCCCTTGATTAGGAGAAACATTACTTTGTAACAGTTCTAAGTACTCATTTAATAACTATCATCAGATGCAGGCAAAATTTCGAAAATTAAAAAAGAAATTGATTGTCTGATAATATTAACAATAATACTCATTATTTTTTACATACTAATAATTGAAAATGCTTTATATGTAGATATGTGAAAGCTTCAGTAGATCTGCAAAGTGATGAGAACAAAAATTTTTAATAAAATGTTTAATTTTATTGTATGCAACTTCTGTAATAAAATTTTTGGACAAGTACTAATTATCATTATTAGAAATTCCGGAAATCAGCATCTATTGTGTTTAGTTTATAATTAATGATCCAAATAGCGAGTAAAATATTACAAAAAGACATCACATCATGGATTATTAAATTTCTTTTCCCATATTTGTTTAGTTACACGCTTAAACAGAAACAAATTTAAGTTTAAAAAATCGAATCACATGGTATCTGAGAAAAATTAATTTAAAAAAGCTAAAATTCTGAAGTTTTTTAAATAGTGTCATTTTTCGTCAACTTCCTATAATTAAAAGTCTGTTTTTATTTTATTTGTTATAATATCAACAGGATCGCTAGTAATAAGAAACAGATATAAAACTCACTTATTTTATAACTAAATAATAGACCAATTTTTTGATTCTCCCAACTTTTTGAAAACGAAGTTGAAATGGAAAAATTGTTTAATATAAATATATTCTTTATTAATGATTTTAACGTCATTAAAAGACACTTATGATAAAAGATAATAAATGGAAAGTATCTCAATACTATTTAAGACGCGATGATGAGAAAAAAAACGTTCTTATTTTTTAAGAACACAATATTTATCTCCGTAGATCTATTCACAGTAAATTAATATTTTACAATGGACTTCAACGAAAATAACGATCCAAGAAAGTGCTTAAAATGTTTGTGTAGGCCGGTCGCTAGACCAGAAGATTCGTTCCTATTATTCAATATAGTAAGAAGTAATTTATTATTACGAAATTTTCTTATGCAACATCTATGTTAGGAAGAAATAGTTTATACATTTTTTACCAATGTTTTTAATTTATATACTTATTTGTACATCATTAATATTTTATTAATTTTTATATATAGAATTAATTGGTAAGAAAAGAAAGAATGAGATATTATTTAAATTAATTTATTAATACAGAATGTAAAATTGTGGGATATTAACAATTATTTATTTCATTTTATAGAATGGGCTATGAGAAAGTAAAAAATTCAGATTAATAGATAACTTTTTTAATAAACGTTGCCAAATTTTAGGTGGATTTAAAATGTTTAAAATTCACTCATTTTAAACAATTCAATTCACAGTAGTACACCCTGTACATTCTCCAAAATACTAATAATAATAATGTTATTCATGTAATTTGACGCGTCCGCAAATTTTACCTCAGTCAAACAACTTTTTGCTAATATACTCCACAAAAATTGACCAATAAAAACTGCGCTCTCGTAATCCTAATCACCTCAAAGAACGAACAAGGGTTCTTGTTTATCGCCCTTCACATAATTTAAAGTAAAAATTGTCACCCAAGTTTAATTTTAAAACTCTCCAGACCACAAAATATGTAAAATTAATTTTAGTTTAAGTGGTGATCAGTAAACATTCCTGTCAACCATTATGAACACTGCTTAAAAAGCTCGTATCTATTATTATTATTAGAGGTTAAATGTTTAAAAATAGTTATTTTCATTAAATTTGTTGAAGAATAAAGCAGTGTATCAGTTATTTATTGGGTGGAATGGAAACTAAGTACATTGATTTTATGCATACATGATTCTAAACCAATATGTACGGTCTATTTTTAAGTAACAATCGATTATGCTAAGCATAAAATTCTACATGAAGCAAAAAATAAAAGCAAGACATGTAATAGATTAATCAAGCATTCGAATACTTACGAGGGGATACGTAACTAAAGAAAAAAATACAGAACATACAAAATGCATAGGAAACACCCTCAAAGAAAATTCAAATAATGGGGTGCCTACTGCATCGGCTAAAACTTTAGAAGGGAGATTAAATGCCTTATTAAACTGCCAATTTTTAGTTATTGATAATTTTTTCTCATTCAATATTTTAAATGTATGCACACTCTGTACCATTTATAGAATACTCTTAAAATATTAAATAATCTTATGAAATTACCGACAGTTACTCGTATTTTTTAAGGTCACTTTACTAGACTCGAGTGGTAAATAACATGTGTCTGAAGAACTTTCTCAATCGAAGAAACGAAACGAATCCAGGCGGATCTCTCGAACGAAATTGAAATGCGAACAACATGGGATTACCAAGTAAGGCCAAGTTCTCGTCTTCTAATTCGGTCTAGCCTTTACCTGTATGGATAAAAGTAGTAAACGACTCATAAAAAAATCTGGTAAATCGACAATAAGGACAGTGTTTGATTGGCAGCACAATAAAATGCTTTAATGATGAAGAAAAAAACAAATTAAACAAGATGTTACCCTGTGAGTTTTTCATTTTACCTTCTAGGCAATTTTATTTATTTAGCTTTTATTAATCTTGCACTGGAATTTTGATTATATGAAATTATGTGGAATGATTAGACAGAAATAAACATAACTTACATTTTTTTATAATAAAAATTAATGTGTTTAAATATGGTGGATGGATTGTAGAAAACTCAAGTGGCATCATTGAATTGAAGTCAAAGGGTTTTGGTCTTGTTTTATTTTACTCATTCAGAAATAATATTCAGTAAAACTAAATACTTATAGTACTATATAAATATTCATTAATACTGAATAACATTGCATGAATTCAATTATCATAGAAAAATCCGTAAGATGCGGTAGTAAATTAGTTACCTTTTATTAGATAAATCGGAAAATTCAGTAAAATAAAGAAAACATTTGAATAATTTGACTGGTTATCAATAATGCAATTAATAATTGTTATTTATTTCCCCTTACTAATTACTTTATGAAAAATTGTTTGAGATTATCTTCGGGTATCATTATTTATTTTTTTAGGTGTCAATTATTAACTCATTTCGTTAAGTTTTTAATTCTCTATTTAAACACTTACACAGGCAGTATAATTTTATTCTGTGCATAAGATTTAGTTACTAAACAGATGGATGTACGTTTCGTCAATATATTGTGTTTCGTAGGTATTTACTAAATATGAGAATCACCATCATCTGAATTCTTAATATGACTGTGCCAGAAATAAAATTTCACAGTCTGTATTTGCTTCTTAAATTTTTGCGTTTATTATATTAAAAAAAATTATAGATCACGCACTTTTCTTACAGAGAATGACTGTAGGTCAAATTGTTCTAATTTTTATAGTAGTTTTCAACCTGCTGATAAATGGTGTATAAACGCATAAAATTATCATATCACTAATTTTCTATATATACTCGGTGTCCGCGAAAATAATGCATATTTTTAAATGGTATGTACAACGTGTCATTTGTAACAAAATATTTTAATAAAATGTTTTCCAACATCATTAGTTTACCTAAAAGTTCAATTTAAAGGTTTACCGAAAATTGATAAGTGGCAACACCTCATACTATTAATAAAAATATTTGTCATGTAACCAAGGAATATCTACCTGATGAACCATAACATTGTGTTAGTTTGTAGATGTTTCGCACCGTTTAATCGTTTTAGGTTTATCTTTTGGTAAAGTAGTTTAAATAATTCAAAGAAAAAAGGCATTTTATTTAAATCATAAATGTTACGATATCTTAATTAATCTAAGCCACGATATTTTATATGAGAGTCCTCAAGATTATTGGAAAGTGTAGTGTATTACCTAAAGAACGTAGTGATACTTTTAATGTATTACAAATATCGCTTGAATTTTAAAACCATTCAAAATAAAATTAATTAAAATATAGTGTCACCTGTTGTGGTTGTTTTCGTAAAGTTAAATAATTTGTTAGACTAGCTTCACAAATAATTAATGTATTAAAAAGCTAGACGGCCATCAGATATTTGTAAAATATAAAATAAAAAAGCTTACAAAAACAACTCTTTAATTTCTAGACATAAAAACGAGAAAAATGTTGGTAATTTATTCGTCAATCTCTGCACTATTTTGGTGGTGTATAAAATTACATTTTCGGCGTAAATAATATGGTTCAGATTTATGGTTGAAACTATAATTATTTGGTTAATGCCGAATGATTACAAAAAACCACAAAACACTGTCTATATGCGAATATGTTTTAAGTGGTCTAGGACAATTTGGAAGTGCAGTAAATAATCCACAAAACTGATTTTCTGGGATTGTAAAGTTGTATAATTAGTTCATCAATTTCAAATAAAATATATGTCACCTTCGCTAAACTTTTTTTATGCCATTTATATCTTTTTCAAATGCTGATCTTAATTTCCAGCGCTTCCACTTTTAACCGGCTAAAACTAACTTAAACCCAACCTCAACTAATGCAAGCTAACCTAAACTAACCAACTAGGATTGGTTAAAACCAGCTTTAGCAGATTAAAGGTGAAAATATTGAAATTTTTTGGGCTTTTTACCTACAAGGATAAGTTAGACATAGCTTTAATCGTTTAAACTTATCATTACCTTTCATTCTTGCTTTAACCGTAGCATATGTACTAATAACTGAAATTTAGAAAAACAATCCGGACAAAAAACAGTACTTCTACTCTACGAATGACTTGTGGAATGATCCTCCCCAAGGTTGCCTTTATTTATGCCATTAGGCTTCTTTTTGGAGCGTTACCTTAAGAGGCAACGATACCACATGAAATCATAAATTCCAAATATTTCCAAAACAGATTAATGTAATAAGATGATTCAAAAACTTTAAAAGTGCAGATTTTTACCCCAAAAAGGAGGACATATTCTTTTTTTTTATATTTTTAATAATTGGAGAAAATCACAAAAAACGATCAAAACAAAAAAAGGAGTGCTTTCCACCCTGCTTGCAGATTTTTTAAACTTAAAGTTTTAATGCAACTTTTTTTCATTTCAACCGTTTAGCAGTAAAACGAAATTTCAAATACTGGATAAAGTTAGTCAGTCGATTACGCTTTATGTACAATGTGGAACAGTATTCATACATTTTCACAGATTTTGCTTCCACATCTGATGTTGGCTGCGGCCAAATACAGGTTTTCAGGAAAATTTGAATTATTATTTATACAGTACCGTTTGCAGAAATTGTAAGAGATATAAGTTAAACTTAAGAAATCATGGAATATAGCGCGAATGATAAAAGTCACAAAAGAGCTTTGTCGCTTAAATGAGTGAGTTCTTGGAAAAGAGCCCGAAAAGCCATTACTAACAGTCCTTTTTATGTAATAGTTGCTAAAAAGTAATATGTAGTTTTAAATAATGCCGTTTCAAATTTTTACTGCTAATGGATTATGTCTATTGCCAATTTAAAGTTGTTCAGTATAAAAATGTTTAGATTTCTTTATATTATCGAACTTTTTATTTTGATAAATTCATTTTTTATTTGTTATCCTTAAATAAGCTCTAAAAAAATGTATCAATGTTTATAGGCCTGTACGGACTATATATATTATGGTCTATAAGAAGGCACATGTTTTTAGTCGGAAAAAGTCACGTGACGATGAGTGCTCTTAAATAAGTATTTTACGAAAATGCATATTGATCATAAATTTACATCAAGGGATAACAGATATATTCGTATATTAATTATAGTGCAAACCAAAAACAGAATGTTTTTTTATCAACACGTCAACGGCCAATATTTTGAGCATTTGGTAATTTAAGTAGTTAATCACTTTAAAAAATTATAATAAATAATGTTTTTAGAATAACACAATAGTTTAAATACAATCGGTAATTGTTAATGTTAAATCATAAAGTGTTATTTATGCAATCTGAATGCTGGCAACCCAAAATGCATCCATTATTTATTCATATGTCTCGAAGCGTATTAAATATTTTATCCCTCTAAATTAACATTTTATTAGTATTTTATATGTTTTAGTATTAAACATTCCCTATATTCTACTAATATTACACAAAGCATTCTAAACAATAACGTTTATTGACTGATTCAATACTTCTAATTTAATTTTCCATATCAATGAGTTCCTCTTTTCTGTTCTTAATCCACTGGCTTTCTTCTTACAGGATATCTTATTGTATATATATTTTTTTTTTCTAAGCAATAACTTCATATAGGAATTTCTATTCCCAATAGTAAGTATTTATGTTGAATATGTTGGATCACTCATTATTTCATTTAACTATAACATTCCGAAAGAAAGAAATAAATCTACCAATGTCCTATAAAGTTTCAATTATACATATAGATGAAACAATAAACAGTAAAAATTGAAGTTAACTGTTGGATATTTTTGATAAAATACATGTAGCAATATCAAAAAGAGAAGCATTATTGGTTCTAAATTTATTCATAAAAGATTGTTGGGTGTAATACATGGTTGCTTTTTTGGTCAACATTTGTATTTAGTATTTCACAGGTTTTCAGGATAGTGAGTTTTTAATGTATCATTACAAACATCTTATATTTTTTTCTTAGGCAAATATTTGCTATAGTGCTTCTTCTTGGGCTAAATCTATTTTGATAGTCAATAATTTTTTTGCCTTATGTTTTAGATTCTGGTTTATCAAATTTAACAGTGTTAAGAAGGGTAATTGTTCAATAATTCTTACAGATTTTTTGCCGCCTTTTTGTGAATTGGTACGTGTTATTATGCATCTTGTTTCCATATTCTCGCATAAGTATTGTAGTCCTTTATCTAGTTGTTTCAACATTTTTTAACAAGTCTGTCTCTATCGTATCTTCCCCAGCTTCTTTACGATTGCGTGGACTTCCTATTTCTTTTTATATTTCTCCTTTTAATGAATATTTTATTTTCTCTCTTACTTCTTGCCCTTCTATTTCCACTATTATACTTTGTTCCCTTTTCTGTTCTAAACCATGTTAATATGCATTTAATATATTCTTCCACAGCATTATTTCCTTCCATTTCTATTGGATAATGTTTAATTTTATTTTTATTTCTTAATCCTCTGATCTTTAATCTTAGTTTATTATTACTATTATTTGCTTTTATAATATTCTTCTAAAATTATTATGATCTGCGGCTACTTCTATCTGCTTCAATTTCTTGTGTAGTTTTGAGTAATCCATTCATTCTTTTTGCTCTATTTGCATTTGACCCTGTTTCTCGATAAAACAATCTCTCTACGAAGAAAATGCATAAAAATGTTCTTGTATATTTTGGACATATACATAATGTAAATATTAGGAATATACTTTTGGAATGTACGGAAAATACACATTAATAAATAAGAAATCTTCATATCATATTTATAATGTCAAAGTAACTGAACGATTTAATTTGAACCAAATAAATTATTAAAATTTACAACGTATGTCAGCATTTTGATAGCAAAACGTAAAAAGTCTTATGTGACATTTTAATTAATCAAATACTTTCGTGTAATTTTATGCTAGTTGGTTAGTGCTTCCCCTCATTCTGATTATACTACTTTTGTAAATTTTAAGAATGTGCCTCAATTTCTAGAAGAATTGGAAAATACAAATAAAAATGAAATCTAAAAATAAAGCCTAAGCATTAAAATTTATTTTCTAAATATATTATACATTATATATAAAAATTTAAATATATTATATATTAAATATATAAAAAATATGTAAAAAAAAATAAGAAGAATATTTTCAAAAGTTGTAAATGAAAATATGGGTCTCGTAGTTGACGCTATTAGACGTAAAAAACTGTCCAAATACCTGCGGATTAGATCCTTGCCTAAAGCTGCAGACATAACTTCAGGAAACATGATCTAATACTTATTCTTCTTGTTACAGCTTACCGCAAATTTAGAATATAACGAAATAAAGCAAATATAATCAACAAACTGTCTTTTGGTTAAAGGTACTGTTGATTGGTTACTAAGATTTACTGGGAAAAAAATTCAATACAGAGTGATTTATTTAAAATACCACCCGATGACGATCAAAAAGCTAAAGGTGAAAAATTTTAAGCGGTAATAACTTGTATATGAAACCTACAGAACTGACAACTAACGAAGAACTCAAAGTAAAATTCTATAGCATGGATACCAAGAATTTTGGCCTCCAAAATTAACACCAGTTCTCTCCCCTGGATTGTGTCAATAATACATAATTTCCTTCGTCCTGGCCATGGCTGAGCGAATATTCTTATGGTTTTAAAAATTTTAATAAACAATTTTATTATACATTTGGTTGTCATTTTAATTTCTACTTCAGGATTTTTAACATATTAACAGATAAATTAGATGCAGATCATGTGCAACAATAATTTAATAATTTTTGTAAAACTAACTATTATAGAATATGGTGCGTTAGATTTTTTTTTTTTTCTAAAAAGGACTGGCCGAAAAAGTTGGGAGCCTCTGGTTTAGAGTCTTCTGAATGTTCTGGTTTGTTTGGGCTAGAGTTTTATTTTGATTCGCTTGCCGAGTATAGAGTCATTTAGATCCAGGCGAATTTTCCTTTTCTAATTCTAATGTGATTGACTCGCCATGTTACTTTGTCATATAAAAATGTATATTTAAAACTATAAAATGATTCCATTAATCATGTTCATATAACCGATTTTTAGTACCATATAAAAATTGTCCAGACAGAAAAAACATTGAATGTAGGTACTACGAGTACTTACTTCTCAAGATAATAAAACCTGTTTGATTAAAATTTCTGTATTAAATCAAATCAAAGATTCTTGAGATGATGTACCTATCTGTTCAGTTATTTATTTAAATTTACTTCGTAATAAGTTTTCTGCAATAAGGGGTTTTTTAAACTTCTTTGGTAAAAAATAATAAAATTTGACCATTTCTGGATGTAAGTTATTTTCTCCGTTCGCTTTTCCGGTTTTTATTTTATTTATTGCTACTCCCACTTTTTCTCTGCTTATGATGTATTGGTTATTTTCTCTTCTTCTTCTTCTTTTCAATGGCTCATTGATTGTCTTCATCACCCCCTTAAATTTATTTTGGTAGTACTCTTCCATAATTTTAGTAATATGGTTGTGTTTGTTGGTAGCTGATTGCTTCCGTTCTTGAAGCCGTAGTTTTCTCTCGTATTTTTATCCTTATTGTTCCCCAAAACTTTTTATGATTTATCTTGTATCCGTGATTTATTTCACTGCAGAAGATTTACCATCAGAAACACCTTTTAAATTAATTAGTGAAGCCAAAAAGATAAGAAATATTCTTTTAGAACTATTTGATCAGAATTTTAGATATCTGATTTAGATTTAACCAATAACTGATCTTCATTAAAAATTCGATTCGTTCTTTCGAAAACTAGAAAAAGGGTCATTATTAATTTAGAAAAATAACAAGCAATGTCAAATAAATATTTTGATTTACCTTTACATTTAGATTAAGGATAATAAATTAGCAATATAGATTTAAGGATGAGGGGAAGAGGAAATAGTAAAACAGAGGGACAACAACATATTTAAAAAGCGAGAATATACAGATTACAACAAATACAGAGCGATATGCCCATCGGCAGTAGTTTTTGTGGTATATACTAAAATATTGAAAACAGATAAAGAGAAGCTGTAGAAAAAACATTATAGGAAGAACAATCGGTACACAGAAAGGAAAAACGCACAAACGATAACGTACATATATTTCGAAACATATAACGAAAGCAAATAGAAATGCTTCTAATATTAAAAGCATATACAAAGGAGTAAGAGGAGAAGTACAGATCCAAGAAAGAACATCGAAAATGTTCAAAATGGAGAAGGTTATAAAACACGGGGATATTTGAGCCTTCTCATATTCATAATCGTATGGGCAATTTACTAAAAACTACCAAACAAAGAATCTCAATCTTACAATCCGGACTTATGTACGCTGACAGCAAAATTGAAAGAATTAGGAGATATATGGGTACAAGAAATAGATAGAATAGGGTAGGACGTGAAAATAAAAGTCAAATGATGATTGTAAATAATCAAAGGAAAGGACAGGACTTAAATGGAAGAGCATTAAAAATCCGCCTATGTAATTCTTGGTTTTATGATAACGAAGAATAGTAAACCACATTTCCAATTAACGAACTGAGCAAAAAAAGGTAAAAATATTAAGCTTAAAATATACAATGTAGTGGTTTCAACAATACTTTATACAGGTAAAATCTCGGGTACTTTAGAAGAAAGATGAGGAGAAAATTACAGCAATGGAAATGAAATACTTAAGGAATATAGCAGGAAAAACAAAAAGAAACAAGAGAGCGAAATGAAAATGTAAGGCAATTGTTAAACCAAAAAGAAGAGATAAACCCAAAAATACACACCAATATAGTTAAAATGGTTTGGGCATATAACTAGAATGAATTAAAACAACTTGTTTAAGAAAGTAAAAAATCTGGAAATATAGGAAAAAAACGAAGAAAAATAATACCCAGGAAAATTTGGGAGGATAACATGAAGGAAACAGGACAGAAAAGAGACATAACGATGGAATAATTAAGAAAATTGGCGAAGGACCGGAATGAATGGAAACGTTGGTTAAAGTATTAGAGCCTATGAATAATATATCCGACACCCAATAGGGAATAAAGGGTTGTGGCGCCGGTTAATTTTGAAAGAAACTTCCCAAAAAATTAAATTAGTTTAAATCTTTTTTTTCATATAATACCTTCTTTTACAATTTTATCTGCGTACAAAAACTCTGCCAGAGCTTGGCATAGCTCTAAAAATTGGGTATGTCATTTAATATGAATGAAAATACATTTATATAGGTACTCTCTATACTTTAAATAAATTTTAAAACATTTATACAACAAATGAACAAATATAAAATGTTACAAAACTTAGTTAGTGTATTTTTATAAAAAATGTTCAACAGATTAACAGAGCTTGTCAGATAAGCAATCACAGTATAAGAACAATTGCAACTATTTTAACAGTACAAAAATACTCCCGTTTGAAATGATATTTGAGCAGCATATGTGACAATATATAAATAAGCGAGTGATTAAAACTTAAAACTATTTTCTAAATTCTACGCACTGATAAAAAAATAATTTATTGAAAATATCAGTCATTATTAATAAATATGTATCTAATTAAAACTTCCAAACCGAAAATTTTTCCCAAATAAACAACTAAATTTACTCAATCCAATGAGGTATTGTTGTAGGGGTAACCAAAGTTCTCTACATCTATTCAATTATGGCAAATTATATTTTTTTCTCACAGTTTTAGCTTTTATTTATCTCCTTTTTCAATCGGATTTCCATACTCATCTATTTCTAAGGAAGGAATTAGGGGAGGCATAAATCCATATTCCATTTTGATACTCTTATCATTAAAGCTGGAACGTGCAGTTCTATATTTTCTTAAAAACTTGCCTAAAGTGTTACCAATTTTGGGAGGCAACAGTCCAATATAATTATCTTTTTTTGTCTGTTGTGGAATAAGATCACAATTTTTAATGTCCGGCGGCAAATATCCATTATTTAACACTATTTCCTTTTTAGGAGGCAAGTAAAAATTATTCTGGGGAGCATAAGAATACGGATTAGGATAATAATAGCCTTGCGATTGGCTATTATCGGTTCCTTTAACATCATTTGAATAACTTGTTTGAATTTGTGAATTTAAATTAGCTTGTACATGTGAATTGTAACTGGACTGAACTTGTGAATCTAATTGTGTATGGAAAGTGGATTTAATAGGAGCTAAAGGTACTCCTCCATAGTTAATATTGTGATACCTAACCACAGGTAACGTATAATAAGGCTGTTCAATTAATTTAGTAGGAATTTGTACAGGATATGGTCTAGGAACTTCTACTTTGATATAATATGGTTGAGGAACAGGTACTTCAACTTTAACAGGATATGGTCTATCAATATATTGTGGTACAGGTTTTTCGATAATTTTCTCAACAGGTACTTGTTTTTCTATATAATGTGGTACCGGAACTTTTTTCTCAACGATCCTATCAACAGGCACTGCTACAGGTTGAGGGTATGGAACTTGAACATGAACAGGATAAGGCCTGTCAATGTATTGGGGTACTGGTTTTTCTACAATTTTTTCGACAGTAACTGGTCTGTCAATGTAATGAGGAACTTGTACTTTTTTCTCTACAATTCTGTCTACAGGAACAGGTATTCTAACTTCAACAGGATAAGGTTGTTTAACAATCTTTTGTACTACTTTTTCAACGGGATAAGGTTGAGGAACAGGTACTTGTACATGAACAGGATATGGCCTATCAATATATTTAGTTATTTGAACTGGAATGTGTACCGGTTTTTCTACAATTCTTTCGACAGGATAGGGTTGAGGAACTGCTACTGGTTTTTCTACCACTTTCGTGATATGTACTGGTTTTTCAACTACCTTTTCTACAGTAACAGGTATGGAAATTTGTTTAATAATAGGTACTGGCACCTCTACAGGAACTTTAACTGGGTATGGCTGAGGGACGAATTTAGTTATTTCTTTTGGGTGTTGTACGGGATATTGTTGTAAGTAAACCTGATGCTGGTAACCTTGAGCAAACTGTTGATCTATAAATTGATTTTGTATAACTTGATTTGGAAGTTGTTGCAATGTCATATGGTTATCAACTTCAGTTAGTTGTTTTTGAGCTGTTACCTGTCCTGGGAAGTACAGAAGAGTTTTTCCCAATTCTATATCTTCCTTAACTTTGTGATCAACAAGGGAATAATTGTTTGAATAATGATCTTGTATCAATGGATATTCATATTTACCTAAATAATAAGGAACAGTTTTTTGTATTTCAATATGTACGTTCTGTTTATTCAGTTTGTAATTATCCTCATGGTTATCTGTGCTTTCTATTCTTACTCCTGCAGTTATAGGTGCTAGGAAAGTTGTGCTAACTGGTCTTGGAGTTACTACAATTGTTGGTGTTGGTGAAGAAGATTCAAATGTAGTTGATACTGATTCTATAGTACTGGCAGTTGTTGATACAACTTGTTCTTCATTAAGTTGATAATTTTCAGTGGTTGATACGATTTTGTTATCCTCTAAGTCAGCGACGATAATGGGTTGTGTTTTAAAACTGGGTTCTGTTACTTGAAATTCTGTTACTGTGGGATAGGGAGTAGAAGATGGAATGATAGTTTCTTCATAATTAGTTACGGCGCTGTTAATATCTAGAACATCTTGTCCTGTTATGAGATGCTGTGTGCTTTCTATTAATTTATTTGGTCTACGCCCTTTAATTTTCAATCCAAATTGTTGGTAAGAGAGAGCATTTGCTTGCTCTTGGGTTTGTACCAATGTTTCGGCATGTGTTTGGTGTTTTTGAACATTTTGTTGATCCAATAACACAATATTCGGTTGTTGTTGTTGTTCCACTACTAACTGTTGAGGTTGCTGTTGTTCATAAACTATAGGAGTTGGGGAAGGTTGAGGGAATATAACTTTTTCTACAGGTTGTTGGATGTGTTGAATTACTATTTGTTGTTGCTGCTGAGGTTCATATTGTTGTTGTGGTTGTTCCTGTAGTAAAACTTGTTGGTAATCTTGTTGGACTATTTGTGGTTGCTCTTGAACTAAAACTTGTTGTTGTTTGAACGGATCATAAGGTGGTTGAGGATCTTCCTTAACTGTGTTGTGTTGAATAAACGTTTGTTGGCTGGGAGCTGCCAAAACTGGTTGTTGTGGTTGTGGACTTAGTTGAATTAGTGGCCTAATAGTTTGGGTTGGAACTTGGTTAATTCCTTCTTTCTTTAGTGGCCCAGTATCCGGCAATCCTTGTAGTTGTGGTAAATTATTCTGAAACGTAAATAACTTGGTTTAAATATAGGTATCTAATATAAATAATAGTTTATTAATATGTATACTGATAGAACAAGTTTCATTTTCATGAAATATTTTTGTTTGATTTGGAAAATTTGAAAAAACTGAATACTATTTAACAGAGTTGGTGTCTTGGTTTTTTTATAGGTTTTAGATCAATTTCTAATTTCCCTATTATTAACTTGAGAAAAATATGAAAATCATTAGATTTCTATTTGATGTTGGATCAACTGAACTAAGATTAATATGTATTTTAAAAGTAAGTAGTACATACTAAGTAGTTATTAATATTAGTATTTTTGTGTGTCACAGTGATGGTCAAATCAATTAAACTAAAATGTATATTGTAAAAGCATAAATTAAAATAATCACAACACATTTTATTACTTCAAATAACAGAAACCTGTATTATTTCCAAACAGAAAATATTTAGTAAACTTAATTAGCTATTTAAACTGGAATACCTACTTTAATTAGGTTGAAGTTTAAATAATATCTACAAGATATTTTGAAACCTGTTTAATAAATACTCGTTGATATGTATATTTTATAATTAGGACCTGATATTAGACCATCCAAAAAAATGAAATAGCTGTAAATGAGATTAAATTTGTTATGTAACACGATGTAATTTAAATTTTATGAGTGAGTTTACAGCCGTGCAATTCTTATTCTGAAAATTTGTCAATGCTGAAGAGATCAGAGATACCAGAAAAATGTAAAATTATAGTCATAAACCGACTCTACAAAAATTTTTGTGATGATGTACAAAGATATTTAATAAAAAGTTTCATTTACGTTTTTTAACATTAGTTCTGATGTAATCGAATTTTTTCTTCGTGTTTTAATAACATTATTAGCTATTTTTTAATGTGTCTTTAAATACATGTCGTACTACTAAAAGCCACAATTTTTATAGAGATATTAAATGAATTACATAAAAACAAGAATAGTCGATACTTTTGGCCCACATCAAGTTATTTTATTAGTCTTAAATAACTAGAGCATTTATTATATAACAATTTTTGCTTTTTGTCCATTATGTAAAACTTTAATGTTGAATAAAGACTGTAATATATAAATGATTATTAGTCCAATGATTTAATAATTATTGAACTATTATCAGAAAAAAAATTACCTCTTTATTCCTAAGCTGCACTACAGCTTCATGGCCCAAAGCAAACTTGGCACTAGCTTTGCTGTGTGGTCCAGCACTGCTGTATTCTACAGCAGGATGATAGCCCCAGTCGTCTGCGAAGTAACGCACGTCAGTGTTTGCATCTTTGTTTTGTACAAAATACCTGAAAATATCAAGAAGCAAGAATCAATGGTTCAAATCAAATCAAACATAATCTTATTCAGGTTTTTATGAAATTTGATGATTAAAATACAAATATTATGTAGAGTTAATATAAACTTTGTTAAAGTTTGACTATGTTTATTTTTAACTACATCTGATAGTTTTCTTTCTATTTATTAGATACAAATAAATATAATAGTTTCTAATTATATTACTTAATTATATATCTAAGATTCTATGTAAAGAATCAGTAAAATACCTAATAAAAGTAATACCTTCCAGAAGCATATATACCATCTCGTTGTTCTTGTTTTCCTTGATGTCCACCTCTATCCCCAACTATGTCGTATCCATATTCGTATTTGGGAGGATTCTAAAAGAAAAACTAAATGAAATTGCTAACTAACTTTAAGCGTACCTATTCGCGCATAAGTTCCTAAAAGCTTATAATATAAATGTGTATAAAAATATATTATCAACATCATCATATAACTTTCTAAAAGGTGGCTTAATTTATAACATTGTGGAAAAAAATATGTTATTGGCGATGAGCTAAATTTTTTCATCAATTTTCTGAAAGAGCTAACATTATTTTTTTAAAAAAGAAAGAAATTAATTTGTTTATTTAGCACATAAAATATCTTAATTATTGACCCAGATTCATATATGTTTATTTATAGCGAGCATATACATAATTATTTATACAGTTTGTTTTATTGTTTCATTCAATAATAACAATAATTAAAATATAAATAAACTGTGTATTCACTATGTATTACAATTATCATATTATGAGTAATGCCCATATTGTCCGTGTTCTGGTTTTCGCGAAGGAAAGTGTTAATTGTTAAAATTTGAATACAATTACTATTGAGAAAAATTGTTTCACATATAGGAATTAAATGTTAGCATTTTTATAACAACAAAATCATATAAAGTAGATATTTTTCTTCTTGAGCAGTTATTAAAAAGAATTATAATATAGTGGGGCATATTATTAAAAGTTATTGACCGGTTTCAACAGTTTTTATTTTTGAAATATTGTGCATCAAAAACTTTATTTGGAGACGAGGTTTGAAAGAGTTATTCCTATTTTTAAGACACACTACGATATTTTCAAAGTCAAAAATCCAGAAATCTTATTAGGGACTTTTTTATAAAAAAAATGAGTATGCCTCTGAATTTAGATGGTTCCCAAATAGATGTGACTCAACTTTTATTAAAATATGTTTATTAATAACAAAATTATGGGATGGTAGATTAGAAGAATATTTCATGAAAAAAATTATAAAATATTAACCAGCGATTTTCTTACAAAAAAAAACGAGCACGTCACTGGATTTAGATCGCACCCTATAGACTTTTATTAAAATATGTTTATTAATAAAAAAGCTAATTTTTAGTTCAAATTCTGTAAACTATTACCTGATGTATTCGGAAAATTTAACTATCCTTTTTTATTAATATACATATTTTAAGTTGATGCACATATATTTAGGGGCGATCTCATTTTTTTGATAAAAAAATCCTTAATAAGATTTCTGGGATTTTGACTATGAAAAAATATCGAAGTGTGCCTTAAAAATAGGAATAACTTTTTGAAATCTTTTCTCCAAATAAAATTTTTGTTGCACAACATTCCAAAAAAAATTGTTGTAATCGGTTAATATCTTCAAATAAAATTTAGATGGGTCACACTGTGTTTCAAGCTAGTGTAAAAATATTTTTAATGGAACTAGGTTTTATTTTAATGTCAGGGTGATTCTTGACGAATTCTTGTAATAGGTTTCAAGGAAACCAAACAACTCTAAACGCTAAAATTTCTTTACATTACTACAACATTGGTTTGGCTATTTAACAAGAATAAAAGGGCACAAATAGTGTAAAAGATTTGAGAAGTATATTGTGAATGAAATTAGAAAACTGGAATGTCATGAAACAATTAGAACTAAGAAATAGAACGAATTAAGATAAGACACATAAACAAAATAATGCATATCTCTTCTGAGGAAACTTTTTGTTAAGTCATTAATTATTTATTTTAATTTTGTATGAATATATCAACGAAATTGGTGTCTAGGTGAACGTATCTAAAAATTATGGTTCGCCATGAAAGTAAAAACCTATAAAGTATCAACATTGATTTTAAAGGATTATGAATGTACCTATTGAAAATATATTATCTGTGAACTAAATCTAGGTCTAACATCATATTAATAAAAAGTGTCCATGTACCAATTACTTTTTGTCACGATTTTAAATGTACAAGATAGGACTCTATTACTTAATATGACTCAGCCGGCTGTTGATATAATTAAAGAACCGTTGCTTAATATAATTCTAAACTTTTGCCCTAAATATATTTTTCAGAGAAAAATAAATAATATCAATATCAATCATTTATCTAACAATCTAAAATGAGTCAATTAGATATTAAACTACTCTCATTTATTTTCAGTATTACTAATATATATTTCGAAACGTTCACTAACTATAATATATTTGTAAAAAACATACAGTTACACGAGATTTTAAGATTTAGAGCTAAAAAATTGGAAAATATTTATCACTGATTTGTAAAAGTTTACGTAGATATATTTTCTGGTCGACCCTAAAATAGCTTTATAAGATATATGACCTGAAAGCTGAAATTACTGAATGACATGTCTATTTATGGGGTATCTTATAAAAATTGTAAAATGGTGTGCATAAGTACCTATGACACCATTAATTTTATAATTACGAATAATTATTCACAGTATATATTAAAATTAAAAATTTTACAATAGTCTTCATTTTTCTTAATGTTTCCATTTAGATAAGATTTAGGTGCAGATTAATCCAACTTTAGATCTATCACTAGATTTGTAAATCTTTGCAACTGTAAATTTGTGATTTATCTCTTACGTAATGATGTATACGTCTATTTCGAATAATTTTAGAAAGGTAACGAGTGTATAAGTTTATTGAGAACAAAAAATTGCATGCACTTACCGGATCTACTGCTTTTTCTGTTTCTACATATCCAGGTGGCTTAATAGTGTGGGAATAAGCAAATAGTAATATAAATATTAGCTGTGATGCCTGAAACAAAAAAATATTAGATGTAGTTTTCGTATACAGGGTATTTCAATGGGAAACCGACTTAATTAATAGAGAGGAAGTCTATATTTGATTAGTTTTACAATTTTCATAATCGAGATTCTTAATGGTTTATCGATTTTTCTAATTTTTAAATTATTTTTTTATTGACCGATCATTTTATTTATAATTTTACAAACGCAATGTTTATTTTCTTCTTGGAACAGCACACTATGTGTATAAATAAGAGAAGGTAGAAAAACTCAACTATTTGGTTATTTATGAATATTATTTCTATTTAAAGCTAATAGTTTATAAAATATTTTAAGCTAAATTCAATTATTACATTAATCTTGCATAAGTTTCCATGTATATACTTTTTAACAGTAAATTTACTTATACGATGTGCTCCGCAAGTTGGCTCTGATGTTTTCTTTAATAAAATAGTTGTAAAACCAAGTAGAGCCAAGTATGGATAGTTAATTAAACACGATGTGGCTGAAGTTGAAAAAATATCGAATGGGATTTGCCAGCGCATTTTGCCAAACGAACTTAACATGAGAATTACAGCGATCCTGATAAGATAGTTTCTGGCCAAAAACCATATACCTGTTCAGCCCCACTACTCACCCGACCTGCACCGTGCAACTTTTTTGTTTTCGAGGATGAAATTCATGTTGGAAGTCCTACTGATCTTAGACGTAAAGGGTTGGAGTTAACATATACTTTCGAAAACAAAAACTAAGCTCGATAGTATTTGTTAAGTAGAATCTTCCCACATTTAGTGGGTTTCCTTCTTTCATCCCTATTGAGGGAGTGTTTTTCATTATTTCCCAGTCTTTTGAGCGTTGATCTCATTGTTCGTAGACATGTCTTTTCCTTTAGTATTGGATGCCAAACGTGTTTGGCAATTGATTCGCTGCCATTTTTCACTCGGTGGTTCCTTTTTCCAGATTCATATGACCTTCCTAGTTGAAAATTGGTTATGGTCATACAGGTCTCATTCTTTCTTATTGGTTGCCACACAAGTGTGATTTTTATTTCTACCCTGTTATGTGTGGTATCCTTCTCATTCCAATTACCTAAACCAGGTTTCAATTTTAGTCTTTGGCTCAGTATTTCCTCCTACTGTAACGAGGATTGTTCTCCTGCAGTTATTTTTGCTTTTTTCAATAGTTGTTCTTTTTGATTGTATGATATGTATTCACTATTAAAATATAAAAATTTGTTTTTAAATTTACCACATACTTATGTCTAATTTTCCTTAATTTTCACCTTGTAATTTTTTAATTTGTAACTTGACATGTCAACTTTAAATTTAATTATTTAATTGTGGCTGTTTTTAATTATAATTAGGTATGTTATTGATGTATGTTTAAACAAATTGTAATTCTTTTAGTTTTGCGTTTTTAGACCGCATGATGATTTAGATAGTTAGAATTATTCGTCCTTATCTTTTGTATATTGTGGTATATTGTGGTAAAGATTTCGTGTTTTTTTGGCTAATGAAAATAAATTAATTGCGAAACCGCGACATTAAAATTTTTAAATATTTCTATTGCTTGTAAATGTTGACAGGTACTACAACTAAACCTAATTAAAACTGTTGTTCCCTTATTATTTTAAAGCCTTGAGTACGTTCATAATATATGGAAGAATATTTTCTATCTACCCACATTAAACTAATTTATCCATTTTGATGTCGCCTTAAATCTTGCCACGCCCTTAATTAAATCTTAAAACAAACAATCTCTAAATGCCTCTTATTTATTTGCTGCTAATGTATGAATCCCACAATGTATTACATCACAAACAATTAAAACTGGAAATATATTTAAATAGATCAATTAAAAAACTAGATTCCCACATGGTGTCCTCTTAGATATCCTGGTATGAGTAAATATGTAAATTGTTTAAAATATGTTTTCAATTCAAAATCCTTCATATAAATAGCTGTAAATAATTTATTATTTATTTTTTTATAAGGACATAAATGGTACTTATTAATATAGTTCTTAGTAAAGACATATTTTGTCATTTGTCATTAACTATATTTGTTTTTTTCAAATGTTTTCATGAAAAATACAAAGGTTGGTGACAATAGTATATATTCCAATTTACAGGAAACTGTTTATTAAATTTTTGGAAAAAAACTTAATTTTCTAAGAAAGGTGGACCATAAATACACCTATAAAAATTTAATGATATTCACTGGATTAAAATGAAACTTTGAATAAAATACTTTGCAATCTAGAACGTATCCTGTCGGCCACTGCAGAAAATCAATCAAAATAATTAATAGTTTCAGCTCCAATTAACACCTGATGTAAAACGGTCAGACACTAAAAACTTTTTGCTTGAATCAAAAACTTAATCTTAATTTTATAGGTGTAGGTAAGTAGACAAACTTGAATGATCTTGATGGATGGATTTAGTTATTATTAGGTTTCGTTGATCAGTTGAATAAATATGGAGACCGTTAAATGGTCGGATGGAAAATGTTATGGGATAAATGAAGTTAGCGAATTCGTTTTCCTTAGCAAATAACTTTTATTTTCTTTATTCTTTATTTGCACAATGACTATAATTGTATAATGAGACCCTTTAGATGTTTTATAAGAACATAAAATTAACTGGATACTTAAATTCTCGAGATTTTTTATTGTTTTAATGCTGAGTAATGATTCTAAATAATAGAAAATTATGTTTATCATAAACCATAAATGGTCAATACCTGTTTTTATCATTATCTTATGTTCATGTTAAAGTCTGATAAGGGTAGGTATGAATATGGTACAAAATTGTTTATTGTTAAAAGTTGTATTATATCTTCAACTTGCTTGAGTTTGTGTTCCTTGTATATTTTTGATCTGTATGGGTTGTTTTAGTGAAAAATATTGGAATGAGTCCAAAAGAAGCTGATCAACTATTTCTTTATATATGATAGTGCTAGCATTCAATATATCGCAATTGTTCTGTAAGACAGAGGTCTAGAGAGACTGACTCTAACTTAAGAAGGTCCGAATAAGGTAGACCCAGAGCCACAAATGCAGTTACAGATAGATCTATTTGCCTGTAAATTATTCGATAACGGACAGTTTCAACTACAGCTTTCCCTAGAAAGTTGTTCATGAAATTTTACTTTCATCTGATAATATACCTAGAAAGCTCCGGTTACAAAATTTGAGCTTCCACGTAGCCACCACACATCCTCTATTGAATAGAGCTTCTAGACAGCAGCGGTTTGAATTTCCTCAAGTACGTACAAATTGGAATATAGATAATTGAGGTTGTGTTCTCCTCACAGATGAGTCCCGTTACATTAGATATTCACTCGATGATCGTCAAATAATTTGGAGAAGACCTGTTCATTGCTGGTTCTCTACTAGGGTTCAACCCGCTGGCGAAGGTGTGATGGAATGGGGTAGCATTTTTTTAGAAATACGAACAGACTTCGTGATGTGAAGCCACCTAGTCTTACCACTGATAAGTATATAAGCCAGTGTCTAAAAGAACATTATAAATCGGATTACAGCCCAAATAATTAATGATGTTGGTATTCGGGTATTAAGATGGCCATCCCGGAGTTCTGACTTAAATCCAGTAGAGAATAAAGAAAGCTAGCTGAAAAGAAAAGTTAGGAAAAACTATGATGAATTTCAAAAAGTGGTTAAGCTGGAATAAGCGTTGCTTAACACGTGAGATCGAGTGCCTTAACATGAGATTGTAACTTTGACTCTAAATAGGCTTGAAAGAATGAGGAAGTATTCTTTATTGGGAATTTTTTTTGTAGGATTTCATAATTGACTAAATCTAATTCGCGTTATAATTCTCAGCTTTTGTTAGTTTTGTTTTTCTTTATTTAGAAAAGGATTGTCGTGGACGTCGATACATATTCTTCTGTGATTTTTATGTTTAATACTTGTAATTAAGCAAAACAGAATTATTAATTTACTTTTTTCTCCTGAAAAACATAGTCCGGTTAATTTTGTGCTCGAGTGTCTATTAATCTATTGTTTTTAATTCTATTTGAAAATCTTCAGTTAGTATCTCGTTTTTGATTTTAATATTCTACCAATTATCATATCTTACCTCTTTCCTAACAATTTTTCCAGATTATTACCTCATATTTATTAATTTTCTTCACAATTTAATATTTATCTTTGATTTGTTTAAGATTACATCTCAAATTATGCCATAAACCTTATCTGTTAAAGCTTTCTTTTCTATCATTTAATATTTTGATTGCTGCTTTAGATTTCTTCTAATAATAATTTCTCTTTATAAATACTTATAATTTCCCCATTTTATTAGACTCACCTTTTGATTTCATTTTTTTCTTTATTTTCTTTGTGTGACAACTTTACTATTCACCAAATTTTATTCCTCATTTTACATTCTTCTTCGTTTACCAGGCCAACCACTTATTAATCACACAATCAATGAAAATAGTTTAAATAGTTGGTTAAAAAAGTATGTAACTGAAGAACTGGAGAAATTCAATAATAAAATTTTCAGAAAATATTTGGAAATAAACGTTTATTCACAGAATGCCAGAAAATTGAAGAAGTATTAGAAAGTTTAAAAATATATTATAAAAAGAAAAATGCTGGAAAAGCGAAGGTATATAACACAATAAGTCTGAATAATCTCCATAAAAAATAAACTCTACCATTTCTTGGATCGTAACTTCTCTTTCTAGATATTTTCTTTGCTTGCGTTAATTTCACTTGTAGTTCCTTTTCGATTGTTCTCTTCCAAGTTGGTTAGCATTGCTCTAACTCTTAATTTTTGCCTTGTTGCGTAACTAGATTGTTGCTGGTTTCTTTGGTGTGTGTACTGTTTCTTTAGTAGTTATTTACTAGTATAGTTATAATTAATATTTCATTTGGCCGTGTAGCTACCGTAGAACATGTATTATCATCATTATTCAGATATATTCATATTATTTCAACATATATCGTATTTTTAATTAGTTAATATACCTTGTCTAAAATTATTTTGTAATATTAATACGAATCTTATAAAGATTAAAATGTTCAAACTCCAGAAAATATACTAAAATATCCAGAAATTCTCTTTGGATTATTGAATTTCCTCTGGTTACTTTAACGTTTTTATGGTATGTAAATAAAAAAACGAATTTTACGACAGAAAGTGTTCAACTAGTGAAACTAGATCATTTATTTATTGAAGAAAACGTATTTCCATAACGTGCCTTTGACCGGTTCCAAATTGAGAATATATTCATAAATTTCAGCCACTCCTAATTAGAAATTTCAAATTTACTGTTACAAAAGTAGCTAGTCACTTTATCTGGATCAATACCATATGATCCCCAGTATTATGTAATATAGCGAGAATTTTAAGCAATAATATTAAGAATTGATAGTTTTGACCTACATTAGACTGTACGTAGGTACGCACAAACCAAAGTAACTAAAATGGAAGATAAAAGTGACAGAACAAATATCTAATCTCGGTAATAAAATGTTATGATTTTTATTTTTAAATGGGCGCTTCGTTAGATCACCTTTTTATTTTCATCTCTGTGACGGCATCAATAAACATTTTAAATAGAAAGGTGGATCTTGCAATCAATTGAAAGGCCTTTTAAATATCTAAATATTTCATACATGATCAAAAATCAGATGGGTTATCAAATTTTCGACCACTCTGTATCAAATATTTTGTAATGCCGTAGCATAGAACTTGAAAATTTAGAATAGGGAAACGAGTCGTTTTTATTTATTTTTCACGGTTTGACATCTAAATCCAAAAAAATGTAATTTTAAGGTGGCTGTTGATCCTTTATTAAACATAATAGACATCATGTATGATACATCGTTGAAATCAGACCGGTAAGTAGTTTATACAAAATGTAAAAATGTTCCATTTAAAAAAACAAAATTTTGGTCTGGCGCTACACTTTTGTAAATACTTTTTTTCGTAACTTCAATAATAGCGGACAAATCAAGCTTTGCCAAACTAATGCGTCTCCCCTACATATGTATATATTTTAAATACAATAATTTATCATGCATACAAGATTTTATTTATTTATTTTTCTTTTCCAGAAAAATATAATGCTCATATTATGGATGAGGTATAAAAACGTGTGCAAAATGAAAATGTTTTATAATTTTTTTTAAGGCCGCCATTTTCAAAGAAATAAATATTAGTATTTTAGATCTATCCAAATATTATTTACCGAAAAGCAACTAAAGCCAGCAACACCGATAAATTAGTCAAGTATAAACAATGGTTTTTAAACGTTCTAAAAATAAGTTTTTATTTTATTACATCTGGATATTTAGAATTGTCGATTATAGGAGATGTAAAAGAGTGAAAAATATATTCCCGGCAATTATTACAGGAATGATTTCTAGAACTTATTTTTTTTAGGTATTACATTACATTTTCTAACAATTTTTGGAACACTGATGCAAAACATCGCGATTAGATTAATTAACATGTCATGATATTCTAGGTTTGAATAAGATGCCATTTTTCATTGAATTATTGAAACTATTTCACCAAACGATTAAACGATCCAAAAAATCTTCAAACTAACACAATTTTACGATTCTTCAAGTAGATATTCCTTGGTTACATAATACATATTTTTATTAAAAGTGAGGTGTTGCCACGTATAAATTTTCGAGTAAATGTTTAAAGTGACTTTTTTGTAAACTAATGATGTTATTAGAATATTTTGTTGCAAATGACACATTCGACATATCAACTAAAAATACGCATTATTTTCGCAAACACCGTGTATATATAGAAAATTAGTCATATGATAATTTTATGCCTGTATACACTATTCATCAGCATATTGAAAACTACTATAAAAATGAGACAATTTGACCTAAAGTCATTCTTTGTAAGAAAAGTGCGTGGTCTTTTATTTTTTTTTAATATAATAAACGCAAAAATTTCAGAAGAAAATACAGACTGAAATTTTATTCCTGGCACATTCATTCGAGAGGTGATTCTCATATTTAGTAAATACCAACGAAACACAAAATGTTGCCGAATCGTACATCCATCTGCTTAGTAACTAAATCCTATGCACGGAATAAAATTATACTGCCTGTGTAAGTGTTTGAATAGAGAACTCAATCAAATGAGTTATCAGTTAATACCTAAAAAAATAAACAAATACCTGAGGATAATCTCAAACAATTTTTCATAAATTAAATAAGGGGAAGGAAATAACAATTATTAATCGCATTATCGGTAACCAGTAAAATTATGATTATACTGATGCGACTGCTCATTTTTAATTTTTTTACGAAATACCAATTACCAATTAATTATCAATTAATTAAAATATAAAAATTGGCATGTGAACCGGTGACACTTTCGTTTATTTTGAGAAGAATGAAAAAATGAAGAATGTATATTGTTCGTTTGTTAATTATATCCGCTATCTTGCTTGATAACCTCTAGAGAAAAGTTATTATATTCAGCCAATTGTTCTTGGTCTTTCCTCCCATAAACAAATAGTCATTAGTACTAACAACAGAATAGATATGTCAAACCAGTCAACTGTAAACTATTTGATATTGCTTTACATTCTATCTAAAAAAGAATGAAGAAATTAGTGAGCATTAATTAAAACTGAAAATGTATCCAAAAAGTATACAGAGTAATACAGGAGGTTTCCTAATTCGCGCCCCACAGAGCGCGTAATAAGAAAAATTATGGAGACTTTCTATAATCCACTTTTTCATGAAAAGGTAGTTCTAAATAATTTTGCAGTAGCGCGGATACAGGGATACGAGTTAATCATTACAGACTTTCAGAAAATAAATGGTCACCACTGGTTTTTTAGACAGAGTTTCGTAAAAATTACTTTGTTCTTCATTTTCCTATAAAAAGCTACTCGTACCCTTTTTTCATATTCCATCCCTTTTAATCAGAATTTAGCATTTTATGATTTGATGTATTAATTTTCGTGTAGAATCTGAGTAAAGTTAAAACTTCATTTCTCTAAAATTTTCCAAACAGATAATTTTTTGGTAGAAATTAGGTATTCTGTATCTTATTTTACCTAATTTCTTCCAAAAAATAAAAATAAAAATAAAAAGTTAAAAAAAAAATCAGTAGCATACCATTTTTTTTGACAGAATGTAATGATTACCCCGTATCCCCGTATCTGCGCCACTGCAAAATTACTTAGAACTACGTTTTCATCAATTTATTGTCTATAACTAGGCAAGGTTCTATTCTAAATTTGGTTAATTTAAAAGTTATTCAGTAAAAACTTTTTTTTAAAGAATATTTAATAACCTGTATTTTACTTATCCGGGGTTAAATCAAAAAGTGGTACATAAAAAGTCGCCATATTTTCGCATAAAGAATAAGCTCTGTATTTGAAGATACCTTATATGTATTACTAACTCTTATGCCAGAGAATGTTATTTAGTTGAATTGCGTCCTTTTTATTCCATTCGATTTTTTATGCTTTGTTCATAACTAGCCTTACTTTATTTAACTATTTTTGTTTAAATCGTTAAATCGTTGTTTTTTTTATATATTTTATCTTTCTTTGACCATTTCATTTCATATTATTTCTTCTTATTGTAAATTTCCATTAAGGGTTTCATAATCATTTTTTGCTATACAGTATTTTTTGTTTTTCCTTTTCTTCAATCTTTTCTAAAGCTGTTTTTCTCTTTTTGTCTTTATCTTATTCGCATTGCTGCTGTGTATGTAATTATACGAATTATTATTTAAGAACCACAGATGTCTCAGTATCTCGTTATTTTTAATGTTATTTTTTTCTTTCATTTAGTAGTTGTACCAAATATTTGCATGCTTTTATGTACTACTTTTGTTTATTTATTTTTTTCCTATTAGAATAGTTTATTTGTACTTTGAAACAACATCCACGTAGTTAGATTTGCGTAGTACAATAGGAAATAAATGCAAAATACTGTATAGTAGAAAATGTTCTTTCATTGAAAAATTTTCAATTACATATATTAATATTTATCTACGCTGCGATGACCGGTAAAAAAGTAAGTTTATAATTTTAATTAACACGTGTATGTATAATTTAATTAATAAGCTATACTTTAAATCTTGAATAACCCCTAAAAGCAGATATTTAATTTAGATTGCCGGCAAATCCATAAATCCGTTATTATTAACAAAAGTAGTTCCAATTTTAATAAATTTATTCATAATGATTGTTTCTACAATTCTACCCTTACTATATGAATTCTATCCTTTATTACTGTAAAAGATAAACTTTACTTATCTTAAAATTCCACGATTTTCCAAACCGTTTTAAATATAATTGTAAGAAGAATAATTAAAAAATTTCATTATTTGTCGTTTCGAATTGAAAAAGTTATAAAAAATGTAACAAAAGATAAACAAAAGAGCTATGAAGAGGTAGAAAGAGGTAGACAAAGGTAGAGCACTGAAGAGCATCAATCAATCCAGATTACATAATAAAGGAAATAGAAGAAAACAACAAAAATAATGATATAAGGAATGTATACGAAGGAATATAGAAAAACGAGGTTATCATTTGATCCAATATTCTGTAAATACAAAAGGGGTGAACTAACAACAGAACATGAGAATATTTTAAATCGACATAAAAATATTTCGATAAGCTTTTAAATGAAACAGGGCTAAAAGATAAAGAGAACAACTTGATATCGACAACCATCAAAATGTAGCAGTGGAATAACCGGCAACAGAAGAAATAAGGAAAATAATAAGTAAATTAAAATCCCTTTCAAAAGAGGTATCACACGACCCCTTTTCTCATTAAATATTTTCAGGAGGGTTGCCATAATGCAGAGAGGGTGAAAGGAGGGGGTAATATTTTTGTACCATAACTTGTAAAATTAGGAATAAAAATCGACTTGTATCAGGTTTCCCCCCAAAAGTTCATAATAACATTAAAAATGAATTTATTCCATACCTCTGGACCTCACTGTATATTATTAATGTATGTAGCTTATCACTCTTATAAACCGCTTAAATCACTTAAATGCAGCAGTTTATAAAAGTTGTTAACACTCTCAGTTTGTAAAGTTATATAACTACAATTTTTATGACTAAAAGTAATAGAAATGTGTTTACCAATGTTACATAACTTCTTATATATCTTTTAATAGGAAATAATGGAAATTAGGTTTGTAACTGTCGTTGTTACTCTTAAAAAGCTATTTTCTGACAGTGATGGTATAGTTTCTGTTACTAATAATTTATTTAGCGAAAAGTACCTAGTTTGTTAACTTTATCGTACGGAAACATTTTGTAAAGAAGAAAAATTAAATATTAATGTCGAGGTAAAAATTAGAAAAAATATCTAACCTTATATAAATACTCACGTCCAGCACTTGTTTTACTTAAGGAATCTTAGAAAATTTTAACAAAATTGATCAAGATTCATCTTTCAATCTTTTTTAAATTGGAAAATCGTCTATCTTCACATCAATTGATTGATATATTTACGTGAATGTTTAAAACCCTGGTGCCTGTATTACCTTGCCTCATTTATTCAACGATTTATTCAACAATGGTAGGAGTTTGCAGCAAAGTTTTCGCATCATCTGGCAGCAATTATCAACAAAATCATGTAAATCTTTTTCATATTATTTGCAGCTGTGTTGAAAATTTTGAATTCTGACACACTCTCCTCGCAAGAATTATTTGAGGTAATTTGTTCTGCCTTACAATATCTGATAATTGGAGAAACTTACATACTTTTTTTAAAGTGTTTTTAAAATTCTAGTAAAATTTTGACGAGGCGATATGGTATAATTTCCCAGTTATTTGATATGATAAAAAAATTTATTTTCGAGAATAACATAATCGATCGAATGTGCAATGAACAAAACTAAATTAATTTTAACCTAGTTCTATAAAGCTCTAAGGGGTCTATTGTGTAACTTTTTGGTTAAAAATAACCCAGGGTTATATATTTTAAAAGGAGATTATAACTCTCAGATTACTGTCATATTATTGATTATAACTTCATTTTAAATTTTAACCAAAAAGTTATACATAGAATAGAGCCCTAATACAACTGTAGCGATATAACAGATGATATTATAAGACTTAAAAAAAAACTCTATTAAATTCTACTAAAAACGAAATACAAAATGAATATTCATTATCATTTTGAATTAAATTTTATTATTCATCTACTAGGCATGTTTTTCTAACTTTTCAAAACTATGAAAGATTATTTTCGTCTAAGATGTTTTATTCCGAAAAAATTTCATATAAACACAATTTTTAACCAAGTAAATAGAGGAATCAACCGCCATTCAGAAAATAAGAAATCCATATCGGAAGAACAAGTAAATATTTCAAAAAAATCATAATCGCTTACTTTAATCAACAGACGTGTGTGTTTTTGTAATTCATAAACCCTAGAAAATAGAATTGTCACGAAATGCGAGAAATCTTTATTAATTTTTATATTTAGTTAACATTTTAGTTAATTACCTATACGGATTAAGTTGTCGTGTTCTGGTAATATTATAACGTTTCTGTTGATTGGCCGTCTATCATTTCTTTCACTTTCTATTTTGAGAATCTAACAAGATCATATTCTTAAATTATCGCGACCTAGAGATGTGAAGGTTATATTTAAACAGGTTAATATTCGAAAGAGCTCGGTAATGCTTTAATGATTGAAATTAAATATTTAATTCTAGTACCCAATTTTCTGATAAGAATTGTGTTGTATTCAGATTTCCATTTGGATGTATCTATTCATCATGGTATCCCGCCACCTAAATTAAATTACTAGTCAGTATCGAATGTTTTTATAAATAAAACGAATTTTTTAAAATTTCAACCAACGTTAAATGAATATAATGAACTCAATGGATTTATAAGCTTGTTTTTTGGTTTTTTTAGCAGTGTTTCATAAAAAAACAATATTTTTGAGATCTGAATTGCAAATAATTGCACAGATTAAAATTAATGTGATTTAAACGAAAAGTTTACTATAAAAATGTAAACATATATTTTTGTAATCTCACTATCAATGTAAAATATATGATAGAAAATATATCACAAATATTTTCCTAAATTAAGTTGTTATTTAATCATTCTGGACGTATATTTCAACAAATTTGAAGTTTATTCATTTTTTTATATATTTTTGTTATAATATCGTATAAAAGAGAATAACATAATAGATAAATGATTATTATTAATTTTTTCTAATGCACTCAATGAAGCTTTTTAGACCTGAAGATGCCAAAAAACTCGGGAAATTATAAAACAATTTTTCATTAGGAAATATATTTCTTTTCCCAGTCTTTAACAAAAATCTGAAAATATAAGTCTTATTTTGAAGACAAGTAAATCAAACATTAACGAGTTTCGAATATATATCTTAGCTAAAACGAATTTTTTCAAATTTCCTTGTGTTGTAATATTTATTGTGATCTTGGATTTGAAACAATTTTCTTATATAAATTACATAATAATAATAATGAAACTGTTAATAATAATAATAATAATAATAATAATAATAATAAATTTTATCAATTAAGAAATTATGTATATTTTGTCCAGTATGAAACCTAATAACCTCTATTTTGTCATATTAAAAAATAAATTCAAGTTATTAAAATAACTTAAGTTAGAACTAGAGATTTTTAAAGTTTTGGAACCTTTTGAAGAAACTTCAGTGGAAATATTATCCGCACATGCAAAGTAAAATTTGTGGGACACTTTTGGTTATACTAAGTAGCTGAATTTAGATAAGAAATTATATTTTCCCTAATAATTAAAGAACCACATTGCTTTCGATAAGTCAAAAATGAAGAAATCCATCCACGTGTAACTCCTCGGACTCCATATGAAAATAAAACCGTTAATAAAAAAATCATGATTGACGCAGTCAAATTCTCTGCTAAGATCACTAAAGATCCCAATAAAGCACTCGCCTTGCTTTACAAACGAAATTAATTCCTTATAAAATGAACTCATAGCTGTAGTTGTGTTTAATGAATCCATGCTGATTTTTAACAATAATTTTAAACGTGTTTAAGAAAGGAAGTACATGAGGAAGGATATTCAAAAATTTAGAAAAGCTACTTAGAGTAGGTACCGTTGTATAGTTTTCTAAAGAAGTACGATCTTTCTTCTGGAACACAAGAATTACTTTTCCTATTTTTAATTCAAAGGACATTAAAGGATTTCAAATATTTGTCACTATTTTTTTTTATTAGATAATTTGATATTTGGTCATCTGCACATGTTTTTTATTTTTCAATTTACAATAACTCAACTAATTCATTTGATCAATACGATTGTAAATATAAGATATTTTGGTGGATTTATAAAAGGTTATTAAAATCATTTACAATTTCATCTGAATTGTCTTTAACGAATCCATCTTTATTAATAATATTATTAATAATATTATCAATTTTTTTGTTTTTTTTTTGTCAATTCTGAAACCAAATTAAAAGAGGCTCTGAGAGTGTTTCCAGAGTTTACTTTATTATTTTCATAATATGACTTTTTTTACCTTTAATTTTAATTAAAATGTTGCTCTGTAGTGATTCGTTAAATTTTGCCTGTATCTGTATTTTAGATTTAAATAACTATTTTTATAAATCAAACTCTTATTGGAATTTATAATTTCGATATTCATCCAGTTTTATGTCTTTTTAATTCTAGTTTTTCTTTTCGGAAAATGTAGATCAAAATAATGTACAATTTTGTTAAAAAACAACCAAATGCTAGATATTGAATGTATTTTGAGTGACTATGATGTATATAAATTTATTAGCATAAATATGTTTCCATTAATTAAGTACATCCCTCATGAATAAATATAAAAATATATTTTACTGTAGTCTGCCTCATGACCGAAATTGCTCTTGGGAATAATTCTAATTCGTCGATTTAATGTATCTCTGGCGCTAAATCGTGAGAAATGCACTCTTTCAAGGTGAAGGTAAAGCTACTCACCTGCATGCCGTCGAGCATCACTCTCCTATGTCCACCTTGAACTAAGAACTGTCACTAACTGAATGAAATTGTAGGCACCATCCACGAGGTGTATTTTAACTCTCAGAGTGTGTAAGTGCGTACGTTTTCAATACAAGAATTAAGAAGTAAGGTCCTCAGATGTGATGACGGCGTTGTGCACAAGTAAACTGATCTCTTTTAGAAATGTATCAGAATTTCATCTGAATCCTTACACAAGTCCTTTCACCTGCCCAGCCCAAAGTCGAAACGAAACATTTACATACAGAGCTGCAGCGATATATGGCAGACAGAGCTAGTGCTCTGATTACTGCTTTTAAAGCTATCGCGAAATTGCCAAAAGCGTATTGACAAATTGCTAGATGTTACTATTAGTATTACAAGTTTTAGTCTATAAAGATAATGAAAGTGAAATTTATTTGTCTGCCTTACCTACAACAATTAAAAGATCTGTACGTAAAATTATAGAGTATTTAAGGTATAGTCACGCCTCAGGTTGTACATGTTTTCCTGAAGATCGTAGAATCTTTAATGAAATATTTTAAACATCATTCTCTTTTTTGAAACGTAATAATTATTGGTAACGTTGGTAACTCACCAATTAAAATGCCACTTTTGACACATGTATCCCGCATTAATTTTCTAAAAATATTACTTTCAACCAACGTTTCAAGTAAATGACACAAACTGGCATTGTTAATAGTTTATCTTAAATAAATTTGATAAATGATGGAAATTAAAGAACATTCGGCGATTTTACAAATTGACAGTGTTTTTTGCCCATATCTTTAAGAGATTTTGTAATTGTGTATTTATTTCTTTTATAACTGGCCCTGGAGTACTTTAACACCAGTACCTAAACGCTGTAGATTTTATCACTAATGTCTTAAAGCGACACTTTTGACACTAAACTGTTGTTAATAGTATTTTTAATAAAAAATTAATAACGACCATATTTTATATTTTCAATCATATTCCATTTTACCTTTATGTGTATCTAACAGGTATCTAATTTTAATATTTTTCATCGTAACTTAATTTCTTTTCTTCCACTATTTTCTGTGCTTTGTCCACCCAACTGCTGCTTTCCAGCTGTTTCATTTTTTGTTGGTAATGTTTTCCGATTTCAAATTTCTCACCTAGAATAATAATAATATCAACACAGCTAGAAGCAATAATAATACATTTATTACATATGGAAGAAATTCATGGTTCAGTTAGAGAAGGGTGGTGAAGAGATTCGTCAAAAATATGAGTAGAACTAACAACGTTTTATTCAAGTTACACAAAATCAACTTGACGTGACATTACAAAAATATATCGTTTTAAAATTTAATGTCAAATATCATAAACTCTTTCTTCCGCCAACTAAATATTTAATAATATCTCAAACATCCTTCCCCCGCCTCCCTCCGTCAATTGATGCACCATTTCTTTAACTTTAGAGGTAAGGGGCATAATTCTGCTATAGGTCGCAAGTTTATACCAGTTTGTGTTTTGACAATTACCAACCAAACTCTCTTATATTTACCGAGTAGTACCTCGATTATACGCCCCAGCTTCCATTAGTGTTTTCCTCATTGATTGAAACTAAATCATTCGGTTCAAGGAACATGGTATTCAGATCTGAGAATGTGCTAGAGAGTAATATTTTCTTCCTATCCATCATAGATCGAAGTTTACTGTGGGCTTCTATGTTCTAACATTCCACATTGGATCTCTCTGATTCCTGATTGAGGGGTGGTGAAGAGATTCATCAAAAATATGAGTCGAACTAATGAGGTTTTATTCAAGTTACACAAATTTAACTTGACATGGTGTTACAAAAATATATCGTTTTAAAAGTAAATGTCAAAAATGACACACATTTTCTTCCGCCAACTAAATATTTAACTGTATCTTAAACAATACAAATATATGTACCAACTGAAGGTAAATAAAATAACAAAATGAATAAGTACTATGAAGAGCTTCAGAATACATATGAAAAATACAGAGAAAATAATGAAAGAATAATGATTAACACCGACTGTATTTCTAGAATTTAAAACGATTTCATATAGATAAGGTGAAATAGAAATAAACAGAAATGGTTACAAAATGATAAATTCTTTGAGTTGAATATGGATTATTAATAGAAAACTTATTTTGGGATCAAGGAAAATACCAACAATACAATTTTGTCGGGAAAGAAAGAAATGCGAGAAGAATGATAGATTTTATAGTTTGAATTCTGAATAAAAAAAATCAACTTAGAAACAAAAATATTAATATACATATAATACCTGTACCAACACTATCATATACCATCGAGACGTGGGTACTGCGTTTACAAACACAAAAGCAAAATAACATCTGTTTTCGAGAAAAATAACAAATATTCAAAAGAAAGAAGATTACGAAATAAAAGAATCCTGGAAAAAGCTAAGCAAACCCCAATCATCAGGAAAATAGTCATTGGAATGATAAGGGCAAATTAAAAGGTTAAAAGATAACAGACTAACCAAAAAATATTTGAGGCAAGAATGAAGAATAAAAATAAAAGGGGCAGATCAGACCAAGAAAAATATGGATGAATGAAATATATCGAATTGGCGGAGAGAGGAAATAGTATGGAATAAATTAATAAACTATTACAGATTATTAATACTTGAAAAACAATAATAAATGCTAGAATCAAATAAAAGAAAAATAAGTTAAAAAAAACGTTAATAAAACTGCATCTTAGGTTTATTTTTAACAATAATTCATTAAATTCAAAAAAATTAATTACAAAAATGTATAAGGATAAAACTCCAAAATTTTAAAAACTAGATTAAATATATAGAAACGGACATAATAATTTAGAATAGAAAAGAATAACTATAATTTATAGATTTTGTTGTAAAAATAAAATAATTAAAAGATGCGAAGAAAAGTAAGCCAAAAATGCGGGTACGAGATTACCTAAAGGGGGCAAAAATTTTTAGGAAGAGCGAGGGGAAAACTAAACAAAAAAAAATTGTTAAAAATGGACTCAACAAGAAAAGTTAAAAGATAGTCTAATCCATTCAAGCTTGGATAAAAAGACAAGCGAAGACGAAAAGGCAAAGAAGAAGATGAAGGATTAAAATTGTAATAAAATTAAATTCGATAAAATCCCACGTATTTAGCAAATATAAAAAGCAAGTTATTCTAAAAAGATTACTACACTTTTCGAATTAAATATTAGGATAAAAAAATGTTAAACTAATGTAAAAGCAAAACGTACGCTCTTTCTTTACTACATTGTATTTACGTTATTTAATTTTCCTCACCACTACAACACACCTGTACTTAAGTTATTAAATTTCATAAACTCAACATCTTCCTGATACCTATTATTGCCACATTGTTACAAAATTAACTTTTTTCGAAGCAAATAATGCAATAATCAGTAAACATTAATTTACCGATCCGGCAGATTTCACTTTCGATGAAAATAAAAAAAAATAAGAATGACCCTTGGAGTGGCCGTAAAACGCTTCTTCAGGGGCGTATCTAGGCCGTGTTTTTGGAAGGGTTGGTATAAGTATTATTAAATTCAAGAATTCAAGTTTTTCAATGTCATTTAAGAAAACTTAGTATCTAACATTTAGAATAATTGCTAGAGATGTTGGCTGGTAGTTTTTTACTTATCATAATACATTTTATAAACTAGCTTACAAACAAAATCCGAATTAAATTTCCAATAAAATATCTATAAAAATCTTGTATTCTAATAAAAATATTGGTTTTAATTATTATAATAGTTGTAGCTCATTAAGTTTAGAAAATTCTAAGTAATTACACAATAAGAGGAATCAAAATTTTACACGTTAAATTTTAATTACAGGGTTTTTTATTTTTAGTTTATATTTCTCTTTATACGCTACTGATCGCTTGCATACGACCTGAAAACTGAAATTTAGGTTGTTTTCGACAGACAAATTATCCACGCATGTCCAAATTAAGTGATGATATTTGCTATATAAAACAGCGAACATTCGTTTCAATTGGTTGTTATGAAATCTAAAGATAAAAATATCAAAAACAAAATTATGATATTTATATTAAAAACGATGATGTATCGTTGTTAGCATGGAAAGAGAATTCGTTTTAGTATATTATAAGCAAAAGCATACAATTTAAAGAAACAGCAGAGCTAGTAAAAAACAAGAATAAAGGAAAAATAAACTTGAAGAGCTGAACCTATAGGTCTGATCAAGTAAATAAATAACCAATTGTTTTCTTTGAACTTGTATTAGGATCAATAATTTTTCAAAGAAATATTTTCAATAGCGACCATAGATCAATAAACTTTTCTTTAAGATTTTATTATGATTATATTATTGTTGGTATTATAAAATTAAATAATACTTTAATTTATTATCTAATATTTTTTAAACTTTTTATTATTTTTCATTCTAGTAAACAATTTTATATTTAAAATCATCGATTCACCTTATTTTTATGGCTTCACTAAACAATATTTACAATACAAATTGAAACAAGAAAGTTTTTTGGTTACTAGCATGACTTCTAAATATGATTTAATTTAAAAGCACCCTTTTAAAAACAGTATTAATTTTGATCGATCTTCTTTCACATAAAACCAAACGCATATACTTTTCTCTAAAATCCTCATATCTACAACTAATATTTCCACAATGTGTATGTATAAAGATATTATAATGAAAATATACTCTCATATTTATAAACTTTCTGGTGTGTTTGTTATATATAAATTCATTTGATGTCCTCTTTATAGCTCAAGTAGATCCTGCATCAAGTATAGTTATAAATAATAAAGGAAGTAAGATTTGACGCATCAAATTTTAATTTAAATTTATTACCTTTCGTCGCATTCCATTCTAGCGGACCTAACAATTATCTTTGTAATAAATTCGATACAATTTGTGATAAGTATTTTGATTTAATGTAAAAAATTATTAAAGAAATCCCATCACCTGAATTCTTTTAATAGCCAAGGAAACATAATTTCTAATAAACAATTATGTCCATAATTTAAAAAACGGGCAAATCATTACTACGAGTCTATTAAGAGCAGGAAATCTGAAGATAATGAAAATGAATTAAAATTGAATGAAAGCCCTCAACATATTGATAAAAAAAGGTACCATAAAATACGGGAGCAACAGAAATAGAACAAATAATTTGAATTGTAAAAAGATAGGAGAACACTAATTTGGAGAAGTAACAATCTTTAAGTGTTTTGGTACAATCATAGAAAATAAAATTATAGAAAGTATGGAAATTAGTCAAATAAGTCAATACGTATATAATTATTATTACAGATATACAAAAATAATGAAAACCAAAAAGATAAGCAATAAGAAAAAACTAAAATTATACGAAACAATAAAAAGACTAGTAGTGACATACTCTGCTAAGACTATGAGAATTACGAATAAAGAAGAAAAACTCGGAATATTCGAGAGGAACTTAATGAGAAGAATATTTGGCCCAAAGAAAATATTCGATGAACAATACAGTAAATTGAGGAACAGAGAAATACAAAACATGTTGAAAAAGTTTATCTATTCTCAAATGTGGTGTTAGTGAATAGACACAATGAAACTCAAAATCTTCACACAAAAATTTTTAATTCCGAAAAAATATGACAATTCTTTCGGATAAATAACTCTCATCAGGTCTGTAATCAACAATTAAAAATATTAAACAATGAATGGCAATAAATGAACTAGCCGATAAGAGGATAGTAATTAATTAGTTCAAATTAATTTACAATTAATATACAAACTCTTTTAAAATTAGAAAAAAATTAAAAAGAAAGAAACAGTGTCTTAGCTGAATGAAAGAAAAATATTCGATAGAAACTATATTTACTTAACTTAAACCAAATATAATCAAATAAATAACGCAAGATAGATTGAAAGTCAAGGAGAAGAAAACGAGGAGAATTATACTCAACAGGGAGGGGTAAGCCAAGGGACTAGGAAGGAAAAGAGGATCTTTAAAATAAGAAATATGATCCAAAACAAACCCACGAGGTCTTAGATCAAGACCAAAGAAAAGATCATGGTAAATACCACCATGAAAAGGTATGGACCACCAGGTAGTGAAACAGTTTGTATATTAATTTTAATTCTAACATTCAATATTTATTATTCATATTTTGTACGTTTAATACTATCAAATGTGTTAATCTTTAACTAACTAAGATCCTATTATTGGTGAGATCATTTATTTATTCTCATTCATTTTTTAATATTTTTAATTGTTGATTACAGACCTGATGATGATGGTTTAACCGAAACTAGTTATCAAATTTTTCGGGAATGTTTGTGGTAATGACTTTGAATTTCATTCTATCTAAATATTAAACATATTCGAAGAAGAAGAAGAAGACCTGAACAAAGTGGTAAAATTAAAAAGAATTAGACAGTATACTCACATAAAGAGAAAGACAGACAATGAAATTATAAAGAAGATTATAAAATGGACACCACAATGTATGAAACCAAGAGGAAACCTGAGATATGATGGAAGGACTCAGTAATTCAAGACATAAAAAGCTTGGAAATAAATGATTGGAGATGCAAAAAGAAAATATAAAAAAATGGTGACCTACTCAAAGGAGCACAACAACCTTAAAGAGAGAAACAAGAGAATGTGAAGAGGAACAACGAATCTCTCCACTACATAAAGTCAGGCGAGTTCATTATTATTATTATTATTATTAATAATAATAATAATACAAATCACAAGAACTCTATGGTTGAACGGCCTCATTTCAACAAAAAGAAAATACCTCTTGCTTTGCTCATGCTCCTCTTTAAGATGGTGAAGATGTCGCTTCATGCAAGGACCACTTTTATCTGCTCGACTTCAAAGATTCCTGTTCTTAGATATCAATCAATCAATCAAGTATTGCAGTTGCCAAGTAATGCGTGAATCTTTAATATCCCCCCTTATACCTTTGACAGTTAGCAATATACAGGTTCTTTGTAGTAGAGTTACCTGGAAAGATTTCAACAATTAGCAAGAGTTGGTTATTATCGTTTATAGATATTAGTAAATCTGTAAGTCAATTACCTCCAAATTTGAATTTATTATCTATCAAAAAAAATACTGTTAACCCAAGATACCTCTCTTTAATTATATTCATCTAAAATATTGGAACTTTCACTTTTATTACAACTATATTAATTTTCTGAAGATGCTTTGCAAATAATTAATGAAACCGAATGCATTTAGGCATTGGCACAAATTCACCTTGCTTATAAACACGGACACAATATTTGAGTTCATTGCCAAGATTATTATGCATTGTTTTTCCGATTCAGTTGACTAGAGTTTGTGTTCCCATTTCACGCAACATTAATTTCTTGTAATTTATTACAATTTAAAGCGAAGAAGACCAAAATTTTAAACCAGACGCACCGAACTATGAAGTACTCAGGCAAGGTCGAGTTATATACAGAAAGAAAGTACTCTCACGAGGAAGGCGCGCCCACGACGAAGTCTTCAACTCCTGCTGGCAAGGAAAAATCGTCAAGAGAAAGAAATTGATCAGGAAGCTTTTATAATGTTTTTAATATGTGCAAATTAAATGCTCTTGAAACGAAACGTGTGTTATGTATAAATTATAATTTAGCCTAGCACGATATTGTTTCAAATAACTTATACACCGAAAATCTTGGAATTTTATGTATTTAAGTTCTCTCATATATATTGAAACAAGTATTTTAGACTAATTTTCATTAAGTTTATTTTTGTTTTCTTGGCAAATGTACTATAGTAAATTGGAGTTTTTCTATTCTCACATGGTTCGATGGACTGTGCAGGTACCGGTTCGTGTTAATTTCAGCACTTCAGGAGATAATTAAAACCAGGATTAACACATCGCTGTTGATTTAGTTGATAAAGTTTCAAAATTAGTACAATTTTTCACAATTTTGATATAATTCACATAGATTCTTAAATTAATTGTTATTCAGATTTACATGATTTAATTAATTGTTGCTAGTTTAGGTGTTTTAGTACTATTTTGGTTTTTTTTGTAGTGCTGCTGCATCGTTTTGATACGTTGTAATTGTAGTTGTTGATGAAAGTAAAACACTGTTCTTCTTCTTCTTTTGATGCAGATCCATTACTGGATGTTAGCGATCACATTTTCCAGAATATGTTCTTCAATTTTAAGAATGCTTGTCGAGCTTGTTCTATTCTACATTTTACTTCTTTGTCCGATACCCACTCCTCGAAAAGCCAGGTGCCCAGGTATTTAAATTTGCTCACTCTTTCAATAGGTTTCTCATTAAATGTTAGGTTGGCATTTTGGAACGCTTCCGGTGTTCTGGAGATGATCATGAATTTACTCTTCTGGGTATTGATGTTTAATCCCATTTGTTTACTACGTTCTCCAACTGTAGAGACTAGTTCCTGTAGATCGTCCATGTTGTCGCAAATAATGCCAGCGTCATCAGCATATCGGACGTTGTTAATCCATACATCATTGACTTTGATTCCTTTTTCTTTGTCTTCCATTGCCTCCCGAAATATAGCTTCCGAATATATGTTAAACAAGAGTGGCGATAACACGCATCCCTGTCGGACTCCTCTTCTTATCTGTACGGGGTTAGAAACAGAAGACTCTAGTTTTAATTGTGCAGTTTGATGCCAATACAAGTTTTCAATACATCGTATGTCTTTTTGATCTATGTCAAGTTTTCTGAGTAGCTGCATTAATTTATGGTGTTGGACTCGGTCGAACGCTTTTTCATAGTCTAAAAAACACAGGCAGACGTCTTCTCTCTGGTCGTAACAGTTTTGGACCAGCACTTGTGTTGCAACTATCGCCTCTCTCGTACCTAATCCCTTCCTAAATCCAAACTGCGAGTCACTCATATCCACCTCACATTTCCTGTATATTCTCTGGTGTAATACTTTAAGGAATATTTTTAAAGTGTGGCTCATTAAACTGATAAGTCTGTGATCCTCACATCTTCTTGCATTAATCTTCTTAGGCAATGGAATAAAGATAGAACGTAACCATTGTTCAGGGTAGCGGCCAGTATCGTAAATAATGTTAAATATTTTATGGAGTGCTATAATTCCCCTCTCATCTAGGATTTTGAGAATTTCTGAGGGAATTGCATCCGGGCCTGGTGCCTTATTGTTTTTTGATGAATGTATTGCTTTTTCAATCTCTTCTTTGGTGATCGATGGGCCAGATAGGTGGCAGCTATCATCATCTTCTCTCATTGGACGTTCATCATTGAAGAGCTCCTCTATATAATTTTCCCAAAGGTTACTTTTGTTTTGTTCGCCCGTCAGTATCTGGTTGTCCCGATTAACTAACACAGTTGGTCTCCTTTTTCTATATATTCCTGCAGTCTCCTTCAGTTTTTTGTGTAGGTTGTGATCATCGTGCTGTAGTTGTAGTTCTTCCATTTCTTTACATTGTTGTTTAAGCCATTCATTCTTTGCTATTCTTATTTTTGATTTTATTTGTCTGTGAATACTTTTATATGTGCTGTCATCCGGGTCGTTCTTGTGTTTTCTACGTTCATCCAGTAGTGACAATATGTCTTGCGTCATCCATTTTTGCTTTTTGTTATTTGGTTGATAACCCAAGCTGCTCTTCATGATATCTGTTACCGTACTCGTAATCATATCCCATGCTGGTGTTAAATCTTCTCCAATGTTTGCCGTCATTAGTTGCATTTGTGTATTTATATCGCTGTTGATCTTAGATTTTATTTCCATTTCCTTCATTTTATCTAATGCTATCCTTTTTTGCGTGATCGATTTGTTTCTACACGAAAGAGAAATCTTTATAGTGGCTACCAAGAGTACGTGGTCTGATGGTACGTCCGCTCCAGGGTATGTGCAGGCTCTTTTGACAGTTGTGCTAAATCTTCCATTAATCAGAACAAAATCTATTTGGTTCCTTATTACATTCTGCGGACTGTCTGCTGGAGATTTCCATGTATAGAGGCGACGAGGATGAAGTTTGAACCATGTGTTAGTTATTCTCATCTCCTCTTCTTGACAAAATTGTAAGAGTCGGTCGCCCCTCTCGTTCCTTGTTCCGAGACCATAAAGCCCCACTATGTCTTCAAAACTGCCTTTTCCTATTTTGGCGTTGAAATCTCCCATTACTATATTTACGTCATGCTTTTTCGTCAATTTAAGTAGTTCTTTGATTTCGCTATAGAATTGTTCTATTTCCTCGTCTGTTGCATCGTTTGTTGGTGCGTATACCTGTATTATGTTGAGGTTGTTTGGCTTCGCATGGAGTTTTACCAATGCGGTACGGTCAGAAAATGGTATAAACTCTCTAACGTACTTCGCAAGATTTTTTGATATCACAATTCCAACACCTCTTCTGTGATTTCGTTCTTCATTTCCGGAATAGAAAAATGTTCCGTAATCCATATTCAGTTTTCCTGCTCCAGTCCACCAGGTTTCTGACACGCCCAGTATATCCAATTTAGTTCTTTCCATCTCTTGAACCAGATTAGCCAATTTTCCAGCCTCAAACAGGCTGCGTGTATTCCAGGTTCCTATCTTGATATCTTTTCTGAGGTTTGCTCGTAGACTTGATACATTCAAAACCGTTCCCCCCGGAGATCCGATTGGGGAACTATTTACTCCTCCGGAAAATTTCGTGTTGAATGTATCCATGTATTCATGTGATTGTCTGGGGAATGATAATCAGGTGGTTTCCCGTTGCCTTCCTGATTCCACTGCCGTTGACTACCTTTCGTAGTTCCTCCGCCTTCGGGGACGATTTCTCCCCCCCCCAGGACAATAGAGTGCCCTTGCTCTTGTCAACTCCTCCACCCGTAGCTGTTGGTTGACCAGAGGGGATTACTTATACCGGTAATCACTCGGTCGACAGAGCCTCGTTGGTTATCTAGCAGGGTGCACCACGTGCAGGTGAGGTTGTCATTTGGGCCGACACCTCCTTGTTGTCGTCACCCCTTACACCCTAACACACTAAACACTGTTCGTTAGACAAGAAATCTCCGTTCGACAATAAAAATGAGAACAAAAAATGATGTGCGTGATAAACTGCTAAAATATGAAAAATTAAATGAGTGCAAGATCTGTTTTTCGTACAATGGCACTTTGACATTTGACTGTTAATGATAGAGACCCGCAATGTTGCTAATACTATTACAAAATTGTAACCTAGTCGTTTGGTTAGAGATTTTTCCAATATTTTTAGCAATTAGAAATTTTTTGAAATTATCGAATTTTTTTAAAATTTATTTGAATTTTGAACAGTACGTCATGACCATCCATAAAGCATTCACTAATTATTTATAGAAACCCTTGTACTAAAATATTTTCAAATATTTCATATATTATAAACCCTATTGAACATTTTTTTTAAGAATTATTTAAACATTTTTATGATAATAATCCAATAAGAATTTTAACGATCAAATCAAAATCAGAGGACTTCTTCGTTCGGTTAAACAAACTATTCTTTGAGCTGAAACCTATGAAATAAATGTATTTATTCTTTTACTTTAGCCTAAGACATGAAACGTATCTTGTACGATTAAAACAAATATTCAAAAATATTTTCAATAAAATTAATAGAGGGAGTCCATTAACTACTGTGTGGCTTTTAAATATAGAGGAGAAATGAGGTTACTATATTAAAATTTTTTGATTAGATGTTGAATATAAAAGGGTATTAGATTAAATATACTGTTAGCTATACGTGAAGTTCATACTAACCTTAATATTAACTGTTTATATTAATTATTTCAACTCTTACTTTGTGGAACCTATCCATAATAAATATGAAAAGATTAATTTTATTTATCTGAATTTCCACAGTATTACAAAGTTCTTTACCAATCAATAATACTCTTTTTTTCCTAAAAATATTTTTGGTTGGTATTATATAGGTATTTAGTCCAAAAGGTAATCTAAGACAATTGAGCTTCCTAGGTTTAATTGTTCATTCAATATTCAGTATATTGAGGTCATTTTAGGTATTTCTTTATTTCATATACCTCCAAAAAATCAAACTCTTCTTTCTTGTCACTTACATGAAGTATTTTCACTGTCAATGAGGTGTTTTATATAATGTGACTTATCCATTACGTCTAATAAATAGGTTGATTAACAAAAATAAAAAAAAGTTGCTGTTAACTTTATATTTCCGAAACAAATTAAAAATGACGGGTCATACAGAATAATTACATATTTTGGAGATATTTCAAACAAAATATCAAAAATTATATTTCGTAAAACACCTTCTACGATATCTTTTAAAATAAGAAATAATGTAGGTTCATTTTTATTAAATGTAAAGCCTAAAATTAATATATTCACAAAATCAGGTATTTACTAAATTGAAATAGAAGAGTAACAAAAGGTTACGTGGAGGTGCGTACACACTATGTGAAGAATGAAAAACTAAATTTTGTATTTTAAAGTGTGTAAAAAATTCTTTATTAGAAGATATGTGTAGGAAGAAATATATAAATTTCTTTAGTCAAGAAAATGTCAAGCGCTTTCGGCAATGCAATGCCATCATCAGGACAAACTGAAAAGATTTTTTAAAATTATTGGTAAAGAATAGTACATTAAGCGAATAAAAATACTTACAAAAAAGGCCAAAAAACTAGTAGAGGGTAGTAAAGTTGGTTATAAATATCTTTAAAGGACATTTACGCCGATACAAAACATCTTGATTAACTTATTTATAAAAAACGACATCAATATAGTAAAAAGTAACATTTTAACATTTTAAGATTTTGGTCATTGGGCCAAGCCTGTTAGTTGTCTTAATAAGACACAACAAGTGTTTTAAAAACATGAAAATACGTAGAATTAGAAAAGTTTAAAATAAAAACTTTTTTTCTCAAACCATGAAGTTTTTGACAAAGTTATAAACTAGAGTAAGGTTACTTTTTGAGTGAGAAAAAGGTAAGAGGCCAGGATAATGAGAAGGAAGAACAATTTATGAGACATTCATAAAATGAGGGAGGGGGTAGGAAAGAAGAGTGTGTTGACCGGTAGTTAGTTATTTAAAATGAGTGTTGAAAACAGGGGAGCAAACGAAGTGGTTCATTACCACACACTTATAAACTTTTAAATAATGGATTAAATTTGTTAATATTTAAGTGGATTTGGGTGTTTAAGCAGGAGGAGGAAGGATTGTTTAATTCACGAAGGATTTCGAGATCTTCGAGAAGATCAAGTTTAAAATTACAGTTGAAGATGTTGTGTAAAATTATGACGTTTTCAGAAGGGTTGAAATTATGATTGTTGAATTTTAAATGGTGTCCAAAGGTAGACTTGTCGGGGTATCTGATGTGTTCTTTGATGCGAATGTCAAGTTTTCGAACAGTTTTTCCAATGTAAGTTGAGTTACAATCTGAACAAGAAAGTTTATAAATACCACTTTTTTCTAGGATGGGAAGAGGGTCTTTGGTGTGACTAAGTATAGATTGGATAGAAAGATTATTCCTGAAAGAGATCTTGATGTTATCTAAGTTTCGGAAGATTTTGGCAATATCGTGGGAAATTTTTCCAAGGTAAGGTAATGAAAAATATTTAAAATTAGATGGGAGGGTAGAATTAGCATTATAGGCTTGTTGTATATTACGCTTTAATTTCAATTTATGGAGAACTTTATCAATGATATTTGGCTGGAAATTGTTATTGACAGCTAACTGTTTTAAAACATTAACTTCTTTGGAAAAATTGCTTGAGGAAAGAGGAACATTAAGAAGTCGGTGGACATAGCAGTAAATAGAGGACATTTTATGTTGGAAAGAGTGGTTGGAATGGAAATTGATAAGATGATCTGTTTGGGTGGGTTTCCTATATATGTCAAAAGAAAGTTGATTATTAGAAAATGTGATAGACAGATCAAGAAAATTAATCGAGGCATTCAATTCCATTTCAACAGTGAAGGAAATGTTAGGGTGAATGTTGTTCAGAAAAAGGAGAAAATTATTTAAATCTGTCGAGTTACCTTTGAAGATAACAAAAATGTCATCAACATATCTGTGCCAATTTAAAATGAATTGATTATTAGTAGGAATTAAAATTTTTTCCTGTTCAAGATGATCTAGGAAGAGATCTGCCAAAAGGCAACTAAGAGGATTACCCATACTTAGGCCATGAGGTTGCTGGTAAAATTTATTATTAAAAAGGAAAAAATCTTGATCGAGACAGATTTTGAGGAGTTCAAGGGTGAATGTTATTGTATCAAGATTAATATTGTTTTTTAATAAAAGGTTTTTAACTATAGGGAGAGTTTCATTTTTTGGTACGTTAGTGTAAAGGTTAAAAATGTCGAAAGAAACTAATTTTATATTATTAGGAAAAACTAAATTTTTAGTCTTGTTAATGAGGTCTAAGGAGTTAACGACCGTGAATTTTGGTTTGTAATTAAGTAGTTGGTTTAAAAAATTATTTAAAAATTTAGCGAGGGAAGAAGCAGGAGAATTGAAGAAACTAACGACTGGTCTCATGGGAAAATTGGGTTTATGAATTTTTGGTAAGCCATAAAGGCGAGGGATAAAGGGGTTTTTTAAAAGAAAAAAGTTAGGATAGAGGTTGAGATTGATGAAGAAATTTTTGAATTTAAGAATGGAAGATTTCAAATCTTTATTGTATTTATTGAAGGGGTTGGAAGAAAGTAGTTTAAAGTCATTATTTTTTAAAAAGTCTTCAGTATTTTGAATATAATCATCCTTATACATGATGACTAGACAGTTACCTTTATCAGCTTTAGTTAGAATCAAGTTGTAGGTAATTATTTTTTGTTTGATACTTTTAATTAATGTTAAGTGTTTTAAAGCATGGGAGTTGTTGTTAGTTGGGTGTCTTGAAGAGAGATGTTTATTAAGAATATTTAAGCATTGAGATTTGAAAGAATTAACTAAATCAGG